>OX638366.1:23130213-23178230 GCA_951812935.1 Hermaeophaga mercurialis
GGGCGCCGCCATGTTTTTTTTCGGTGGAGTTTCGGCGTTTCGTCGAGAGATGGCGCTTTCGTACTTTTTGACTAAAAAACGCGGTTTTTATGAAATTTCGCTCGTAAAACGGAACGAATTAAAGGAAATCGATTTTAGTTTCGAAATTTTGAGACAGTTTCGAACCGAAAAGGCGGTTATTACGAAATTTCGGTTTTAAATTCAAATTTTTCGGATTATCGACTTTTTGGTGCGTGAGGCGCCATCTGTGCGACGAATTTAGAATTTTTTTGCTGGCGCCGCCATTTTTTTTGTGGACTTTCGGTGTTTTCGTCGAGAGATGGCGCTTTTATTTAAAAAAAAACAGAATTTTGGTTTCGAACTGAAAAAATTGAAAAGAAATCGGTTTCGATTTCAAAATTTGAGTAATTTTTAATTTTTATTATCTCGACATCGCGGTTTTTGATGAAATTTTCATCATAAATTACAATTTTTCGGATTATCGATTTTTTGGTGCGAGTGGCGCCATCTCTGCGGCGAACCGCGAACTTTCCTTGACGCTCCGCCATTTTTTTTGTGGAGTTTAAATACCTCTCCGAGAGATGGCGCTGTAAAAAATTCCGTAATTTCGATTTCGAAACAAAATTTATTACAATTTCTATTTCAAAACTACAAAAATATTTAAAAAAAAGCGATTTTCCTTTCGAAATTTTGATGAAAAATAACGATTTTTTGAGAAATTTCGATCATTTAATACAAATTTTTTACATTACCGATATTTTTGTACGAGTGGCGCCATCTCTGCGGCAAACTGCGAACTTTCCTGTAAGCTCCGCCATTTTTTTGTAGAGTTTCGAAGTATCTCCGAAAGATGGCGGTAAAAAGTACGATTTGTAAAAATTTTAGTTTCCCGCACTTTCGATTTGAAATTATTTATTTTATACAATTTCGATTTCAAAACGATAAAATATTTAAAGAAAAATCGATACCGTTTTCAAAGATTTTAAGTTTAATTGAAAAAACGCGACTTTTTATTGGAGGTTTTTTTTGTACGGGTGGCGCCATCTCGGCGCCCAACCGCGAACTTTTTTCCATTCGCCGCCATTTTTTTCGTAGAGTTTCGACACTCGTCCGAGAGATGGCGCTACACGACAATTTCTAATAAAATTTGGTTTTTCTTGCAGGCGTTTTCATTTTCCTGATTTTCATCTGCAAAAAGTCGATTTACAGGGATTTTTTGAAAAAGCTGCACATCAAAAGACGCGAAAATTACGTCAACAACACGACGATCGCCGATTCTTATTCTTCGGCGACGCGGTTGAACCTGAAACCGGGCGCAGAGTAAAAATTTTTTTGGAAAATCCGAAAAAAAAAAATTTTTTTTGGAAAATTCGAAAAATAGCGTATTTTGCGAAATTCGAAAAAAAAATGTATTTTGGAAATTTCGAAAAAAAATATATTTCGAAATTCGAAAAAAAAATGTATTTTGGAAATGTGAAAAAAATATTTTGTAAAATTCCAAAAAAAAATGTATTTTGGAAATTTCGGAAAAGAAAATGTATTTTTGAAAATTCGCAGTATCTGTGATATGATTTAGTGATTTTTTAGCGTTACTGAAATTATTCGCTTTTTTCCGTATTTTACGCATGTAATTAATTTTTTTAATCGAATATTTGCACGTACATTTATTATTTTTAGCGTGTTTTTCTTCTTCTTCTTTTTCTTCTTCTTCTTCGCCTTTTGTAATTTGATTATTATTGTATTGTTCGTATATTAATATAGACATTTTTAGATAAAAAACGTATTTTTTTTATCGTCCATAAAAATCGGAAATTTGGGGATTTTCGTTCAAAATTGGCAACGTCGCGTTAACGGAGAAAAATCGTAGATTTTGGGGATTTTAGTTAAAAATTGGCAACGTCGCACAACAGATCCTATTTTCGTCAAAAATTGGCAACGTCGCGTTAACGGAGAAAAATCGTAGATTTGGGGATTTTCGTCAAGATCTGGCAACGTCGCGTTAACGGAGAAAAATCGTAGATTTGGGGATTTTCGTCAAGATCTGGCAACGTCGCGTTAACGGAGAATAATCGTAGATTTGGGGATTTTCTTTAAGATTTGGCAACGTCGCGTTAACGGAGAAAAATCGTTGGGGATTTTCGTTAAAAATTGGCAACGTCGCATAACAGATCCTATTTTCGTTAAAAATTGGCAACGTCGCGTTAACGGAGAAAAATCGTAGATTTTGGGGATTTTAGTTAAAAATTGGCAACGTCGCACAACAGATCCTATTTTCGTTAAAAATTGGCAACGTCGCGTTAACGGAGAAAAATCGTAGATTTTGGGGATTTTAGTTAAAAATTGGCAACGTCGCACAACAGATCCTATTTTCGTTAAAAATTGGCAACGTCGCGTTAACGGAGAAAAATCGTAGATTTTGGGGATTTTAGTTAAAAATTGGCAACGTCGCACAACAGATCCTATTTTCGTTAAAAATTGGCAACGTCGCGTTAACGGAGAAAAATCGTAGATTTTGGGGATTTTAGTTAAAAATTGGCAACGTCGCACAACAGATCCTATTTTCGTTAAAAATTGGCAACGTCGCGTTAACGGAGAAAAATCGTAGATTTTGGGGATTTTAGTTAAAAATTGGCAACGTCGCACAACAGATCCTATTTTCGTTAAAAATTGGCAACGTCGCGTTAACGGAGAAAAATCGTAGATTTTGGGGATTTTAGTTAAAAATTGGCAACGTCGCACAACAGATCCTATTTTCGTTAAAAATTGGCAACGTTTTTCGAAACTTTTCGCGCGCCCCCCGTATAATTGTGCTAAATTAATTTTCGTGTGGCCCTCGTATAATTCTGAGTGTGGCGCCATCTACGGACAGACACTTGAACCTTCTCGTGTCAAAATTGTCCAACAGATGGCGCGGTTTAATAAAAATTAAAAACAAAAATTGTGGCGCCATCTACTAAAAAAGATCGAAACCTGCACATGTCGAAATCGTCCGGTAGACGGCGCCGGCGGCGAAAAACCAAAAAATAAAAAATATAAAACAATTTCCAAAAACGTTTTAATCGAAAAATAAACGTATACAAATATTTATAGAAACGTAACGCCGAAATAATAAAACAACCAACAAATCCGCTTAAATCTAATAAAAACTTAAAAATTAAATTTTTCCTTCAAAACTCCTCAAAAATAATAACGTTTTCGTCGACATTCAAACAAATCGAAACGAAACTAACTAACGAATTTCATTAATTCAATACAAAAATTAAAAAAAAAATAATTTTAACCTACGGACGATTCAGTACATTTTTTTACTTCGGATTCGGGTTTTCCCCGACTTTCACGTTCTTCTTCTTTTTCTTCTTCTTCTTTCAATCCACTTCCATCCCCTCTTTTCGTAGATTCGTCTTCTTTTTCGCTAACCGTCGACTCCCCTCCAGTCTCTTCTTCTTTTTCGCTTTTAGTCGACTCTTCTTTTTCTTCACTTTTAGTCGGTTCTTCTTCTTTTTCGTTTTTAGTCGACTCTTCTTCTTCTTCACTTTTAGTCGGTTCTTCTTCTTTTTCATTTTTAGTCGACTCTTCTTTTTCTTCACTTTTAGTCGTTTCTTCTTCTTTTTCTCCACTTATAATCGATTCTTCTTCGATTTCTCTTTCTTCGGAATCGATATTAAAGTTCCCCCTTTCGATTTTCGTAGTTTCATCGGTTTCTTCTTTATCCTCGATTGTTTCGATTGTTTCAACGGGTTTCGGACGTTCGTTTCCCTCTTCAGGTTCGGATTTTTCGGCACCTGAAAATCGAAACTCGTGTTTTAAATAAAAAAAAAAGGGGGCGATTTTTAAAGCGGTTTGTTTTTTGTTTTTTTTTTTTTTTTGTTCGAAATCCACTTACCGGAATCGATTTTATTAGAGAACAAATAATAAAAAAAAAAAAAAATCCTACAAAAGATACGAAACAAAATAAATTCGAATTGTTTCAAGTATTTGTGAAAAAATTTATTAAATCGAATTAATATAGTAACAAAATACATTACAACTATTTTAATACATGCGTGTATACATTAAACGTTGATGATGGTTTTTTTTTATGTTTTCGAAACGCTTTCGTAACGTAAAAACGTAAAATTTCAACTTTAGTAACAGTTTTCGTTAAAAAAGACGCGTAATACTGGTTGCCTAATTCGTGCATATACATTTTAAGTTGGTACTACTGAGAAGTTAAAATTGAAAAAAGAAGAAGAGATTTGTAAACGAAGAAAATCGAAATTTTGACAAAAAAAAAAAGGCAATTTTGAGCAAAAAAAAAGAGAAATTCTCAGAAAAAAGACAAAATTATTTTTTAAGATTATCCGTTTTTCAGAAAAAAAATTATGAAAAAAATGCGAATTCGAGATAAAAAGTGAAATTTCAATAAAAAAAAAAAAACGCCAAAAATATTGAAACAAATCCCACACTTTAACTGGCGTTTAAGAAAAAAAAAAACCGAGATTTTACGCGATAAACCCCCTAAAAAAAATATATATAGAAAAAGCGCAATACCGGTTGCCTAATTCGCGCGTACATTTCAAGTCGGCGGCAACGCGAAGTTAGACCCTAATACTACCGCATTGAGGTTACGTTCCCGAAAAACAAATCCAAAACCGTTACATTTGCACAAACCATTACATTTGCACATATCGCGCTCGAAACAACACGCAAACGCGACAAATAAATAAATAACGCAACGTTTCGAAACCAAAAACGAAACCATCGTCACCGCAACTAATTCAAAAACTAAAAACAAAAAAAAACAAAAATTAACTTAAAAACAAAACTAATAACAATAATAATCATCCTCTCTACCTTGTTCTTCTTCCCCTCCTCCAATTACTTCCCCCTCCGCCGCCTCCAACATCCTAGCGACGTCCACCCCCTCCAAAAACAACCGCACCGCCGACGTCTCCCCCCCCCCGATCCTCTTCACGCCGAACACCGTCTGCCCGTCGGCCGACAATTCGGCGAATTTGGCCGAAGCTTCGGCCGACCACGCCCCACCCCCTTCCCCCTCCCTATACAGCGAGCATTTCACGGCCAACGGCGACGTCATCACCAAATCTTCGGGCAGCTGCCTCAACCCCCGCCCCAAACACGAATTCCCGTAATCGACGAAGAGAAGTTGGACGTCGGGGGCGTCGCGGGCGTCGGCGAGGACGCGCGCCCTGTACCAGTGGCCGTCGTCGGGGAAAAGGGCGGCGCAGAGGGTGCCGGGCGGCGCCCGCCCTCCCCCACCTCCTTCGCCCCCCTCCTCAAGTTCGGCGAACGATTCGGCGTCGGCCAAACGTTCGGCGATCCATTCCAGTTCGTCGACGCAACTCTCGAATTGTATCCAAAATTCGGAGGGGGAGTTCAGGTGGCTGACGAACCCGGTCTACAAAACGGAAAAAAAAAATTAGAAAACTTATCGCTATTTTTTTCTTTTTCTTTATTGTGTATTGTATGTGCGTACGCGAACGTGTAACGTGTACTGCCTATCTACTGGCGGTAAAAGAGCAACTTTAAGAAAGTGTAATACGTGTTGCCCATCTCTAAGGACCATAAATGAGCACTTTAAAAAGAGTGTAATACGTGTTGCCTACCTACTAGTAATACGAGCATAACTTTAAGAGAGTGTTATGCGTGTTTCTTGTCTACAAACAACAAAAACGTACTTTAAGAGAGTGTAATGTGTGTTGCCTATCTACAAACAATAAAAGAGTACTTAGAGAGAGTGTAATACGTGTTGCCTATCTACAAACAACAAAAGCGTAACTTTTAAGAGAGCGTAACACGTATCGGCTCTCTCTAAGCGCGCGACCACCGAAACCATTACAACGCTCTTTTATTCTTCTCTTCCCCGTTTTCGTACCTGCAGTTTCGCTCCCGCGCCGCCTTCTCCTCCTCCTCCTCCTCCGTCGTCCGTCGCCGCCGCCTCTTCGGCCAATTTCTCGCGGACGAGCGCTCGGCCGACGTCCACGTCGCCCACGTACAAATCCACGAACGTCGTCCGTTCGTCCCGTTGTTCTCGAAATTCGGCCGAGAGGGCGCCTTCGTCGCACGTCGTCGTCAATTCCTCGAAAACGGCCGTCGCCGTCGCCCCCCACTCCTTTTCGCCGGCGGGCGGTTCGATTTTCAACGAACATCTCGTCGCGTAAACGGCCAACGACAACAACTGCGAAAAAAAACAAAAAAAAAAACGATAGAAAACGTGTAATACTGGTTGCCTAATTCGGGCGTTATCCGTTTTAAGTTGGTACCATTGTACCGGAGAAGCTAAAATTTATCGAAAAAAAAAAAGAAGAAGAAGAATTATAGAGGTTATGTTCTCACTCACCTTTTGCGGCAACGTTTTCACCTTGGTCGTCGCGTTATCGATGACGTCGGTATTACCGAAATCGACGAACCGCACCGTCGTAATGTCGTCGTCGGCGTCCAACACCTCCGCCCTGTACCAGCGTCCGTCCAGCGAGTAGGGGGCGGCGCACAAAGTGCCCGCCGCCGCCGGCCTCCGCGCCGCCTCCAGCTCTTCGACGGCCGCCCCCAATTCCGCCTGCAGCGCCTCTATTTCGCTCGCGGTTTCGTACAGTTGCACGTAGAAATCGTTCGGGCTGTCGACGTGGCTCACTATTACCTGCGGGCGGTCGCGAAAAAACGACTTTAGTTCACGATATATCGCCAAAAAACGACTTTAGTTCACGATATGTCGCGAAAAAACGACTTTAGTTCACGATATATCGTGAAAAAACCACTTTGCTTCACGATATATCGCCAAAAAACGACTTTAGTTCACGATATATCGCGAGCAGTCGCCAAAAAACGACTTTAGTTCACGATATATCGCCAAAAAAACGACTTTAGCTGTGCTATATATCGTGTGCGTTCGTGAAAAAACGACAAGCTCTCAATATATCGTAAAAAAACGACTTTAGCTCACTATATATAGCGTGGGGTCACGAAAAAACGACTTTACCTCACTATATATCGTGTGCGGTCGTGAAAAAACGACTAGCTCACAATATATCGCGAAAAAACGACTTTAGCTGTGCTATATATCGTGTGCGTTCGTGAAAAAACGACTTTAGCTCACTATATATCGCAAAAAAACGACTATACATCACAATATCGCGAAAAAAACGACTTTAGCTCACAATATATCGCGAAAAAACGACTTTAGCTCACGATATATCGCGAAAAAACGACTTTTCAATACAAATATATCGTAAATAATTGCCTCGTACTTACCGGTTTTCCTGTAACCGGTTTCTTATTGTTGGTGGTGGTGGCGTTTTCGATTTGTACCGTTTCGTCCGGTTTTTCGAGGCTCGATGTGGCGAAACCGGTGTCGGTGCTTTCCGATTCTTCTTCTTCC
The DNA here is from genome assembly GCA_951812935.1 of Hermaeophaga mercurialis. Lineage (NCBI taxonomy): Eukaryota > Metazoa > Arthropoda > Insecta > Coleoptera > Chrysomelidae > Hermaeophaga > Hermaeophaga mercurialis. The sequence goes on from OX638366.1 coordinate 23,137,589, forward strand.
TCTTCCTCCTCTTCTTCCTCTTCTTCTTCTTCTTCGACGACTACGACCGAGTTCCGAATCCGAATTGCGCCGATCCAACCCGAATCGCCGTTGTAAATCTCCCCCTCAATCTCTTTGTCGACGTACGACTCTGCCGATTCGGTTTGCACCTGTAATCAATAGAAATTTGCGCAGCGCGATAAAAAAAGGTTGCGCAAAAAAAGAAAAATTTGCTCAGCTCCTTAAAAATTTGCCTATCGTGATAAAAATTTGATCAGCTCATTAAAAATTTGCACAGCGCGATAAAAAAGCTGCGCATCGCGACAAAAAATTTGCGCAGCTCCATAAAAATTTGCGCCGCTCGTTAAGAAGTGGCGCAACGCGATAAAAAGTTGCGCAGCGCGATAAAAATTTGCACAGCTCCATAAAAATTTGCGCCGCTCGTTAAGAAGTGGCGCAGCGCGGTAAAAATTAGCGCAGCTCATTAAAAAGTTGCGCAACGCAATCAAAAGTTGCGCAACGCAATCAAAATTTGCACAGCGCGATAAAAAATTGCGCGGCGCATAAAAAATGTGCGCAACGCAATGAAAAGTTTGCGCAATTGCGCAAATATAACGATTCTCGTTACCTGCACGCACAACAAAGGTACTTGGAAAAATTCCTCGTCCAACTCCGCGAGCCCCTTAAACGGCACGTTCTCCTCGTTCCCGTAATCCGCGTAACTGACGGTGGCTTTTTCGTCGTCGAAACTCGTCACTCGCCCCCGGTACCAATTTCCGTCGCGGCTGCGCACCGCGTACATCATCCCTAAAAACAAAACAAAATATATAAATATATATACATACGTTTTTTTCCGGTTCGTTTTTACCTTCTTCGGGTACGATCGTCGTTTCCTCGTCCGACTTCGCCGAAGCTTCTCGCCTCGGCTCGTACGCTTCGTATAGTCGAGCGAGCAACGAGGAAACGAGCGAGGCGTCCTCGTCCCGTTGCACGTAGATGGCGTCGCGATCGGCGTACGTGACGTAGCCGGAAATGCGGGAGCGAAGGACCAAAGCGGGGCAGGGCAGCTCGACGCAGTCGAAAGCGCCCTCGTCCGGCGAAACGATGCAGTGTTTGTTGCCTTCGGTGTCGTACAGGGTTACTTCTAATCTGAAAAAGGAGAGAGAAAAAATGGAAATCGTAAGATTTTTAGGTTAATCGTTATTTTGGTGGTTTAGAGAGCCGCGGGTCCCCTCCAGAGCATCTTTTCCCCTTTTTACCTCATTTTTTCGGTTTATTTAACACTTTTAGAGCGCCGTAAGTCCCCTCCAGAGCATCTCTTTAAGCGAGCGACCATTTAGCCCGTTTTTTTTCCGGTTTAGCTCGGTTTTTCCGGTTTATTTAACACGTTAACAGCGCCGCGGGTCCCCTCCAGAGCATCTTTTCCCCTTTTTACCTCGATTTTCCGCTTTATTTAACACTTTTAGAGCGCCGCAAGTCCCCTCCGGAGCATCTCTTTAAGCGAGCGACCATTTAGCCCGTTTTTTTTTCCGGTTTATTTAACACGTTAACAGCGCCGCGGGTCCCCTCCAGAGCATCTTTTCCCCTTTTTACCTCGATTTTCCGCTTTATTTAACACTTTTAGAGCGCCGCAAGTCCCCTCCGGAGCATCTCTTTAAGCGAGCGACCATTTAGCCCGTTTTTTTTCCGGTTTATTTAACACGTTAACAGCGCCGCGGGTCCCCTCCAGAGCATCTTTTCCCCTTTTTACCTCGATTTTCCGCTTTATTTAACACTTTTAGAGCGCCGCAAGTCCCCTCCGGAGCATCTCTTTAAGCGAGCGACCATTTAGCCCGTTTTTTTTCCGGTTTATTTAACACGTTAACAGCGCCGCGGGTCCCCTCCAGAGCATCTTTTCCCCTTTTTACCTCGATTTTCCGCTTTATTTAACACTTTTAGAGCGCCGCAAGTCCCCTCCGGAGCATCTCTTTAAGCGAGCGACCATTTAGCCCGTTTTTTTTCCGGTTTATTTAACACGTTAACAGCGCCGCGGGTCCCCTCCAGAGCATCTTTTCCCCTTTTTACCTCGATTTTCCGCTTTATTTAACACTTTTAGAGCGCCGCAAGTCCCCTCCGGAGCATCTCTTTAAGCGAGCGACCATTTAGCCCGTTTTTTTTCCGGTTTATTTAACACGTTAACAGCGCCGCGGGTCCCCTCCAGAGCATCTTTTCCCCTTTTTACCTCGATTTTCCGCTTTATTTAACACTTTTAGAGCGCCGCAAGTCCCCTCCGGAGCATCTCTTTAAGCGAGCGACCATTTAGCCCGTTTTTTTTCCGGTTTAGCTCGGTTTTTCCGGTTTATTTAACACGTTAACAGCGCCGCGGGTCCCCTCCAGAGCATCTTTTCCCCTTTTTACCTCGATTTTCCGCTTTATTTAACACTTTTAGAGCGCCGCAAGTCCCCTCCGGAGCATCTCTTTAAGCGAGCGACCATTTAGCCCGTTTTTTTTCCGGTTTATTTAACACGTTAACAGCGCCGCGGGTCCCCTCCAGAGCATCTTTTCCCCTTTTTACCTCGATTTTCCGCTTTATTTAACACTTTTAGAGCGCCGCAAGTCCCCTCCGGAGCATCTCTTTAAGCGAGCGACCATTTAGCCCGTTTTTTTTTCCGGTTTATTTAACACGTTAACAGCGCCGCGGGTCCCCTCCAGAGCATCTTTTCCCCTTTTTACCTCGATTTTCCGCTTTATTTAACACTTTTAGAGCGCCGCAAGTCCCCTCCGGAGCATCTCTTTAAGCGAGCGACCATTTAGCCCGTTTTTTTTCCGGTTTATTTAACACGTTAACAGCGCCGCGGGTCCCCTCCAGAGCATCTTTTCCCCTTTTTACCTCGATTTTCCGCTTTATTTAACACTTTTAGAGCGCCGCAAGTCCCCTCCGGAGCATCTCTTTAAGCGAGCGACCATTTAGCCCGTTTTTTTTCCGGTTTATTTAACACGTTAACAGCGCCGCGGGTCCCCTCCAGAGCATCTTTTCCCCTTTTTACCTCGATTTTCCGCTTTATTTAACACTTTTAGAGCGCCGCAAGTCCCCTCCGGAGCATCTCTTTAAGCGAGCGACCATTTAGCCCGTTTTTTTTCCGGTTTATTTAACACGTTAACAGCGCCGCGGGTCCCCTCCAGAGCATCTTTTCCCCTTTTTACCTCGATTTTCCGCTTTATTTAACACTTTTAGAGCGCCGCAAGTCCCCTCCGGAGCATCTCTTTAAGCGAGCGACCATTTAGCCCGTTTTTTTTCCGGTTTATTTAACACGTTAACAGCGCCGCGGGTCCCCTCCAGAGCATCTTTTCCCCTTTTTACCTCGATTTTCCGCTTTATTTAACACTTTTAGAGCGCCGCAAGTCCCCTCCGGAGCATCTCTTTAAGCGAGCGACCATTTAGCCCGTTTTTTTTTCCGGTTTATTTAACACGTTAACAGCGCCGCGGGTCCCCTCCAGAGCATCTTTTCCCCTTTTTACCTCGATTTTCCGCTTTATTTAACACTTTTAGAGCGCCGCAAGTCCCCTCCGGAGCATCTCTTTAAGCGAGCGACCATTTAGCCCGTTTTTTTTCCGGTTTATTTAACACGTTAACAGCGCCGCGGGTCCCCTCCAGAGCATCTTTTCCCCTTTTTACCTCGATTTTCCGCTTTATTTAACACTTTTAGAGCGCCGCAAGTCCCCTCCGGAGCATCTCTTTAAGCGAGCGACCATTTAGCCCGTTTTTTTTCCGGTTTATTTAACACGTTAACAGCGCCGCGGGTCCCCTCCAGAGCATCTTTTCCCCTTTTTACCTCGATTTTCCGCTTTATTTAACACTTTTAGAGCGCCGCAAGTCCCCTCCGGAGCATCTCTTTAAGCGAGCGACCATTTAGCCCGTTTTTTTTCCGGTTTATTTAACACGTTAACAGCGCCGCGGGTCCCCTCCAGAGCATCTTTTCCCCTTTTTACCTCGATTTTCCGCTTTATTTAACACTTTTAGAGCGCCGCAAGTCCCCTCCGGAGCATCTCTTTAAGCGAGCGACCATTTAGCCCGTTTTTTTTCCGGTTTAGCTCGGTTTTTCCGGTTTATTTAACACGTTAACAGCGCCGCGGGTCCCCTCCAGAGCATCTTTTCCCCTTTTTACCTCGATTTTCCGCTTTATTTAACACTTTTAGAGCGCCGCAAGTCCCCTCCGGAGCATCTCTTTAAGCGAGCGACCATTTAGCCCGTTTTTTTTCCGGTTTAGCTCGGTTTTTCCGGTTTATTTAACACGTTAACAGCGCCGCGGGTCCCCTCCAGAGCATCTTTTCCCCTTTTTAGCTCGTTTTTTCGGTTTATTTAACACTTTTAGAGCGCCGCAAGTCCCCTCCGGAGCATCTCTTTAAGCGAGCGACCTTTTAGCTCGTTTTTTCCGCTTTATTTAACACGTTAACCGCGCCGCGGGTCCCCTCCGGAGCATCTCTTTAAGCGAGCGACCTTTTAGCTCGTTTTTTCCGCTTTATTTAACACGTTAACCGCGCCGCGGGTCCCCTCCAGAGCATCTTTTCACCTTTTTCACCCTCGTTTTTCTCGATTTTTTCGTTTCTTACCTGGAATAATCCGTGACGGCGTCCACGTAAACGACGACCGCGCGTTCCAACAACGCCCCGACGACGTCCTCGCGCGTCTCGACGGCCCCCACCAAATTGTGCATCGCGCAATTCACCGCCAATCCGCATCCGTCCAACGCCAAAATCATATCCGACAAATTGTTGCAGCTCTTGACGGTCGCCGTGAATTGTTGGCCGCGCAGCAGCGCCACCTCGACGGCGGCCGGCGGCGGAAGCTCCGCCTCGTAGGAGTGGGAGGAGGAGGAGGTGGCGGTGGGGGGGGACGTAGGGAGGGCGGCGCCGTCGCGCGTCATCGCTTCCCCGACGTCGCCGTGTTCGTCGAACAGCCGGACGTAGTATCTGCAACAAAAAGAAAAAGAAGAATAAAAAGAAGAATAAGAAAAGGATTAGTCCCCTCCCCTCCCTTTCCCCTCTACACTCACCTCTTTTCGTCCTTCCTTGCGAACCTGCAAACGAACCGCTCCCTATCGAAGTACTTCCTATATTCGTCCGCCCCGCCCCAACCCCCACCGCCGGGCGGCGCCGTTACCCCCTCCAACGCGCACGGAATCGCCTGCGCCGGCAGCGCCATCAATTTCTTCTCCTCGATGCGGTACACCTTCGAAACGGTCGAAACGTTGCCAAAGTCCACGTAGAACACCCTGTATACGGGAGGGCCGGAGGGGGCGAGGGCGGGGGTTGTTTCTTGTAAAATTTTCGCCCTGTAGAGGACGCGGTCCTCGTCGTAGAGGGCGACGGCGGGGCGGCCGGCCGGCACGCGCGCCGGACTTGACCCCTCGTACTTTTTCAGGATGTCGGCCATGAGGGCGTTTAGGGGTTCCTGGAACGGAAAAAAAATAAAAATATGGGGGTTTAGGGGTTCCAAGAACAGAAAAAGAAGAAGAAAAAAAATAAAAATGGGGGTTAGGTTAGCGCGTTCGGAAATGGAAATAAAATTTTAAAAAAAGACTATAAAAAAAGGAAATTTTTTTTCGAAAAAGTGCGTTCTTGGGGAAATGGAAACGAAATTTTGAGAAAAATGTGAATTTTAGAATGAAAAAGACAGATTTAAAAAAAAACCGACATTTTTTCAAAAAATACGAATTTTAAAAACAAAAACAAAAAAAGGAAAATTTTTTCAAAAAAAGAGCATTTTTCAAAAAAAGTGCATTTTTTGAGGAAAAAAAAATTAAAAGAAGAGAAATTTTTTACAAGGAACCCGAATTTTAAAAACGAAAAAAAAAGAAATTTAAAAAAAAAAGGTGCGTCTTTGAGAAAAAAAGATTTAAAAAACCGAAATTTTTTTCAAAAATCCCGAATTTAAACGAAAAAAAAAGAGGGGTATTTTTTAAAAAAATCGTGCATTTTTGAGAAAAAAGAAAAAGTTAAAAAAAGAGAAATTTTTTACGAAAAACCTGACTTTTAAAAACGAAAAAGCGACATTTTTTCAAAAAAGTGCATCCTTAGAGAAAAGGAAACGAAATTTTGAGAGAGAAAAAAAAAAAACCAGTGCCGTACGCCCGATTATTATTATTATTTATTCTCACCTGCGCGTCTACAAGTTGCAAATAAAAAAATCCCGGATTGTGAAACCAACAAACGGTGACGTTTTCTTCGGCGCCGACGGCGACGTCGCACTCGGCGTAATCGACGTCGGCGTCGTCGAGCGTCGCGACGGCGCTCACGTTCCACGAATCTTCGTCCAGGGGCGGCGCCGGCGGGGGCGAATTCCACGAATCCCCCCCGCCCCCTCCTCCGCCTCTGGTTAAGATTCTTCGTCCCGTTTTGTCGTCTCCATGGGCGGGTTTGGTGCGGGGGCGGTCGAGGCGCGAGCTGCTGCGCGGACCCTTGCGGCACCCCATCTCCGAGCCGCTCGAACTTAGCTCCGAATTGTCTCTGAAATTTAAACGGGAATTTTAGTTAAATTTTTTTTTAGGGGGATTTAGTTAAAATTTCTAGGGATTTAGTTAAAAATTTTTTAGGGATTCAGTTAAAATTTTTCTTTAGGAATTTAGTTAAATTTTTTTTAAGGATTTAGTTAAAATTTTTAGGAATTTAGTTAAATTTGGAAAAGGCGTTTTTTGTTTAGGAATTTAGTTAAATTTTTTCTTAGGAATTTAGTTAAATTTGGAAAAGCTGATTTTTGTTTTGGAATTTTTTTTTTGTAAAACGTTTCAAACTTACTTTTTGAATTCTCGTTTTTTGAATGCGCCGGATCGGCCGCCTCCGTCGTTCTTAAATCTGAAAAATGGAAAAATATTTGTTTTAGTTTACGAGCAGTTTTTTGAAAATTATTATAAGTTGGAGAATCGATACGAGCAAAATTCGAATTTTGTTCAAAAATCGTTTAAAAAATCTTAAAAAAAGATAAAAAAACTTGCGAAGAGCTTAAAACATTTTCGAAATTGTTTAAAATTATTAAAATTTGCAAAAAAACACTCGAAAAAGCTTGAAAATTAACATTTTTAAAAGTTGGAGAATCGATACGAGCAAAATTTGAATTTTGTTCAAAAATCACTTAAAAAATCTTAAAAAAAGATAAAAAAACTTGCGAAGAGCTTAAAACATTTTCGAAATTGTTTAAAATTATTAAAATTTGCAAAAAAACACTCGAAAAAGCTTGAAAATTAACATTTTTAAAAGTTGGAGAATCGATACGAGCAAAATTTGAATTTTGTTCAAAAATCACTTAAAAAATCTTAAAAAAAGATAAAAAAACTTGCGAAGAGCTTAAAACATTTTCGAAATTGTTTAAAATTATTAAAATTTGCAAAAAAACACTCGAAAAAGCTTGAAATTTGACACTTTTTAAAAGTTCGAGAATCGATACGAGCAAAATTCGAATTTTCTTCAAAAATCGTTTAAAAAATCTTAAAAAAAGATAAAAAAACTTGCGAAGAGCTTAAAACATTTTCGAAATTGTTTAAAATTATTAAAATTTGCAAAAAAACACTCGAAAAAGCTTGAAATTTGACACTTTTTAAAAGTTCGAGAATCGATACGAGCAAAATTCGAATTTTGTTCAAAATACAATACAAACAAAAAAACAAACACAATTTCCCAATAAAAAATCGATTCACCCTCCAAAATCCCGCCTGGGGGCGCCCCAATCGTCGTTGTTCCGTTTGTTCCACGCTTCGAAATTGTTCTCGCTCAAATTCGAATTGTTGTCGTCGGTCGAATCGTCCCAAAAATCGCTCCGTTTGTTCCTGTTGTTGTTCGAACTACAAAAAAACAAAAAAAATTATAGAAAACGTGCAATACTGGTTGCCTAATTCGTGCATATACATTTTAAGTTGGTACTACTGAGAAGTTAAAAATTGAAAAAGAAGAATTATAGAGGTTATAAGCGCTCTCGCCTTTCGCGACAATTTATACAATTTAAGTTGGTATTACTGAGAAGCTAAAATTGAAAAAAAAGAAGAATAAAAAATGTACCTGATTTTTTTATTTCCCCGTCTGCGATCTTCGTCGTTGTTCCGGTCGTTCGTAGATTTTTCGAAATTTCTGTCGGAAACGAAATAATTATTTCATTAAATACCATCTTTTTTTTTGAAATTTGATTTTTTCCTTTTTGTGAAAGCTTGCAACGAATTTTTTTTTTTATTTATTTTTTTGTAAATTTTGTATAACTTTTAAAACGGAAAATTACCTGTTGTTATTTTCTTGTCGCCAGGATTTTTCGTTTCGCTCGTTTTTGTCCGTCGTCCAAGTTTTTTGCTCCCTAAAAACAAAAATTAGAAATTGCATTTAATTTATAAAAAAAAAATTATAATTTGAACATTTTTACAAATAAAGCGCGATTTTAAGAGAGAAAAAAAAACAGCGAAATTTGAGATTTCAAACGATTTCATACGAAAATATTGAAAAAAAGAGAAAAAATCGAAATTTCGCGCGAAAAACATAAAAAATAAAGAAAAGGTGTAATACTGGTTGCCTAATTTGTGCGTACACGCGCAATTTATACATTTTAAGTTGGCACTACTGAGAAGTTAAAATTGAAAAAGAAGAAGAATTACGGAGGTTACGAGATTTGAAAACGAAGAAAATCGAAATTTTTAAAAGCGGGAAATTTTAGTACATCAAAAAAAAAAAAATATTTTCTCACCTTCTCGTATTGTAGTTTTTCTCTCCTTTATCGAAACCGGATTCGCGTTGTTTCGCGTACGATTTTCTGTGCTCGATTTTGTTGCCCGCTTGGACGGCCAAAACTGGGCTCATCTAAAAAAAAAATGTCGGTCTTAAATAGAAAATAAAAAAATATTCGAAATATACGTTGCTTGTACAGGATTTTCGTTGAAACGTGTAATATTGGTTGCCTAAGTCGCAGAATGTGTAATACTGGTTGCCTAATTTGCAAAATGTGTAATACTGGTTGCCTAAGTCGCAGAATGTGTAATACTGGTTGCCTAGTGCGTAAGGGGCCAAATGTACAAGTTTTCGAAAAAAAAATGAATGAGAAAATGCGAATTTGTGAGTGAAAAAGTAAAATTTTAACAGGAAGAAAAGCAAAGTTTTGAAAAAAAAAAAGCAAGTGAAATTATCAGGAAAAAAAGCAAGGGCAAAGTTTAAAAAAAAGCAAACTTCACGAAAAAATTCAAAATATTTACAAAAAAAGCGCAATTTTAAGAGAAAAAACAAGACAAAAATCGAAAAACAAAAAACATAGAAAACGTGCAATAATGGTTGCCTAATTCGTACACACAAACTTTAGGTTGGCACCAATTAACGTCAAATTAAAATCGAAAAAGAAGAAGAACAACAATGACAGTAGTTACATCGCCGAAATAACCTCTAAATTATCTCAAATAATTAGAAAATGCGAATTTGAGAGAGAAAAAGTAAAATTTTAATTAAAAAAAGCAATATTATCAGCAAAAATGCAAAAAGCAAACTTTTCACGAAAAAAGCGAAATATTTACAAAAAAAAAAAAGGGCGATTTTAAACAAAAACATTGAAAAAAATCTCACATTTTAACTGAAATCTAAGAGAAAAAAATCGAAAAACATACAAAACGTGTAATACTGGTTGCCTAATTCGTATACATAGAACAATTTTTCAGAAAATGCGAATTTGAGAGAGAAAAAGTGAAATTTTAGTGCAAAAAAAAAAGGCGAAGTTTTGAAAAAAAAATAGCAAACTTTTCACGAAAAAACAAGACAAATTTGATATTTCAAACGATTTCATCGAAAAACATAGAAAACGTGCAATACTGGTTGCCTAATTCGTACACGCATTACAATCTACAAACTTTAGGTTGACACAACTTAAAAGCGGAAAAGAAGAACAAGAATGACAGATGTCACGTCCCCCGAAATAACCTCAAAAATTATCTCGCACAATGAGAAAATGCGAATTTGAAGAGAGAAAATGTAAAATTTTAGTAAAAAAAAATCCAAGTTTTGAAAAAAAAGAAGCAAAAATGCAAACTTGACGAAAAAAACGAAAATATTTACAGAAAAAAAAAAAAGCGCCAGTGCAATACCGGTTGCCTAATTCGTGCACACAAACTTTTAGGTTGGCACCGATTAACGTCAACATAAATGCGAAAAAGAAGAAGAATCGCCGAAGCTAAGACTCCCCGAAACAACCTCAAAAACCCACTTTCTCAACTAAATTTCAATCGAAAACAAAAAACGGCGACTCACCTGCGACTTGGCGGCCGCCAATCGATCCAACAACAGCGACGCCACGTTGTAATCGCCCGAATCGTACAAATCCACGAGACGGGCGCCGCCCCGGCGCTCCGCCCCCTCTTCCGCCACCCTCAACGTAAACCGCCCCTCCAAAATCAACTCCTCGAACAGCGAATCCCGTTCTCGATCCGCCCCCATATTCTGGTACCCGTTGAGGCAACACTCGAAGGCCTGCGGCCCCAACGCGCCCAACGTTTCGGCCGCGATCGTCTTCAGGGCGGCCGCGGGGACGGTTTCCTCGTTGCCGTAGTCGACGTAGAGGACGAGGGCGGCGCCGGGGGGCGGTTCGAGGACGCGGGCGCGGTACCACAGGCCGTCGGGGGCGAAAGGGGCGCAGCAGGGGGCGCCCGGTTTTAGGGCGTCGGGGCGCAGGGGGGCGGCGCGGGCGCAGGTTTCTTGAAGGGCGGCCATGAGGGCGGCGAGTCGGGGTTGTTGGGCGGTCGGTTGGACGTAGAATCTACAAATAAACATTAAAATTAATATAAATATTAATATAGAAATAAAAATAAAGAAAATAGTTTTTTTTGGTGGGGTGAAATGAATGTTTGAAAAAGAAAAATTGGGGGGTGGAAGGAGGGGTAAAAAAGGGGGTGGGGGGGAATAGTATTTTTTGGTTTGGGTGTAGGGGAGGTTCGTAAAAATTGGGAGGGGGGGAGAAAAGGGGTTGAATGGTGGTCGAAATAGTTTTAAAAATTTGCAATAAAAAATGCTCGAAAAAGAATTGAAGGTTCGAGAATTGATACGAGTAAAATTTGAATTTTGTTCAAAAATCACTTAAAAAATCTTTAAAAAAGATAAAAAAACTTGCGAAGAGCTTAAAACATTTTCGAAATTGTTTAAAATCAATAAAATTTGCAAAAAAATACTGGAAAAAGCTTGAAAATTAACATTTTTAAAAGTTGGAGAATCGATACGAGCAAAATTTGAATTTTGTTCAAAAATCACTTAAAAAATCTTTAAAAAAGATAAAAAAACTTGCGAAGAGCTTAAAACATTTTCGAAATTGTTTAAAATCAATAAAATTTGCAAAAAAATACTCGAAAAAGTTTGAAAATTGACTTTTTTTAAAAGTTTGAGAATCGATACGAGCAAAATTCGAATTTTGTTCGAAAATCGTTTAAAAAATCTTTAAAAAAAATAAAAAAAAAAAAAAAACTTATGTAAACCTTGAAACGTTTTAGAAATTGTTTAAAATTATTAAAATTTGCAAAAAAATACTGGAAAAAGCTTGAAAATTAACATTTTTAAAAGTTGGAGAATCGATACGAGCAAAATTTGAATTTTGTTCAAAAATCACTTAAAAAATCTTTAAAAAAGATAAAAAAACTTGCGAAGAGCTTAAAACATTTTCGAAATTGTTTAAAATCAATAAAATTTGCAAAAAAATACTGGAAAAAGCTTGAAAATTAACATTTTTAAAAGTTGGAGAATCGATACGAGCAAAATTTGAATTTTGTTCAAAAATCACTTAAAAAATCTTTAAAAAAGATAAAAAAACTTGCGAAGAGCTTAAAACATTTTCGAAATTGTTTAAAATCAATAAAATTTGCAAAAAAATACTCGAAAAAGTTTGAAAATTGACTTTTTTTAAAAGTTTGAGAATCGATACGAGCAAAATTCGAATTTTGTTCGAAAATCGTTTAAAAAATCTTTAAAAAAAATAAAAAAAAAAAAAAAAACTTATGTAAACCTTGAAACGTTTTAGAAATTGTTTAAAATTATTAAAATTTGCAAAAAAATACTGGAAAAAGCTTGAAAATTAACATTTTTAAAAGTTGGAGAATCGATACGAGCAAAATTTGAATTTTGTTCAAAAATCACTTAAAAAATCTTTAAAAAAGATAAAAAAACTTGCGAAGAGCTTAAAACATTTTCGAAATTGTTTAAAATCAATAAAATTTGCAAAAAAATACTCGAAAAAGTTTGAAAATTGACTTTTTTTAAAAGTTTGAGAATCGATACGAGCAAAATTCGAATTTTGTTCAAAAATCGTTTAAAAAATCTTAAAAAAAGATAAAAAAACTTGCGAAGAGCTTAAAACATTTTCGAAATTGTTTAAAATTATTAAAATTTGCAAAAAAACACTCGAAAAAGCTTGAAATTTGACACTTTTTAAAAGTTCGAGAATCGATATGAGCAAAATTCGAATTTTGTTCGAAAATCGTTTAAAAAATCTTTAAAAAAAATAAAAAAACTTATGTAAACCTTGAAACGTTTTAGAAATTGTTTAAAATAATTAAAATTTGCAAAAAAATACTGGAAAAAGCTTGAAAATTAACATTTTTAAAAGTTGGAGAATCGATACGAGCAAAATTTGAATTTTGTTCAAAAATCACTTAAAAAATCTTTAAAAAAGATAAAAAAACTTGCGAAGAGCTTAAAACATTTTCGAAATTGTTTAAAATCAATAAAATTTGCAAAAAAATACTCGAAAAAGTTTGAAAATTGACTTTTTTTAAAAGTTTGAGAATCGATACGAGCAAAATTCGAATTTTGTTCGAAAATCGTTTAAAAAATCTTTAAAAAAAATAAAAAAACTTATGTAAACCTTGAAACGTTTTAGAAATTGTTTAAAATAATTAAAATTTGCAAAAAAATACTGGAAAAAGCTTGAAAATTAACATTTTTAAAAGTTGGAGAATCGATACGAGCAAAATTTGAATTTTGTTCAAAAATCACTTAAAAAATCTTAAAAAAAGATAAAAAAACTTGCGAAGAGCTTAAAACATTTTCGAAATTGTTTAAAATCAATAAAATTTGCAAAAAAATACTCGAAAAAGTTTGAAAATTGACTTTTTTTAAAAGTTTGAGAATCGATACGAGCAAAATTCGAATTTTGTTCAAAAATCGTTTAAAAAATCTTAAAAAAAGATAAAAAAACTTGCGAAGAGCTTAAAACATTTTCGAAATTGTTTAAAATTATTAAAATTTGCAAAAAAACACTCGAAAAAGCTTGAAATTTGACACTTTTTAAAAGTTCGAGAATCGATATGAGCAAAATTCGAATTTTGTTCAAAAATCGTTTAAAAAATCTTTAAAAAAAATAAAAAAACTTATGTAAACCTTGAAACGTTTTAGAAATTGTTTAAAATTATTAAAATTTGCAAAAAAATACTGGAAAAAGCTTGAAAATTAACATTTTTAAAAGTTGGAGAATCGATACGAGCAAAATTTGAATTTTGTTCAAAAATCGTTTAAAAAACGTTTAAAAACGATAAAAAAACTTGCGAAGAGCTTAAAACATTTTCGAAATTATTAAAAATCATTAAAATTTGCAAAAAAAACACTCGAAAAAGCTTGAAAATTGTCATTTTTAAAAGTTCGAGAATCGATACGAGCAAAATTCGAATTTTGTTCAAAAATCGTTTAAAAAATCTTTAAAAAAGATAAAAAAACTTGCGAAGAGCTTAAAACATTTTCGAAATTGTTTAAAATCAATAAAATTTGCAAAAAAATACTCGAAAAAGTTTGAAAATTGACTTTTTTTAAAAGTTTGAGAATCGATACGAGCAAAATTCTAATTTTGTTCAAAAATCGTTTAAAAAATCTTTAAAAAAAATAAAAAATCTTATCTAAAGCTTAATAAACCTTGGAAACTGCTTAAAATTTTCAAAATTTGCAAAAAAATACTGGAAAAGCTTGAAAATTCATATTTTTAAAATCATTTAAGAAAAATCTTTAAAAAAGATATTGACCTTGTCTAGATACAAAAACAAACATATTTTGCATTTCCAAAACCAAATCAGACAAAACAAAACCGTATCACACGAAAATAAACCACGATTTCGACATTCTTATCAAAAAGAAAAAGAAAAAATATGCAAAATATACATTAAACTATCTAATCGAACTAATTTCGAAAAATAATATTTCCAACACGCGAAATTAATCAAATTATTTACGATTGCTCAACATTTCAAACAAGAAATACATTCCCATGCATTTTATAAAATAAAAACAAAAACCTAATTTAGTTTGAAGATAATTAAATCAGAAAATTTTCAATTTCTCGAATTTTGCTTTTATCGGTTCTCAAACTTTTAAAAAATGACAATTTTTAAGTATTTCGAGTGTTTTTTTGCAAATTTTAATTATTTTAAACAATTTCGAAAATGTTTTAAGCTCTTCGCAAGTTTTTTTATCTTTTTTAAAGATTTTTTAAACGATTTTTGAACAAAATTCGAATTTTGCTCGTATCGATTCTCGAACTTTTAAAAATGTCAAATTTTAAGCTTTTTCGAGTGTTTTTTTGCAAATTTTAATAATCTTAAACAATTTCGAAAATGTTTTAAGCTCTTCGCAAGTTTTTTTATCTTTTTTTAAGATTTTTTAAACGATTTTTGAACAAAATTCGAATTTTGCTCGTATCGATTCTCGAACTTTTAAAAATGACAATTTTCAAGCTTTTTCGAGTGTTTTCGTGCAAATTTTATTGATTTTTGACAATTTCGAAAACGTTTTAAGCTCTTCATAAGATTTTTAATCTTTTTTAAACGTTTTTTAAACGATTTTTGAACAAAATTCGAATTTTGCTCGTATCGATTCTCGAACTTTTAAAAAGTGTCAAATTTCAAGCTTTTTCGAGTGTTTTTTTGCAAATTTTAATAATTTTAAACAATTTCGAAAATGTTTTAAGCTCTTCGCAAGTTTTTTTATCTTTTTTAAAGATTTTTTAAACGATTTTTGAACAAAATTCGAATTTTGCTCGTATCGATTCTCGAACTTTTAAAAATGACAATTTTCAAGCTTTTTCGAGTGTTTTTGTGCAAATTTTATTGATTTTTGACAATTTCGAAAACGTTTTAAGCTCTTCATAAGATTTTTAATCTTTTTTAAACGTTTTTTAAACGATTTTTGAACAAAATTCGAATTTTGCTCGTATCGATACTCAAACTTTTAAAAACTGACAATTTTTAAGTCTTTCGAGCGTTTTTTTGCAAATTTTAATAATTTTAAACAATTTCGAAAATGTTTTAAGCTCTTCGCAAGTTTTTTTATCTTTTTTAAAGATTTTTTAAACGATTTTTGAACAAAATTCGAATTTTGCTCGTATCCATTCTCGAACTTTTAAAAATGACAATTTTCAAGCTTTTTCGAGTGTTTTTTTGCAAATTTTAATGATTTTTAATAATTTCGAAAATGTTTTAAGCTCTTCGCAAGTTTTTTTATCGTTTTTAAACGTTTTTTAAACGATTTTTGAACAAAATTCGAAATTTGCTCGTATCGATTCTCGAACTTTTAAAAATGTCAAATTTTAAGCTTTTTCGAGTGTTTTTTTGCAAATTTTAATAATCTTAAACAATTTCGAAAATGTTTTAAGCTCTTCGCAAGTTTTTTTATCTTTTTTTAAGATTTTTTAAACGATTTTTGAACAAAATTCGAATTTTGCTCGTATCGATTCTCGAACTTTTAAAAAGTGTCAAATTTCAAGCTTTTTCGAGTGTTTTTTTGCAAATTTTAATAATTTTAAACAATTTCGAAAATGTTTTAAGCTCTTCGCAAGTTTTTTTATCTTTTTTAAAGATTTTTTAAACGATTTTTGAACAAAATTCGAATTTTGCTCGTATCGATTCTCGAACTTTTAAAAATGACAATTTTCAAGCTTTTTCGAGTGTTTTTGTGCAAATTTTATTGATTTTTGACAATTTCGAAAACGTTTTAAGCTCTTCATAAGATTTTTAATCTTTTTTAAACGTTTTTTAAACGATTTTTGAACAAAATTCGAATTTTGCTCGTATCGATACTCAAACTTTTAAAAACTGACAATTTTTAAGTCTTTCGAGCGTTTTTTTGCAAATTTTAATAATTTTAAACAATTTCGAAAATGTTTTAAGCTCTTCGCAAGTTTTTTTATCTTTTTTAAAGATTTTTTAAACGATTTTTGAACAAAATTCGAATTTTGCTCGTATCCATTCTCGAACTTTTAAAAATGACAATTTTCAAGCTTTTTCGAGTGTTTTTTTGCAAATTTTAATGATTTTTAATAATTTCGAAAATGTTTTAAGCTCTTCGCAAGTTTTTTTATCGTTTTTAAACGTTTTTTAAACGATTTTTGAACAAAATTCGAAATTTGCTCGTATCGATTCTCGAACTTTTAAAAATGTCAAATTTTAAGCTTTTTCGAGTGTTTTTTTGCAAATTTTAATAATCTTAAACAATTTCGAAAATGTTTTAAGCTCTTCGCAAGTTTTTTTATCTTTTTTTAAGATTTTTTAAACGATTTTTGAACAAAATTCGAATTTTGCTCGTATCGATTCTCGAACTTTTAAAAATGACAATTTTCAAGCTTTTTCGAGTGTTTTTGTGCAAATTTTATTGATTTTTGACAATTTCGAAAACGTTTTAAGCTCTTCATAAGATTTTTAATCTTTTTTAAACGTTTTTTAAACGATTTTTGAACAAAATTCGAATTTTGCTCGTATCGATACTCAAACTTTTAAAAACTGACAATTTTTAAGTCTTTCGAGCGTTTTTTTGCAAATTTTAATAATTTTAAACAATTTCGAAAATGTTTTAAGCTCTTCGTTAAGTTTTTTTATCGTTTTTAAGATTTTTTAAACGATTTTTGAACAAAATTCGAATTTTGCTCGTATCGATTCTCGAACTTTTAAAAAGTGTCAAATTTCAAGCTTTTTCGAGTGTTTTTTTGCAAATTTTAATAATTTTAAACAATTTCGAAAATGTTTTAAGCTCTTCGCAAGTTTTTTTATCTTTTTTTAAGATTTTTTAAACGATTTTTGAACAAAATTCGAATTTTGCTCGTATCGATTCTCGAACTTTTAAAAAGTGTCAATTTTCAAGCTTTTTCGAGTGTTTTTTTGCAAATTTTAATGATTTTTAATAATTTCGAAAATGTTTTAAGCTCTTCGCAAGTTTTTTTATCGTTTTTAAACGTTTTTTAAACGATTTTTGAACAAAATTCGAAATTTGCTCGTATCGATTCTCGAACTTTTAAAAATGTCAAATTTTAAGCTTTTTCGAGTGTTTTTTTGCAAATTTTAATAATCTTAAACAATTTCGAAAATGTTTTAAGCTTTTCATAAGTTTTTTTATCGTTTTTAAAGACATTTTACATGATTTTTGAACAAAATTCAAAATTTGTTCGTATCGATTCTCGAACTTTTTAAAATGTCAATTTTCAAGCTATTTCGAGTGTTTTTTTGCAAATTTTGACCATTTTATACAATTTCGAAAACCTTTTAAGCATTTCCAAAGCCCCGCATTTTACAAAATAACAAAATCCAATCTAATTCCAACACAATTAAAACAAATTCAATCATTGAAACCGAAACAAACAACAATTTTCAATTCCTAGAGATACTTTTACACAAATTTAAATTTAATTTAATGTACGTCAATCCAGCGTTTCTCGAAAACGAAAAAGAAACGCCCCCTTTTACAGGGGGCCCCAAACACTAAAAACAAAGTCCCGAAAAACGCTGCACAAACATAAAAAAACTTACAATAATAAAACTTAACTTAAGGAACGCAAAGACTTTTTTTTCGTATTAACCCAACAATTTTCAAATTCTCGACTTATTTTTACACAAATTTAATTGATATTAATCCAGGGTTTCTTTACAACAAAAGCGCCCCCTTATGGGGGCCCCAAACACTAAAAAACTCAAAAAAACGCCGCATTAACACAAAAAAACTTACAATAACAAAACTTAAGGGGCCGCAAATACTTCTTTTTCGCGTTAACCCGGCGTTTCTCGACAACAAAAGCGCCCCTAAGGGGGGCCCTAAACATTAAAAAAGTTAGAAAACGCCGCGTTAACGTAAAAAAGTTACAAAAGAAGCCCCTTCGAAAAACGCGTTTTTCCTCACCTTTTACACCCGTACACGAAACTAACACGAACCTCGCGGCTGCTCCCCCGGCCCCAAATCTCCGCCTCCTTATACTCCCTCCTCTCCGCCTCCTCCGGGGCCCCGTTCACCACCTCCAAAGCGCTCACCCCCGTCTCGGGGCACCACAACTCGCACTTGGGCAACGACACCCTCCGGGGCCCCGGAACCACCTTCAAATGCAACAGCCGATTGTCCACGAATTTCTTAAAAGCGATCCGCATCTCCGACGTCACCGAAGCCCTGTCGGCCCCCCGCAAAGCGAACCGTATAGCCATCACCTTCGGAAGTACGTACTTAAACGGTATTTGGTACAAAGATTCCAGGGGGAGGGTCTCGTAGTTGCCGAAATCCACGTAAAACACCTACAAAACAAATACAAAGAGTTAGTGGATTAATAAATCGATAATTCGTGGGGTTACTTTGAATTGTGCTTCGATTTCGTTGGTGATTACGGCTCGGCATATATTTCCGTCTTCTTTGCATTTCGCGAGGCAAACGGCGCCCGGTATCGGGACGTCGTCGAAGGGGCGTAAATTTAGGGCGTTCACGTCGGTCATGAGCGCCACCAGGGCTTCTTCGGTCTGTTTTAATTGCACGGAAAAGTGGCAGGGGCCGTCGTTTACGTACGAAACGTAAACCGGGTAAATGCGGCCTTGTTCCAAAGCGCACGCTTTATATGAGTTTATTTGTACGTTACTTGATGTTTGTGCTTGGGTTTCTGATCGTTTTTGCATACTCATACTTAATAAGACAGCTTGTTGGGCCTGGAGCGATATGGGCTGCATCAAACCTCTTTGCAACAGTAAACTGCACAAATCCGTACCTAAAACATACGAATAACAATGTAATAATCGATACGCAAACAGTTAAAACAGTATTAAAACGGTTCAAACCCAAAATGGGGCCCAATTCTAACCTAAAACTTTCTACAATACACTGTTTTTCTACACTAAACTGCACAAATTCGTACCTAAAACATAACAAAAACACTGTAATATTCGATACATGCACAATTGAATAGTATTAAAATAGTTTAAACAGTGAAAAACCTAAAAATAGGGCCCAATTACACCAGAAACTTTCTAACCTAACTTTCTACAAAAATTTCACCGTTTTAAATTGCACTTATTTACCTAAAATATACAATAAAAACTGTAATATTCGCTACGCAAACAGTTAAAACGGTACTAAAACGGTTTAAACAGTGAAAAACCCAAAAATGGGGCCCAATTACACAAGAAACTTTCTAACCTAACTTTCTACAAAAATTTCACCGTTTTAAATTGCACTTATTTACCTAAAATATACAATAAAAACTGTAATATTCGCTACGCAAACGGTTAAAACGGTACTAAAACGATTTAAACAGTGAAAAACCTAAAAATGGGGCCCAATTACACCAGAAACATTCTAACCTAACTTTCTACAAAAATTTCACCGTTTTAAATTGCACTTATTTACCTAAAATATACAATAAAAACTGTAATATTCGCTACGCAAACAGTTAAAACGGTACTAAAACGGTT
This sequence comes from Hermaeophaga mercurialis, assembly GCA_951812935.1. Classification (NCBI taxonomy): domain Eukaryota; kingdom Metazoa; phylum Arthropoda; class Insecta; order Coleoptera; family Chrysomelidae; genus Hermaeophaga; species Hermaeophaga mercurialis. The sequence goes on from OX638366.1 coordinate 23,157,232, forward strand.
TAAACAGTGAAAAACCCAAAAATGGGGCCCAATTACACCAGAAACTTTCTAACCTAACTTTCTACAAAAATTTCACCGTTTTAAATTGCACTTATTTACCTAAAATATACAATAAAAACTGTAATATTCGCTACGCAAACGGTTAAAACGGTACTAAAACGATTTAAACAGTGAAAAACCTAAAAATGGGGCCCAATTACACCAGAAACATTCTAACCTAACTTTCTACAAAAATTTCACCGTTTTAAATTGCACTTATTTACCTAAAATATACAATAAAAACTGTAATATTCGCTACGCAAACGGTTAAAACGGTACTAAAACGATTTAAACAGTGAAAAACCTAAAAATGGGGCCCAATTACACCAGAAACATTCTAACCTAACTTTCTACAAAAATTTCACCGTTTTAAATTGCACTTATTTACCTAAAATATACAATAAAAACTGTAATATTCGCTACGCAAACAGTTAAAACGGTACTAAAACGGTTTAAACAGTGAAAAACCCAAAAATGGGGCCCAATTACACCAGAAACTTTCTAACCTAACTTTCTACAAAAATTTCACCGTTTTAAATTGCACTTATTTACCTAAAATATACAATAAAAACTGTAATATTCGCTACGCAAACGGTTAAAACGGTACTAAAACGATTTAAACAGTGAAAAACCTAAAAATGGGGCCCAATTACACCAGAAACATTCTAACCTAACTTTCTACAAAAATTTCACCGTTTTAAATTGCACTTATTTACCTAAAATATACAATAAAAACTGTAATATTCGCTACGCAAACGGTTAAAACGGTACTAAAACGATTTAAACAGTGAAAAACCTAAAAATGGGGCCCAATTACACCAGAAACATTCTAACCTAACTTTCTACAAAAATTTCACCGTTTTAAATTGCACTTATTTACCTAAAATATACAATAAAAACTGTAATATTCGCTACGCAAACGGTTAAAACGGTACTAAAACGATTTAAACAGTGAAAAACCTAAAAATGGGGCCCAATTACACCAGAAACATTCTAACCTAACTTTCTACAAAAATTTCACCGTTTTAAATTGCACTTATTTACCTAAAATATACAATAAAAACTGTAATATTCGCTACGCAAACGGTTAAAACGGTACTAAAACGATTTAAACAGTGAAAAACCTAAAAATGGGGCCCAATTACACCAGAAACATTCTAACCTAACTTTCTACAAAAATTTCACCGTTTTAAATTGCACTTATTTACCTAAAATATACAATAAAAACTGTAATATTCGCTACGCAAACAGTTAAAACGGTACTAAAACGGTTTAAACAGTGAAAAACCCAAAAATGGGGCCCAATTACACCAGAAACTTTCTAACCTAACTTTCTACAAAAATTTCACCGTTTTAAATTGCACTTATTTACCTAAAATATACAATAAAAACTGTAATATTCGCTACGCAAACGGTTAAAACGGTTTAAACAGTGAAAAACCCAAAAATGGGGCCCAATTACACCAGAAACTTTCTAACCTAACTTTCTACAAAAATTTCACCGTTTTTACCTTCAATCGATATCCTTATTAAGTAATAATTGGTGGCCTGTCCCAGGACGGTGCATAGGACTTCTCTGTACTTGATTTCTTCGACGATCGTCTCGAAAATTGGGGCCCGCCAGTCGCCCCCGCCGACGCAATGCGCTTCGGCGAACACGAAACTCGTCGCTAACGGCCGGATTTCGGCGATGGGGGCCGCGAAATCCTCCAGGGCTCTTATAGAGTCCCGGGGCACCGCCCCCGCGTTCCCGAAATCAAAAAAACTCACTTCAATATTGTCTTGGTTGGTGTCGTTCAATAGTTTCGCTCGGTAGTATTTGTCGTCCTTGTATTTGGCGCAGATTAGGGCGCCGGGGGCGGAGGCCGAGGGGGCGGGGGCGCGGTCCAATTGGGGCGCGAGGCCCGCGAGGAAGCGTTCCACGAATAGGGCGTCGTTTTTGTCCGTTTGGCCCCACACTTTCAAGAAGGGGCCCGCTTGTTCGACGTACGTTACGTACAAGCCGAATCGTTGCGGTTCCATTATCGGTTCGTCGATGGTTTTTCGGAAAAAGTAACACCGGCACCGACCATTTTTTTTTTCGAAATACGAAGAAAGTTGACGAAGATGGCGTTCGGGAGCGTTCGAGTGAGTTCGGGAACGTTCAGGGCCGCCAACGTGAATTAACGGCGCGATATTTGAAAAATTAAACCGTTGCAATCAAAATCGATTAATTGTACGGGTTTTATTAGTTTGTAAATAAGAGAAAAGATCGTTTTTTACCTTCGGATAAAGTTTCGTTGCGCTGTTGAAAATTGATCTACAAAATAGAAAAATACGTGGAATTCGGTGTGCGCTCGGTTGCCGCTCTCTTTCAGGGGCGTCACGTTTTTTTTTGTATAAATAACGGTAAATAATAAGCTTCATTTTAATTTTAAGCTACTCGTAAATACGTTTACAAAATCTATTAACTTCTTCTTTACGTACAAAAACTGCAAAATAGTAACGTTTTTAAATTTCGCTGCGTGTTGTGTTGCCTACTTTAGGAACAAATTTTATGTTGGTCACACTGTCTTAACCTCAATCTCTCGTCATTTTTCCAACTTCGACGTAAACAAAAACCGATTTTAATTAAAATTAATTAAAACGCCCCATTAACGGTACAATTTTTATTATCTACATTTGTTGGTCCTCGATAAAGTTAAAGCTACTACAATGTTCCCGTTGGCCGAACCGACACTTCATCAAACGAGCAAAATATTACAAAAACATTTGTGTAAACAAAAATACAAATTTACAAAATCTCTTTTGGTAGGAAAATAACAATTTATTACTACAAACGGCGCGTCATAGAGTTTTCGTTAAACAAAACAGCGTCGTTCTCGAATTACAAATCGAAAAAAATATACATTTGTTTTGTCGGAAAACTAAAAATTATATTTTTTTGTTTTTTGGGGTTTTTATCGAAGATTTTCTTACCAGCGCTCCGTTTTCCCGGCTGTCGAGGTTGAGAGGCAAGTATTCCGTTCAACTTTCCCATAACGGTTCCACATTAAAATCGAATTGCTCGAAAAAATCCCGCTTTCCCAACTTTTCCGCGCACTTTTCCCCAACACCCTTTCCGGCCCCATTTTCCCCCAAAAAAACGCCCCCAAATCCCGCCTTTCATCGCCACATTACAAAGCGTACGTATATATAACAGTATATAGATACAACTATATAATGCGGTGATAAAATACAGGATTACGGGGCGATTTGTAAAAAAAAAGGGGGCGAAACTAGTTTCGAAAAAACGCCCGGAAACGCCCCGAAACCGCGATTTTTAAACACACTCACGCACTCCAATTTTAAATTACGTTACGACAAACCGAATGGAATACTTGCCTCTCTACCTAAACCGCCGAGAAAAAAGAAAAACGCTCGTAAAAGAATCTCGATAAAAATCGCAGAAACACCGGCACTAAAATCACACAATCTCACAATAAATAAAATAAACGTCGAGCAAAAACGCTTCCAAAAGGCAAGAATTAAACTATTCTTCTTCTATCCAATAAAATTGAACTGCGGCAAATTGTTCGTTTTCGGTAAAAATTATAAATATAAAAATATATTTCGAGTCTCTGCTGTGGAATGTTTTCGTCAATTTTCAATGCAAATTTCAATCGCGCTGAGAATTTTCCATCGGAATTTAATTTCCAAACTAATCGGTCCTTTTGTGCAACGGCGCACCGGAATTCGAACTAAAAAAAAACGCAAAATAAAAAAAAATAATACAATTTGTACATTGTACGAATAAATTAAAAAATAAAACTCACCTCGTTTGCGGCGTTTCCAAGAATCGATCGATATTTATGTGCGGCAACAGCTAAAAAAAAAACAAGCAATTTTAACGTTAATTTAAGCGAGTACGGTACCGGGGGCCCCAAAAAAATTGGGGCCCACTTTTTTTTTTTGTACTTACTTTGGATGGGCGCAAAAAGCGGGCGGGAATCCGGCTCGATTTTTCGTTTTTCCTGTCGGGGCCGAAGCCGAGCTCGAGCAGCACCTCTTCGGGGTCGGGGCGCCGCAACTCCAAAAACGATTCGACGCTCGAACAGACGCTCGCCCCGTCGTCGCTGTAGAACGAATAATCCCTAGACAAGATTTTTTTGTTGTTCGGTGGCGCATTTTCGGCAATTTGTTCTTCCGGGGGGCCCTTGCGCATAATTTTTTTTTTAGATTTCTTCGTCGAGCGGCGGCATTTCTTCCGGGCGGCCCGCGTTTCTTCTTTTTCGTTCGTTTTTCAATTCGAATCGTCGGGTCGACGCATATTTTTCGCAGTTAATTTCGAGTAAAATTGGCGAAACGTTCACGACGACATTTTTGATATCTAATTTGACGTTTCGTAAAAATAAAGTGGCGCCATCTAGCGGCCCCCGCTTCGAGAAACTGAAAACTGAAAGCGAAAACTGTTAAAATTAATAAATTGCGATACGGATTTTCGTTTGGTAGCGTTATTAATAGAAAATCGATCGTTTGTCTGTGTTATTTTAAATGGAGAAACGAATTTGAGCGAGTATTAAATTGGTCGAAGAACTAGTTATTAACGAGGCCAAAGTATAAAAAGAAGAAGATTTTTAGCCGTTCCAAATAGCACCAAAATATTGGGAGTTGCCTACAATTGAACCTTTCGTGCGAATTATTTCGTAATTTGTTATTAAACTCCGCTTAACTTAATAAAATAACCCCGATTTAAGCAATTTTTAGCATATTAAGCGTATTACATCAAATATCAAGTCAATAGTATTAAAAAAGAAGATTTTTACTCGTTCAAAAAAGCACTAAAGTATCACGTGTTGCCTACCTTAGAATTATATTTCGGACTAATTACAACGTAATTTCTTATAAAACTCGGCTTAAAATGATAAAATAAACGCGATTTAGTCGTTTTTTACGATTTTTAAGTTTGCGACACCCCGATTTATCGACGAATTAACCCCTCAACAGCGTTAGTAAATTTCATTTTTTCGAGTTGGTACTACTGACAAACGACATTGACAGCTCGTCCGTCAGCTGTCAAAATTTTTCGAGAGAAAGTTACGGCCCCAGAAAAATTTCCCGTTTTTCGATCATTTTTCGTTTTATTTTTGCGATTCGAAAATTAAATCCGCGATTGTTCGGACGTTGAAAAGCGCGGGTCGGGCGGGCCCCCTTCGACGGCCGTTCGGGCGCCCCGTTTCGGTGAATTCTTTAGGTTTTTCGAGAAAAATTTTGTGAAAAAAACGTAGGTTTTTGCGGGAAAAAATGTTTTTTTTTGCGGGTGGTGAATAGTGAATCGGAGTTTTTAAAACGTCGAAAAAGCGAAAATAAGGAGCGGAAAACGCGACGAACATGTCCAGGAAAAAATGAACGATGACGACAGTTTGGTCAGTAATTTTCGTGTATTTTTTTTATACTTCGTTTTTAATTCCAACATTTGTCCTTGCAAACAATTAATTAATTGTATAATTAATTAATTAATTGATTTAATTATTTATTTCCTGGTTGCGACAAACGATTTTCTAGTCGCGAATAAAATCCCGAATCGAATCGAAGTGGAAATTTAACCTCACTTTTACTGAAATTTCGAAATTTCGGTGTAATTTTTCGAAACGATTTGATTTTTTTCGAAAAAAAAAAAAAATGATTTGATTAATGTTATTTACTTACCGAAAATGAAATAAATCGTCGACCCGTTCGACCGAATAATTCGCACTAAAATGACGTTCGAAATTTTCCGATTGTTTTAAATAAACGAAAATAAATGAAAAAATGTGGGCGGAAAATATTCGGTTTTTTTTTTTTTGTAACGAATATTTTTTTTTTTTATTTCGAAAGTTTGCGGAATGCCGAGAAAAACAATCATCGAAAAGTGTTGCCTAAAAATAAATTAGAAATAAATGTAAAAATTAATTAAAACGTTACGGTTTTCGATGGGTTTTTAAATATTTTTGTGAAAATTTTGTTTTGATTTTGGCGGTTTTTATTGACAGTTCGGTTGTTTTTTGTGGCCTTTTACTTGTTTGTTTTTTGTGTGGGAAGTTCTTCTTTTTCTGTGTTGGTTTTAAAAAAGAAGAAAAAAGAGTTTTACTAAATGGCGATTTTTTTTTATTTTAAGGTAAAAAAACTTTTATGAATTTCGGGAAAAATGTTGAGGTTTTATTGAGATTTTGACGTAAATAGTGAAACGTTTCTATTAAAATGTTGACTTCTTTTTTAATTTTTGTACCGAAAAAAATTTGGAAATTTGAAAATTTTGATCGATAAAGTAGAAATTTCTATGAATTTCGTCTTAAATATTTGGGGTTTTTTTTTCCATATTTTGCACAAAAAAATTGAATTTTTTTTCAAACTCTGACTCGAAAACTAAAAAAATTCATAAAAATCGCGATTTTTCATCGAATTTTTTTATGAATGTTTATGAAATTTTAATGAAAAATAATCGATTTTATTTTCAAAATTTCGAAGAAATTCGTTCAAAAAACGCGATTTTAATGAAATAATTTTCCACTCAAAAAAATAAAATAAAAAATTGTGTAATTGATGAAAAAAATCGTGTAAATGAAGTAAATTTATCAAAAAACGCGATTTTATTTTCAAAATTTCAAGAAAATTTGCCCAATAAAGGCGATTTTTGCAAAATAAAGTCAAATTCGATAAAAAAAAATCGATTTTTACGAAATTCCTACGTATATCCGTTGCCTACACTTTTTTTTTAGTAACTAATTTGGTAACTTTAATTTATAACGAGTTGGTCACACTGTTTTAATTTCAACGAGTTGGCCGCACCGTTTAAATGACATTTCCCCCACCGTAATTAACCTCGGACCTCCGTCGCGAAACGAACCGTCCCGAGACCGAACTCTCGGCTCTCTTCGCGAACTAATTTAGTAACTTTAATTTCAACGAGTTGGTCACACTGTTTAAATGACATTTTCCCCACCCGAAACGAAATGAGCTGTAACGAACCGAACCGAACCGAACCGAACCGAACCGAGACCGACCCGAGCTCTCTCTTCGCGAACTTTCGGCCATCTCCGAGCGCGTTTCGTTACGAAACGGCGGGGGAGGGCGCTTTTTCTCGTCAGTCGCGTTTCGGAGCGCGTCGCGACTCGATCGTTCGTTCGTGTTTTTTTGTTTTTGTTTTTTCGAAAAAATGTTGTTGCCGATCGGGCTGGGGGAGCGCCGCGAACCGCCGAAGGGCCCCGATAAAAGCGGGGCGTCGAGACGGGGGGGCCGGTTCGGGTTTTGCGCGTGCGCCGGCCCCAGGAAAAGCGGGAAAAGGACGGCGAAGTGGTACGTCAAGGTAGGAAATTGGGGTGAAATTTTCGGAGTAAAATGTCGTGGAAATTAAGAGTAAGAAAGTCGTGGAAATTGAATAAAAAAATCGTGGAAATTTGAGTAGAAAATCGTGTAAATGAAGAGTAAAAAATCGTTTCAATTTGAGTAAAAAAACGGTGTAAATTTGAGTAAAAAATCGTGGAAATTTAAATAGAAAATCATACAAATTGGGTAAAAAATTCGATAAAAAAAACCGATTTTTATTAAATTTCGATTTTAAAATAATCGATTTTATTTTCAAAATTTCGAAGAAATTCGATCAAAAAATGCGATTTTTATGAAATAATTCTCGATTTTTAAAATAAAAATTCAAAAATGATCGATTTTGCTGTCAAAATTTCAAAGAAATTCGATGGAAAATCGCGATTTTTTTGTAATTTCGATTTTAAAACAAAAGTTCAAAAATAATCGATTTTATTTTCAAAATTTCGAAGAAATTCGATCAAAAAAATTCGATTTTTATGAAATTTCGAAAAATCGTGTAAATTTGAATACAAAAATCGTTTCAATTTGAGTAAAAAATCGTGGAAATTTGAGTAAAAAATCGTGTAAATGAAAAGTAAAAAATCGTGGAAATTTGAGTAAAAAATCGTGTAAATGAAGAGTAAAAAATCGTGGAAATTTAAATAGAAATTCGATAAAAAAAACCGATTTTTATTAAATTTCGATTTTAAAATAATCGATTTTATTTTCAAAATTTCGAAGAAATTCGATCAAAAAAATGCGATTTTTATGAAATTTCGAAAAATCGTGTAAATTTGAATAAAAAATCGTTTAAATTGTGTAAAAAATTGATTGTTTTTTTACTTTTGTATTTTTATTGTGTTTCGTGAAATAAAATTTGTCGGAAAATATCGAGTTTTTTTTTTGTTTTAAAATTTCTACTCGTTGTTAATTAAAATTTATTGTTTGAACGTTTTTTCCGAGAAATATCGGTTTTTAAAACAAAACAAAGCAAAACAAAACGAAAAAAACGCCGCATAAACTTTTTTTTGTAAACGATAAAAACTTTATTTTGAGTCTAAATTCGAGTATTTTTATTTTTATCGTTTACGTAATAAATAATATTTTGATTTTATTTTATTTTTTGGTATTTTTTTCGTGACGGTTCGGTTGTTTTTTTTTTCAATTGAATAATAAAGTAAAATCGTCGAAAATATGTTTTTGCGAATTTTTATTGATTCGGCGATTCGAATATTTGAACCGACATTTTGAAATCTGTTTTATCGGCAATTTTTTTTAAATCTGTTTTGTCGATAATTTTTTTAAATGTAGTTCATGTGCCATTTTGAAATCTGTTTTATCGGCAATTTTTTAAATGTATTTTATCGGCCATTTTGAAATCTGTTTTATCGACAATTTTTTTTAAATCTGTTTTGTCGATAATTTTTTTAAATGTAGTTCATGTGCCATTTTGAAATCTGTTTTATCGGCAATTTTTTAAATGTATTTTATCGGCCATTTTGAAATCTGTTTTATCGGCAATTTTTTTTAAATCTGTTTTGTCTATAATTTTTTTAAATGTAGTTCATGTGCCATTTTGAAATCTGTTTTATCGGCAATTTTTTAAATGTATTTTATCGGCCATTTTGAAATCTGTTTTATCGACAATTTTTTTTAAATCTGTTTTGTCGATAATTTTTTTAAATGTAGTTCATGTGCCATTTTGAAATCTGTTTTATCGGCAATTTTTTAAATGTATTTTATCGGCCATTTTGAAATCTGTTTTATCGACAATTTTTTTTAAATCTGTTTTGTCGATAATTTTTTTAAATGTAGTTCATGTGCCATTTTGAAATCTGTTTTATCGGCAATTTTTTAAATGTATTTTATCGGCCATTTTGAAATCTGTTTTATCGACAATATTTTTTTTTATGTATTTTATCCACCATTTTGAAATCTGTTTTATTGACAATTTTTTTTAAATCTACTTTATCGGCCATTTTGAAATCTGTTTTATCGACAATTTTCATATTTTCATTTATTATTATTTTATTAGCCGTAAATTTATTTTCCGCGGCCAAATAACGTTCCCGATTTTATCCCACGTCGCTTTCCGCTTTAACAACGAACTCGATAAAAATTCCTCCGTCGGAAAAAAAGTACATTAATTATTTAATTTAAGCCGTTCACCAATTGTGCAGCGCAATTAACTAATAACAATATATATATATATATATAATTGCGCTTTTAATTGCCCCCAACTAATTGAACGCCTCGATGAGAAAAACATTACGAAACGTTCGGGGGAAAAAACGAAGAAGAATTATTAAGGGTAGATTAGAATTCAAAAAGAAAAGAAGAAGAATAAGTGAGGTTAAGTCGTTTTATGTTGTAATATGTAAATATCGAGAAATCTGGCAACGCGGGTCACTAGGCCGAAACCAGCATTACGGCAACGTTGCAGCTTTTGATTGTTACCGTTCTTCTTCTTCTTCTTCTTTTTTTTTAAATTTCGCCTTTGACTTGACGGTTTTTAATCGACTCGCTTTATTATTATTATTTTTTCCGATGAGTAATAAAAAATAATTGTTTGTGTAGTTTTTGTAAAATGTCACGTCCGAACCGTAAATCCAGCGAAAAACGCGGAAACGTTTTGGAGAAATAACACGAGCGGGTCGTTATTTTTTTTGCTTATTTTTATTAAAATGTATAAAAAAAAATTTTTTTTTTTTTAAAATGTGTGAAATCTAATACGGAAGAAATAAAATACGTTCAATGAACGAATCCTATCGGAAATTGAAACGACGTAAACACATTTTTATCGTTTTATTGCGTGATAATATCGAAGAAGAAAAAAAATCGTTTATAGTAAAATTTGTTGACGTCAAATGTTATCGAACGTAATTCATTAACAAACGAAATTATATTGTAACGAGATATTTTATTTTTTTAAGTAGTTTCGTTTATTTTGACGAAAAAATACGTTTTACGAAATAAAATGACAAGAAGAAGAAAAAGAAGAAGAAGAAAAATGGTGTAAAAGGTGCTGCTAACTCGTTTTAAATTAAAGTTACCAACATCGCAATAAAAAAAACCCTACGTCTTTAAACAGTGCTGCCAACTTAAGTTAAATTAAAGTTACCAACATCGAAATACGAAAAATCCCTACGTCGTTATTAAACAGTGCTGTCAACTAATTTTTAATCAAAGTTACCAACATCGAAATACAAAAAAGCCTACGTCATTGAACAGTGCGACCATTTTTTTCTTAATTTTTCAGTAAAAATAGAGTCTTTTTCCCGCAAATTCTCCAGTTTTTACACGTTTTTGGGAAAAAACAAAATTTTTGGACGATTTTCGATTTTTTTTTTTTAGATTTTCCAATCAAAATTAATTTTTCCATTAATTTTTTTTATTAAAATTAAATTTCGACGATACGCGTCGCCAACTTCAAAAAATAACAATAACTAATTATCGGATTTATCGAATACGGCCGAATAGCCCGACCAGCCGAGACCACGTAAAACAAAAACGAAGAAGAAGAAAACGCAAATTCGCCGTTGCAAATAAAAAAAAAAAAACGAGAGCGCGGTACGTTTTTTTTTATTAGAAAACAATAGAAACGGTACGAAACAATAGAAGAATCGAAAATCGATTCGTTCGACCGTTTCGAACACTCCAATAAACAATTAACGATAAAAATTTATTAAAATTACAATGTTGTCGTTATTTAATAATGCTTTTTTTATCGGCCTACTGGCCCACGTTGCCGGATTTCTACATATTACAAAAATAGACTTAACCTAACCTCACTTCTTCTTCTTTTTTTTTTTTAGCGATAATTTCATTCTACCAACTTAACGTTTGCGGTGTTGCCGTCGCGCTCGGTTTCGGCCTCGCGGCCCCTGTTGCCGGTTTTCGCGCGTCGCAACTCGATTCTTCTTTTTAGCGACAATTTGGCCCGTAGAAAATAACAATCGAACGTCAAAACGGCGAATTTAATAAAAGTACGCGAAATCGATAAAATTGTTGATTATATCGGTGCTAATATTAGAATTACGATGTTGTCGTTATATAACGATGATATTTTTTCTCGGCCTACCGGTCAGTGTTGCCGGATTTCTACGTATTTACGGTAAATACAAACGTTAACCTCACTTTTTCTTCTTCTTCTTCTTTTTGTTTAGCGGTAATTTCGTTCTACCAACTTGACTGGGATTCCGGTTACGGTATTTGTGGGTTATTTAGACTAGATTTTTTTTTTTTTTGCGTTAAGGCCCTCCCACGCGAGTCGATAATAAAGGCCGGCGGTTTCCGTTAATCGTAACGCGATTGTCGTCGTTTTTGTTCGATAAGAAATTAAATTTTCGGAATTCCTTTTCCGCGCGTCGTTAATAAATAAATAAATAAATAATTCGTTCGTTATCGTTATCGGGGCGAGAAATTTGCGTTTTCGTGATTCATTCGCGTACGGAGCGACGAGAAAGACGGAGCGCGGCGAGTTTTATTTTTATTTTTTTTTTAATAATTTCGAAAAAACAAGGCGAGGAATCGATAAATGGCGAATTTAAGCGAATCGTGAGAAACGGAAGAAAATGCGAATAATTTCCGTTTCGAGTTTCGTTTGTTATTGCGACGACGATTTTTGTTGCAATTGCGACGACGACAGCGTAAGTTTTTCGATTTATTTATTTTTTATTATTTTTTTTATTTTTTCGGATTCGTACGACTATTTACTTGTTTTTAAAATCTTATCGAATATCGAATTAATTTAATTAATTACGAACGAACGTTCCTTATTTTCATTTTTGAACGTCCCCGCCATTGAAGTGTGACGTCACGAAGGCGTGTGACGTCATCGGGTTCTTGACGCGTATCGGATTATTCAGTGGCGGCTCGTGCGGTTTTTATTTTTAAAACTTTGATACTTTGATATTTATAATTAATATTTTTTTTTTGTCGTTAGGGGATTTATTTTCTTTTTTTGTGACTTTTCTGAATTTTTGCTATTTTTTAGTTCTTTTTTTTTTTTTATTTTTTAGGGGATTTATTTTCTTTAGGTTTTGTCTTACTTTTCTGAATTTTAGTCATTTTTTAGTTCTTTTTTTTTATTTTTTAGGGGATTTATTTTCTTTAGGTTTTTTCTTTTCTGAATTTTAGTCATTTTTTAGTTCTTTTTTTTTTATTTTTTAGGGGATTTATTTTCTTTAGGTTTTGTCTTACTTTTCTGAATTTTAGTCATTTTTTAGTTCTTTTTTTTTATTTTTTAGGGGATTTATTTTCTTTAGGTTTTGTCTTACTTTTCTGAATTTTAGTTCTTTTTTTTTATTTTTTAGGGGATTTATTTTCTTTAGGTTTTGTCTTACTTTTCTGAATTTTAGTCATTTTTTAGTTCTTTTTTTTTATTTTTTAGGGGATTTATTTTCTTTAGGTTTTGTCTTACTTTTCTGAATTTTAGTCATTTTTTAGTTCTTTTTTTTTATTTTTTAGGGGATTTATTTTCTTTAGGTTTTGTCTTACTTTTCTGAATTTTAGTCATTTTTTAGTTCTTTTTTTTTATTTTTTAGGGGATTTATTTTCTTTAGGTTTTTTCTTACTTTTCTGAATTTTAGTCATTTTTTAATTCTTTTTTTTTATTTTTTAGGGGATTTATTTTCTTTAGGTTTTTTCTTACTTTTCTGAATTTTAGTCATTTTTTAGTTCTTTTTTTTTATTTTTTAGGGGATTTATTTTCTTTAGGTTTTGTCTTCCTTTTCTGAATTTTAGTCATTTTTTAGTTCTTTTTTTTTATTTTTTAGGGGATTTATTTTCTTTAGGTTTTTTCTTACTTTTCTGAATTTTAGTCATTTTTTAGTTCTTTTTTTTTATTTTTTAGGGGATTTATTTTCTTTAGGTTTTTTTTTACTTTTCTGAATTTGGGATGTCTTTTTAGTTTTTATTTTTAAATTCTCAAAAAAAAAATGCCAAATTTTGGGAAAACAACGAATTTAAATATTTTTTAAGGTCACCATTTTTTTTTTAAATACGGTTTTTCGAAAAAATTTTCACTCGATTCGCTTCATTCTGGCATTTTTTTTCTACCAATTTTCATTAATTAATTTTCCGTCTCGGCGTTATTAAATTTTACGACACAATAAACGGATCGTTTAATTTAAATAAATTTAAAATTTTTACCGCTAAAAAAACACTTAAACGGCCAAATTAACCCCGATATTTTTATCGTTATCGATTCAAACGCGACAATTGTTCTAATAATCGAATTTCGTAATTCGGTAATAAACTAAAAAAAAAAAAACTAATTAACAATTAAAATTAATTATTTATTTTCGTCGGCGGTAAATAAATCCCCGCCTCTGGTACGAGAAATTCGATTACGAATCGGTCGGTAATACAGAATTCGCCGTCGAACGTCAAATTTATAAGAAAAAAAAGAAGAATAACTTAGAATCGGTCGGTAAATACAGAAAAACAGAAGAATAAGTTAGAATCGGTCGGTAATAAAGAAATCCGAATCAAACGTTACCGTTATCTGTCGATTTATAAGAAAAAAGAAGAAGAATAAGATAGAATCGGTCGGTAATACAGAATTCCGAGTCGATTTATAAGAAAAAAGAAGAAGAATAAGTTAGAATCGGTCGGTAATACAGAATTCCGAGTCGGTTTATAAGAAAAAAGAAGAAGAATAAGTTAGAATCGGTCGGTAATAAAGAAATCCGAATCAAACGTCACCGTTATCTGTCAATTTATAAGAAAAAAGAAGAAGAATAAGATAGAATCGGTCGGTAATACAGAATTCCGAGTCGGTTTATAAGAAAAAAGAAGAAGAATAAGTTAGAATCGGTCGGTAAATACAGAAAAACAGAAGAATAAGTTAGAATCGGTCGGTAATAAAGAAATCCGAATCAAACGTCACCGTTATCTGTCGATTTATAAGAAAAAAGAAGAAGAATAAGATAGAATCGGTCGGTAATACAGAATTCCCCGTCGAACACCAAATTTATAAGAAAAAGAAGAAGAATAAGATAGAATCGGTCGGTAATACAGAATTCCGAGTCGATTTATAAGAAAAAAGAAGAAGAATAAGTTAGAATCGGTCGGTAATAAAGAAATCCGAATCAAACGTCACCGTTATCTGTCAATTTATAAGAAAAAAGAAGAAGAATAAGATAGAATCGGTCGGTAATACAGAATTCCGAGTCGATTTATAAGAAAAAAGAAGAAGAATAAGTTAGAATCGGTCGGTAATAAAGAAATCCGAATCAAACGTCACCGTTATCTGTCAATTTATAAGAAAAAAGAAGAAGAATAAGATAGAATCGGTCGGTAATAAAGAAATCCGAGTCGATTTATAAGAAAAAAGAAGAAGAATAAGTTAGAATCGGTCGGTAATAAAGAAATCCGAATCAAACGTCACCGTTATCTGTCAATTTATAAGAAAAAAGAAGAAGAATAAGATAGAATCGGTCGGTAATACAGAATTCCGAGTCGATTTATAAGAAAAAAGAAGAAGAATAAGTTAGAATCGGTCGGTAATAAAGAAATCCGAATCAAACGTTACCGTTATCTGTCGATTTATAAGAAAAAAGAAGAAGAATAAGATAGAATCGGTCGGTAATAAAGAAATCCGAATCAGTCACCGTTATCTGTCAATTTATAAGAAAAAAGAAGAAGAATAAGATAGAATCGGTCGGTAATACAGAAATCCGAGTCGATTTATAAGAAAAAAGAAGAAGAATAAGTTAGAATCGGTCGGTAATAAAGAAATCCGAATCAGTCACCGTTATCTGTCAATTTATAAGAAAAAAGAAGAAGAATAAGATAGAATCGGTCGGTAATACAGAATTCCGAGTCGGTTTATAAGAAAAAAGAAGAAGAATAAGTTAGAATCGGTCGGTAAATACAGAAAAACAGAAGAATAAGTTAGAATCGGTCGGTAATAAAGAAATCCGAATCAAACGTCACCGTTATCTGTCGATTTATAAGAAAAAAGAAGAAGAATAAGATAGAATCGGTCGGTAATACAGAATTCCGAGTCGATTTATAAGAAAAAAGAAGAAGAATAAGTTAGAATCGGTCGGTAATAAAGAAATCCGAATCAAACGTTACCGTTATCTGTCGATTTATAAGAAAAAAGAAGAAGAATAAGATAGAATCGGTCGGTAATAAAGAAATCCGAATCAGTCACCGTTATCTGTCAATTTATAAGAAAAAAGAAGAAGAATAAGATAGAATCGGTCGGTAATAAAGAAATCCGAATCAAACGTTACCGTTATCTGTCGATTTATAAGAAAAAAGAAGAAGAATAAGATAGAATCGGTCGGTAATAAAGAAATCCGAATCAGTCACCGTTATCTGTCAATTTATAAGAAAAAAGAAGAAGAATAAGATAGAATCGGTCGGTAATACAGAATTCCGAGTCGGTTTATAAGAAAAAAGAAGAAGAATAAGTTAGAATCGGTCGGTAATACAGAATTCCGAGTCGGTTTATAAGAAAAAAAGAAGAATGAGTTAGAATCGGTCGGTAATACAGAATTCCGAATCAAACGTCACGTCATCTGTCAATTTATATGAACAAAAAGAAGAAGAAGTTAGGTTGGAATGTTACATTTTTTAGCGGTTTTTTTGCGAATATTTTTTTTCGCGTTTCTTATTTTATTTTTTTTTAATATGATTTGTTTGTTTGTTTCCAGCAGCCCACATGGCGATTATGGGGCGAAGAGAAAGCCGACGGCGCCCTCTATACCGTTTACCTCAAAAAAGTTCGTTACCACCGACCGACCAGGAGCGTCTCTTCCTCGCATTCCGTAAGTAAAGCGAAAAACAAAAAAATATAAATACGAAAAAATATTTTAATTAAAAGTATCCATACTTTTTATCGATTATCGAGAACGCGAACAAACGAACGAAAATCTACCCGAACACAAACGAACAAAACCGCGAGTACGGCCGTGGTAAGTTGCGCGCTGTTCAAAAAAAACAAAAACAGAGATAGCGCGTATACGATTCGCGTGTGTTAAACAAGGACGCGACGATTCGGGTTTCGGGTCCGTTCGTTCGAAATTGCACCGCGGACGGTTCCGTGACGTCACTCGGGGCAACAGAAATAACGCACTTACACGAACTAAAACATAACCTAAATTTTTTGACTTAAATAGTAATAATAACTGAGATTTTTGAAGAATTTCGAAAAACAAAAAAACAAAAAAAAAAAGGAAAAGAAACGCGTTTTTGGAATTTATGGTGGGAGGTGAAGAAGAAGCGAAATTTGCGATTTTACACGTTAAATAACTTGGCGGCGCTGCTACAATAAATGAAAATTAAGGTTTTATTTTTTTTTATGGAAAATTGGAGCTTTTGGAAATTTGTGGTGTTTCGGGGTATTTTTAGCGTTTGGTTAAAAAAAAGTTTTTCAATACAACAAATTCGTTAGAAAATGTTAAAATAGTTTCAAAGTAAGTTGAGTTTTTTTTGTGTTTGTTATAAACATACTTTATTTAAATAATAATAATAATAATAATATATGTTTTTTTAGGAAGTTTTTGGAAACAATACGAATACGTTAAAAATCGGAAAAATGATTTATTTGAAAAAAAAAAAGAAAAAAATTGGAGGTTAAAATCGAAATGGAAAACTACGAATTTGTTAAAAATACGCAAACGAAGACGATTTCCACAATCGAAAATATTAAATTTCTACCGTTTATAAATATTTTCCGTACGAAGCTCGAAAATTCAGAAAAGTAAGAAAAAACCTAAAGAAAATAAATCCCCTAAAGACTAAAACGTAACAAATAAAAAAGAACTAAGAAATTACTAAAATTCAGAAAAGTAAGAAAAAACCTAAAGAAAATAAATCCCCTAAAGACTAAAACGTAACAAATAAAAAAGAACTAAAAAATGACTAAAATTCAGAAAAGTAAGAAAAAACCTAAAAATAAATCCCCTAAAAAATAAAAAAAAAGAACTAAAAAATGACTAAAATTCAGAAAAGTAAGAAAAAACCTAAAGAAAATAAATCCCCTAAAGACTAAAACGTAACAAATAAAAAAGAACTAAGAAATTACTAAAATTCAGAAAAGTAAGAAAAAACCTAAAGAAAATAAATCCCCTAAAGACTAAAACGTAACAAATAAAAAAGAACTAAGAAATTACTAAAATTCAGAAAAGTAAGAAAAAACCTAAAGAAAATAAATCCCCTCGAATGAGACAAAAAAAAACTTTTTCAAAATCCAAGAAATTATCCAAATTCACACTCTAAAACTAGCACCAAAAGGTATTTATTACAATTACCTCAAAACAAATAAACCACATAGTATAATAATTTAATATCTGTCGCAGGTACAAAAAAACACTTTTCGAAGCGTTTCGAACAATTAAACTGGAAAAACTCCGTTTAAAATCGAGAAAATAAACAAAATTACGCTCTCTTTTGTTCAATTAACGATTTCCCGTCGATTTCTAAACGACCTCGTCGCTATTTTTAATAAAAAAAAAACGCGCAGGAAACTCTCCGAACAATAATAACAATTTATCAACGAACACTCAAAACAACTAATTTATACATTTATATAAGTTTTTTTTTTGTTTTTTCTAGGATTCCGACGACGAAATCAGCCACTTGGAGTGGGAGACGGTGCGCGTGCGCTTCGTAAAAGCGGGAACTTTGAAGAAATTGGTCGAGGCTCTGGCTACTGATGACGGCGAGCTCGAAACGACGTACATTAACGTTTTCCTGGCGACGTACCGGAGCTTTTCGACGGCCAAAGAGGTGTTGGAGCTGTTGCTGGAACGGTACGGCGAGTTGACGAGGGGGGGGCCGAGGAACGGGGGGCCCGACGATACGCAAGAGCAGCACCGCAAGTAAGTCGACGAAACTTAGAGCTATCGAGCGAGTAAAACTATTGAAAAACGTTGAGATTAGAACTATTGAGCGATTGAAACGGTCGAAAAACGTTAAGATTAGTATTATTGAGCGATTGAAACGGGGTTCTAGACTCATAGATTCGTCTCAAGTAAATTAAGAACGTTAAGAACTATTGAGCAAATAAAATGGGGTTTTAGACTGATAGATTCGTCTCAATTAAGTCGAGAACGTTAAGATTAGAACGATTGAGCGATTAAAACGTGATTCTAGCTCGCCAGCTTCCCATTGCTATTTTTTATTTATTTATTTTATTTTTTTAAACGTGTTTTAGAACGCTAATATCCGCTTTGCACGTGTGGCTCGACAGCTATCCCGAAGACTTCAGGGACCCCCCCGACCATCCCGCCCTCAGGCAGCTGCTCCGCTTCTGCGAACGGTACCTCCCCTCCACCGAACTCGACGCCAAAGTACGACACAGAATAGAAAGGTACCGCCCCCAAGAGCCGCGAAGCGGTCATTTTAATTAATCGATCATTGATGTATTTTTTTTTATAGATATACTAGAGAATCGCAGGTGGATGGGGCGGCGGCGGTAGCGCCGCCCCCGGCGTTCGCTCTACGTTCCGCCGCCACCTCCGCCGCCGCTGGATGGAGGTCGTACAAATTACCCGACGTTCCGGTACGTCATTTCGCCGAACAATTGACCAGAATGGACGTGGTAAGTACCGTGCCATCGCCCCTCTCCTCCCCACCGAATTTCCTCTACATTTTCACCGCCTTCGCCCCTCTCCCTCCCCTCAAAAATTTCTCTAAATTTTCACCGCCCTCGCCCCTCTCTTCCCCACCGAATTTCCTCTACATTTTCACCGCCTTCGCCCCTCTCCCCACAAAATTTCCTCTAAATTTTCACCGCCCTCGCCCCTCTCTTCCCCACCGAATTTCCTCTAAATTTTCACCGCCCTCGCCCCTCTCCTCCCCACCGAATTTCCTCTACATTTTCACCGCCTTCGCCCCTCTCCCTCCCCTCAAAAATTCCTCTAAATTTTCACCGCCCTCGCACCTCTCTTCCCCACCGAATTTCCTCTACATTCTCACCGCCTTCGCCCCTCTCCCTCCCCTCAAAAATTCCTCTACATTTTCACCGCCTTCGCCCCTCTCCCCTCAAAAATTCCTCTAAATTTTCACCGCCCTCGCACCTCTCTTCCCCACCGAATTTCCTCTACATTCTCACCGCCTTCGCCCCTCTCCCTCCCCTCAAAAATTCCTCTACATTCTCACCGCCTTCGCCCCTCTCCCTCCCCTCAAAAATTCCTCTACATTTTCACCTCCTTCGCCCCTCTCCCTCCCCTCAAAAATTCCTCTAAATTTTCACCGAGCTTTCGCCCCTCTCCCCTCAAAAATTCCTCTACATTTTCGCCCCTCTCAGCTTCCCCTCAAAAATTCCTCTACATTTTTACCGCCTTCGCCCCTCTCCCTTCTCGCAAACTTTATTTTTATTTCTTTCTTTCTTTCTCTCTGCTTAGGATCTATTTAAAAAATTGGTGCCGCACCAATGTCTGGGCGCCGTGTGGTCCAGACGGGACAAAAGTCGGTCGCACGAGGCCGCCACCGTCTTGGCCACCGTCAATCAGTTCAACGCCGTCTCTTTCCGGGTGATTTCCTCGGTCCTGGTGGATCCGGGGCTCCGCCTCCACGAGAGGGCGGCGGTGATAACGACGTGGATCGATATCGCCCAAGAATTGCGGTTGATCAAGAATTTTTCCAGCCTGAAAGCGATCATCAGCGGCCTGCAGAGCAACCCGATTTACAGGTGAGTGAGGTAAAGTCGGTTTTTCGCGCGATATCGTGAGGTAAAGTCGTCTTTTCGCGACCGCACACTATATATAGTGAGCTAAAGTCGTTTTTTCGCGACCACGAACTATATATAGTGAGCTAAAGTCGTTTTTTCGCGACCACGAACTATATATAGTGAGCTAAAGTCGTTTTTTCGCGACCACGAACTATATATAGTGAGCTAAAGTCGTTTTTTCGCGACCGCACACTATATATAGTGAGCTAAAGTCGTTTTTTCGCGACCACGAACTATATATAGTGAGCTAAAGTCGTTTTTTTCGCGACCACGAACTATATATAGTGAGCTAAAGTCGTTTTTTCGCGACCACGAACTATATATAGTGAGCTAAAGTCGTTTTTTCGCGACCACGAACTATATATAGTGAGCTAAAGTCGTTTTTTAGCGATATATTGTGCGTTAAAGTCGTTTTTTCGCGACCGCACACTATATATTGTGAGCTAAAGTCGTTTTTTAGCGATATATTGTGCGTTAAAGTAGTTTTTTCACGATATATAGTGAGCTAAAGTCGTTTTTTCACGATATATAGTGAGTTAAAGTCGTTTTTTCGCGACAACGCACTATATATAGTGAGCTAAAGTCGTTTTTTCACGATATATAGTGAGCTAAAGTCGTTTTTTCGCGACAACGCACTATATATAGTGAGCTAAAGTCGTTTTTTCGCGACCACGAACTATATATAGTGAGCTAAAGTCGTTTTTTAGCGATATATTGTGCGTTAAAGTCGTTTTTTCGCGACCGCACACTATATATTGTGAGCTAAAGTCGTTTTTTAGCGATATATTGTGCGTTAAAGTAGTTTTTTCACGATATATAGTGAGCTAAAGTCGTTTTTTAGCGATATATTGTGCGTTAAAGTCGTTTTTTAGCGATATATAGTGAGCTAAAGTCGTTTTTTAGCGATATATTGTGCGTTAAAGTCGTTTTTTAGCGATATATAGTGAGCTAAAGTCGTTTTTTCACG
>OX638366.1:23178430-23247238 GCA_951812935.1 Hermaeophaga mercurialis
CGCGGTGGCAAAAAAGGCCCCAGATCGACACGTTTCGATTCCCCAAAACGACAAATGTCGAAAACAAAAATCACTAGATTGACAGGTCTTATGTTCCAGCACGACAAATGTCGAAAACAAAAATGCCTAGAACGACAAACGTTAAATAAAAATCCCTAGATCGACACGTTTCGATTCCCCAAAACGACAAATGTCGAAAACAAAAATCACTAGATTGACAGGTCTTATTTTCCAGCACGACAAATGTCGAAAACAAAAATGCCTAGATTGACAAACACCGAAAAAAAAAATCACCAGGCTGACACGTCTCATTCTCCAGAACGACAACCACCGAAATAAAAAATCCCCAGTTTGACAAACTTCAAAAACCAATTCTTCTTTTTAAATCCCCAAATCAACACGTTTCACTCATTCCCCAGAACCACCAACACCGAAAACAAAATAATCCCCGCCCCGACTAAACGTAACGTCTAAAACCCTAACCCCGATTTTTTTTTTTTTTTTTTTTTTTTTTTTTTTTTTTTTTTTTTTTTTTTTTTTTTTTTTTTTTTTTTTTTAGACGGCCTACGACGGTTCGGGAACGTTGAGCAGCCATTCGCAGAAAAGCCAACCGGACTTTTACATAATCAAAGTGACGTACGAGACGGCGAGCGTCGAGACGGAGGGCATCGTTTTGTACAAAAGCATCATGTTGAGCAACAACGAGCGAACGCCCCAAGTAATTCGGAACGCGATGTACAAATTGGGCCTCGAAGGGAATCCCGATCGGTACACTTTGGCGCAAGTTTTGCCCGAAAAAGGTAACTAACTCTAACTACTCGAAAATCGCGCCAAAAAAGAAGAAGAAGAAGACGTTTAACTGTCACCGTCGAAGCGATTCGTATTTTAGGTTAGAAAAAAGAAGAAGTTTAATTGGTTGATACGAACAAACAAAAGTAGAATTCTATACGACACGGAGTCCGACCGGTAACGCGGAGCCCTTAAATTCGAAATAGAAGAAGAAAAAAACGGTGGAATTTAATTGTTTTGAACCGAATTATTTACGAAAACGAACGATAATTTTACGGCGGCGACGTTTCTTCTTCTTTTTCGTCGTAGATTTGGCGGCCTCGTCTTTCGGGCGACGAGCGACGCAACGTTTAAACTTCAATATTAAAAAAAAAACATTGCCGCGTTGCGGTTTTTTAATTATAATGTAAATTGTGTTGCCTACATTTTTAGGGACTAATTTGGTGACTTTAATTCAATGAGTTGGCCCCACTGTTTAACGCCGTAGGGTTTTTTTGTATTTCGATGTTGGTAACTTTAATTAAAAATGAGTTGGCCCCATTGCTTAATGACGTGGGGATTTTTTGATTTTCGATGTTGGTAACTTTAATTGTGCAAACAGTTGGCCGCACTGTTTAACGACGTAGGGTTTTTTGTATTTAGATGTATGTCGTGTTGCCTACATTTTACATACTTAATCTTTCGTTTGACAAGTGACAGTTCGTCTTCTTTTTCGGTCTCTAGATTTGGCGCGACCATTTCACCGTACTACGAATTCATTTAATTTTATAGTTTGATCGTTTATTTTTTTTTTTTGTTTTTCGTTTTTTAGAAATGGTTTTGCCGCCCAACTCGAACGTCTACTACGCCGTGAACACGCAGTACAACTTGAATTTCATTTTGCGGCCGAAGAGGGCGCCCGAGGAGAAGGAAACGCCGCCCGGCGGCAAAAATTCCAAAAGCAAATACAAATTGTAGGAGTTAATTTAGAAAATCGATTTTAATTTAAATAATCGATTTTCAATTTAGATAATCGATTTTAATTTAAATAATCGATTTTAATGTAGAGAATCGATTTTAATTTAAATAATCGATTTCAATTTAGAGAATCGATTTTATTTAGAGAATCGATTTGATTTAAATAATCGATTTCAATTTAGAGAATCGATTTTATTTAGAGAATCGATTTTAATTTAAATAATCGATTTGATTTAAATAATCGATTTTAATTTAAATAATCGATTTGACTTAGAGAATCGATTTGATTTAGAGAATCGATTTGATTTAAATAATCGATTTTAATGTAAATAATCGATTTTAATGTAAATAATCGATTTTAATGTAAATAATCGATTTTAATGTAAATAATCGATTCGATTTAGATAATCGATTTTTTGTATATCCGTGAGCTGTTATGACAAATAAATGATACAAGAAACAAATAACATCTGTGATAAAGCGCAAAATACTCTGTTTTTTCTCTTTTTTCGTTCATCACAAAATGTCTCTAATATATACATATTATTATTATTATTATTATTATAGTTTCTTATTACTGTGTATAATTATTTAAACAAAGAAATACTTGCGGCTATTTTATTTAGGTTTTATTTTTTTTTCCATTAAAAAAATGCGCTTATATACAGGGCGTCGCGATAATAGTGCCATTTTAATAGATTCCGACGCCCTGTAGATAAAATAAAAGCGTCGAAAAACAATGGTAAAAAAATAATTCGGTCTCGCCGTTTTTGTCGAAAAATAAAATCGTGATGGAGAGCGAATTATTTTTCCGGCGATTTTCCGGAATAATTTTGTACGACCAATTTTCCCAGCGAGAATCAAAGAAACGTTTTTTGTACGAAAACGAATTAATAAAAAAAAAATAAGAAGAAAAAAAGGTACTTAACTGTAAATACTTTTTGTAATACTGCAAGATTTATTTTTATTGTATTTTTCTATTAAAACGACAATATTTGATCTGTGTTTTATTTGAAATGTGGCGTTTGTCGGTCTGGGGATTTTTTTTTTCGGTGGTTGTCGGACTGGGGATTTTTATTTTTCGCTGTTTGTCGGACTGGGGATTTTTTTTTCGGGCTTGGTCTTTCTGGGTAATGAAACGTGTTAATCTGGGGATTTTTGTTTTCGGCATTTGTCGTTCTGGAAAATAAGAAGTGTCAATCTAGGGATTTTTGTTTTCGGCATTTGTCGTTCTGGAAAATGAAACGTGTTAATCTGGGGATTTTTGTTTTCGACATTTGTCGTTCAGGAAAATGAAACGTGTTAATCTGGGGATTTTTGTTTTCGGCATTTGTCGTTCTGGAAAATAAGAAGTGTCAATCTAGGGATTTTTGTTTTCGGCATTTGTCGTTCTGGAAAATAAAACGTGTTAATCTGGGGATTTTTGTTTTCGGCATTTGTCGTTTTGGAAAAAAAGTGTCAATCTAGGGATTTTTGTTTTCGGCATTTGTCGTTCTGGAAAATGAAACGTGTTAATCTGGGGATTTTTGTTTTCGGCATTTGTCGTTCTGGAAAATAAGAAGTGTCAATCTAGGGACTTTTTTCCCCTCAAATTCCACCCTAAAACCGCAAATCACCACCGTTTCCATCGATTATTCCTTCCAAATTACCGCCTCCGTTATTTTTCGAATCGATTCCACCCCCGATTCGAGACTTTATTGATCGCGCCCCCACCACCCCCCCGACCAAGACGCATGTTCAAGATGGCCGCCCTCCAACCCTCCAATTCCGCCCTTTTTTCCGGCCCGCTCTCTCAGTTCCGCTTCGGATTTTCAGGCAGCGTCACGACGCCCGCCGCCCCCTCCACCCGCGACGTCGCGACGTCCAAATAAATAAATTAAAAGTGAACTTTTGCGGGGTTTTTTGCTCGTTTTTTTCGGAATTCCGTTAATCGGTTTCGGCGCGGGGGGCATGTAAAAACGTTTCGGACGTCGGTGCTTTTTGTTCATCTTCAGACCATGGTCGGATTCTACAGCGAAAAAATGCGGTTGAGATAAGGATGAGGATTCGCAGCCAAAGCGTACGTTTTTCGTTATTTGTATTTATTTTGTATATTCTAATAAATAACTGTAAAAAAAATTAAATAAATCTGTTGCAAAGTAAATGAGTAAATTAGAACGGAAAATGTACGTAGTCTGATACATTATGAAACAAAGTGTTCTTAATGTACGTTCTCTCTTATACATTATAAAACCGAGAGTCCATAAAGTACCAGATAACGTACATTATAAAACCGAGCGTTCATAATGTACATTCTTTGGTACATTGTAAAACCGAGCGTTCATAATGTACATTCTCTGGTACATTATAAAACAGAGCGTTCATAATGTACGTTCTCTCTTATACATTATAAAACCGAGTGTTCATAACGTACCAGAGAACGTACATTATAAAACCAAGTGTTCTTAATGTACATACTCTGGTACATTATAAAACCGAGGGTTCATAATGTACGTTCTTTGGTACATTATAAAACCGAGTGTTCACAACGTACCAGAGAACGTACATTATAAAACCAAGTGTTCTTAATGTACATACTCTGGTACATTAGAAAACCAAGTGTTCTTAATGTACATTCTCTGGTACATTATAAAACCAAGTGTTCTTAATGTACATACTCTGGTACATTATAAAACCGAGGGTTCATAATGTACATTCTTTGGTACATTGTAAAACCGAGCGTTCATAATGTACATTCTCTGGTACATTATAAAACAGCGTTCATAATGTACGTTCTCTCTTATACATTATAAAACCGAGTGTTCATAACGTACCAGAGAACGTACATTATAAAACCAAGTGTTCTTAATGTACATACTCTGGTACATTATAAAACCGAGGGTTCATAATGTACGTTCTTTGGTACATTATAAAACCGAGTGTTCACAACGTACCAGAGAACGTACATTATAAAACCAAGTGTTCTTAATGTACATACTCTGGTACATTAGAAAACCAAGTGTTCTTAATGTACATTCTCTGGTACATTATAAAACCAAGTGTTCTTAATGTACATACGCTGGTACATTATAAAACCGAGGGTTCATAATGTACGTTCTTTGGTACATTATAAAACCAAGTGTTCTTAATGTACATACTCTGGTACATTATAAAACCGAGGGTTCATAATGTACGTTCTTTGGTACATTATAAAACCAAGTGTTCTTAATGTACATTCTCTGGTACATTATAAAACCAAGTGTTCTTAATGTACATTCTCTGGTACATTATAAAACCAAGTGTTCTTAATGTACATACTCTGGTACATTATAGAACCGAGGGTTCTTAATGTACATTCTCTGGTACATTATAAAACCAAGTGTTCTTAATGTACATTCTCTGGTACATTATAAAACCAAGTGTTCTTAATGTACATTCTCTGGTACATTATAAAACCAAGTGTTCTTAATGTACATTCTCTGGTACATTATAAAACCAAGTGTTCTTAATGTACATACTCTGGTACATTATAAAACCGAGGGTTCATAATGTACGTTCTTTGGTACATTATAAAACCGAGTGTTCACAACGTACCAGAGAACGTACATTATAAAACCAAGTGTTCTTAATGTACATACTCTGGTACATTATAAAACCGAGCGTTCTTAATGTACATTCTCTGGTACATTATAAAACCAAGTGTTCTTAATGTACATTCTCTGGTACATTATAAAACCAAGTGTTCTTAATTTACATTCTCTGGTACATTATAAAACCAAGTGTTCTTAATGTACATACTCTGGTGCATTATAAAACCGAGGGTTCATAATGTACGTTCTTTGGTACATTATAAAACCGAGTGTTCACAACGTACCAGAGAACGTACATTATAAAACCAAGTGTTCTTAATGTACATACTCTGGTACATTATAAAACCGAGGGTTCTTAATGTACATTCTCTGGTACATTATAAAACCAAGTGTTCTTAATGTACATTCTCTGGTACATTATAAAACCAAGTGTTCTTAATTTACATTCTCTGGTACATTATAAAACCAAGTGTTCTTAATGTACATACTCCGGTACATTATAAAACCGAGGGTTCATAATGTACGTTCTTTGGTACATTATAAAACCGAGTGTTCACAACGTACCAGAGAACGTACATTATAGAACCAAGTGTTCTTAATGTACATACTCTGGTACATTATAAAACCGAGCGTTCATAATGTACATTCTCTGGTACATTATAAAACCAAGTGTTCTTAATGTACATTCTCTGGTACATTATAAAACCGAGTGTTCATAATGTACGTTTTCTCTTATACATTATAAAACCGAGTGTTCATAACGTACCAGAGAACGTACATTATAAAACCAAGTGTTCTTAATGTACATTCTCTGGTACATTATAAAACCAAGTGTTCTTAATGTACATTCTCTGGTACATTATGAAACCGAGTGTTCGTAATGTACGTTCGTACCAAATCGCCCTGTATAACTCTAAAAAATGAAATAAATCTGTTGCAAAGAAAATAAGTAAATTAGAACGGAAAATGTACGTACTCCGGTACATTATGAAATCGAGTATTCTTAATGCACGTTCTCTAGTACATTATGAAACCGATTGTTCATAATGTTATATATTTCATAATTCATTCATAGTTCATAATTATGAATTTTAACGAATTGTAAATCGATATCGTTTTTTTAAGTATTTTCGTTTATTTAAAAAAACGTCGGCCATTGCAACAGTTTTAAAAATGACAAACGACAATGTCGATAACAGTGTAACCAACTCATTTTTAATTAAAGTTACCAACATCGAAATTCAAAAAACCCCCACGTCTTTAAACATTGTTACCAACTCATTTTTAATTAAAGTTACCAACATCGTATATATAAAAAAACCCCCACGTCATTAAACAGTGCGACCAACTCGTTGAATTAATGTCACCAAAATAGTCACTAAAAATGTAGGCAACACAATTTACATTATAATTAAAAAACCGCAACGCGGCAATGTTTTTTTTTTAATATTGAAGTTTAAACGTTGCGTCGCTCGTCGCCCGAAAGACGAGGCCGCCAAATCTACGACGAAAAAGAAGAAGAAACGTCGCCGCCGTAAAATTATCGTTCGTTTTCGTTACTTTAATCGAAATAGTCGCTCTATCGATATCGTTATATTTTCGGAAATGTAAACCTTTTTTCTTAAAAATTTTTCGGTTCAAAACAATTAAATTCCACCGTTTCTTTCTTCTTCTATTTCGAATTTAAGGGCTCCGCGTTACCGGTCGGACTCCGTGTCGTATAGAATTCTACTTTTGTTTGTTCGTATCAACCAATTAAACTTCTTCTTTTTTCTAACCTAAAATACGATTCGCTTCGACATTGACAGTTAAACTTCTTCTTTTTCTTCTTCTTCAAGGCCTCTACTACCGAGTCCGAACGGAAGATTTCTTCTTCTTCTTCTTTTTCACAGAGAAGACCGTCGATTTTTTTCCGAACGGGAGTGAGACACGGATTAATTGGATTTTCTTTATTCGAACCGGAAAATAAATATCAATAATGCGGACGTTGCGTGCTGCGGTTTTTCCTTCGAATCCGTGTCACGGAAACCTTCGACGTTTATTTCTCTATTTACTTTTCGGTTCCCTACTTGTACCGATATACTCGAAGTTTGCGTCAAAAAAAAGAAGAAGAAGAAGTTTAACTGTCAATGTCGAAGCGAATCGTATTTTAGGTTAGAAAAAAGATCGTTTAAAAAAGAAGAAGTTTAACTGTCAATGTCAAAGCGATTCGTATTTTAATTTTTAAAGCGCGAAATTGATGTAAGTTTTTTTTTTAATTCAAAATGAGTTGGCCGCACTGTTTAATAATGACGTGGGGTTTTTTCGTATTTCGATGTTGGTAACTTTAATTTGAAACGAGTTGGCCGCACTGTAATTTCGATGTACGTCGTGTTGCCTACATTTCTGTACTTAATCTTTCGGTTGACAAGTGACAGTTCTTCCTCTTTTTCGGTCTCGGATCCGATTTAAACGTTTTCTTCTTTTTCAGTTGACGTATTCGTGACGATAGCGCGAGGGCTAGGACCTAGCCAGCCGCGAGAGACGACGAGGCCGAAGAAAAAAACGAAGAAAAAGAAGAAGAAGAAGAAGAAGAGGAGGGAGATGCGCGTCGGCGCCGAAAACGAAGAATACGCCGAATTGGCGGATCTTTCGGCCGGCCATTACGGACGATCGGCTTACGGCCGAGGAGGTGAGTCCCAAAAAAAAAAAAAAATTAAAAAAAAAATTTTTCGACTTCGAACGTACTTAAAGTTACCAAAATAGTCACTAAGAAAAGGTTGGCAACACTATTAGAAATTAGTTAAAAACGGTGTGGCCAACTCGCGGTAATTAAAGTTACTAAAAAGGTAGGCAACACAACATACATTAAAATTCCAAAAACCCAACGTCACTAAACAGTGCGGCCAACTTATTTTAAATTGAAGTTACCGACATCGAAATTCCAAAAACGCTACGTCATTAATACAGTGTGGCCAACTGATGGTAATTAAAGTTACTAAAAAAGTAGGCATCACAACTTACATTAAAATTTTAATTTTTTTGGTCTCAGAACTTTGATACTTAGTACTTTTTAGACCAAAATCGATAAAAATTACGATTTTTAGATTGAAATTTGAAGAAATTTCGACTTTTTTATCAAAATTCCAAAAGATTCATTTTTTTGTAGGAAATATTTTTTTTTTCCAAATTTGAGGGAAATTCAATTATTTTTTGTTGAAAATTTTATAAATTATTATTTTCTAATCGAAATTTCAAGAAATTTTATTGTTTTTAACGAAATTTTAACTTTCTTTTGTTAAAAATTTGAATAAATAATAATAATAATAATAATAGCAATTTAATAATTTTCTAAAGAATTTTCGTTTATTTACAAATAGAATGAAACGTATTTTCATTTAAAACCAACCGTTACAATTTGAAATGACAAAAAAAATAATGAAAATTAACAGAATGGCCAACTCATTGTAATTAAAGTTACCAAAATAGTCACTAAAAAAGTAGGCAACACTACGTACATTAAAATTTAAAACCGATACGTCATTATTAAACAGTGTGACCAACCCACCGTAATTAAAATCACTAAAAAAAAACTACATACATTAAAACTGTCTTTAAAAACAGTGCGACCAACACATTGTAACGAAAGTAACTAACTAAAAAAAAGTAGGCAACACAACACACTTAAAAACGTCCTAAAACAGTGCGACCAACTCGTTGTAATTAAATTTACCAAAATAGTCACTAAAAAAGTAGGCAACAAAACATACTTTACGCCTTTAAAAACAGAGCGACCAACACAATGTAACGAAAGTTACCAAATTAGTTACTAAAAAAGTAGGCAACACCACACACTTAAAAACGTCCATAAACAGTGCGACCAACCCACATAAAATTAAAGTAACTAAAAAAAAGTAGACAACACACTTTACGTCTTTAAAAACAGTATTGCCAACCCACCGTAACGAAAGTAAACTCGTTGTAATTAAAGTTACCAAAATAGTCACTAAACAAAGTAGGCAACACAACTTACATCAAAACGCCACAGTGCGACAACTCTTTGTAATTAAACTCACTAAAAACGTAGGTTACCGAACACACTTAAAAACGTCCTTAAACAGTGCGACCAACCCACATTAAATGAAAGTAACTAAAAAAAAAGTGGGCAACACAACATACACGAAACATTAAAACCGCCCCAGTGCGACCAACATATTATAATTAAACTCACTAAAAAAGTAGGCAACACACTTTACGTCTTTAAAAACAGTGTTGCCAACCCACCGTAACGAAAGTAACTAATTAACTAAAAATAAACAGCACGCAACCGAACATACACATTAACCAGCCCGTTTGTTTGTTGCAGGGACGGGCCGAGGGGGCCCGAGGAGCTACTCGAGGGCGGCGCGCGCGGGCGGCGCCTACTACTCCCCCCCCGGCACCTCGTACACCATAGTGGAGCGGCCGAGCTCGGCAGGGGCGGCGCGCGAGTTCGGCTACGAGGGGGCGGCCGCCCCGAGGGCTACCTACCTGGGCGCGCCCAACAACAACAAGAAGCGGCCGATCTCGCCCGAGCAGGTGCTGAGGTTGTTCGGGAGCAGGGGCGGGGGGGCGGCGAGGCGGTCGCCCGCGGGCAGCCCCCCCCCTCCGGGCGCCCAAAGGGGGACGGCGGGGGGGCCGAGCGTGCACGAGTTGACGACGAGGACGGTGACGATGGCGCGGGAGGCGCACGAGCCCGGATTCGGGATTTGCGTGAAGGGCGGCAAAGACGCGGGTGAGTTTTTTTTCTTCTTCTCATTAATGTACCCTTCAATATCGAAAATCGACGCGACTCGATAGTTGAATCGACTTTTTCCCCCAATCCTAGCTGAACGCTCCGACAATCGAGGCCTCCGAACGAGAAACACTAGAAGAAAAAAACCAATTTTAAACATTTACCTCGCACGGAACACGTCACTCATAAATCGGAGAAGAAGAAAAAGAAGAATAATCGTGTTTAAAACATACGCGGCTCGTTCGGGAGGGATACCGCACATTTTTTTTTAAATAATAATAATAATAATCTTTTACGACGACTCGCGATTAAAAAAAACGTCGTTTTTTAACAACTTCAGCCACTAAAGTATTAAATAGAATCGTTTCGTCGGCTCGACATCGAAAATTACGATAAATTTATTCAAAATAAAAACGCTTAATATCCCTCCCTTAACGAGCCGCTTGTGCGCACAACCAAATTTCTTCTTCCTTTTCTTCTCCCGAACAAAAAACGAACGCTTCTAACGCGAGTACAAACAACCGAACGCATCTAGCGCCGGAACGACAACCGAACGCACCTCCAAAATGGCGGCGCGCGGCCGGCGTTCGTTTCTTCGAAAAACGTTTTCAAAGAAAAACAAACAATTCCGGACTAAAACCGAGGAGAAAAGTATTTAAAAATAGTAAAAGCAACATTTTACGACCGAAATTGATGCGATAATCGGACATGGGATGAACTGTCGGCGCCGATTTGAGCCGGCGAAATAATTATTTTATTCGGTAATTTATTTGATTTATTTAATTTGTTTAATTTACGCGTAAATAAAAGCAGTTTATCGGAAATAATACGACGTAGATAGTTTAGGGGTACAAAAAATTTCCGAAGAAGAAAAAAAAAACCCGTTTTTCGATGTAAAATTTACGCCGGTATTTGGCACCGGAATTTTCTTAATTGTTTAATTTTTTGTAGGAAAAATACGAAGAATACTAACAGTAAAAGAAGTAATAAAATGG
Organism: Hermaeophaga mercurialis; assembly: GCA_951812935.1. NCBI lineage: Eukaryota > Metazoa > Arthropoda > Insecta > Coleoptera > Chrysomelidae > Hermaeophaga > Hermaeophaga mercurialis. The sequence goes on from OX638366.1 coordinate 23,189,494, forward strand.
AAAATGGAAGAATTTCGAAAAAAAAAACCTGGAAATTTGAAAAAGTACAAATTTTTACTTTTCGTAAGTGGTTTTTTGGTACGACGAAACCTTTTTTCGGTAAAAAAATGTAAGAAACTCGTCTCGGTTTCGATACAGCAAAATTCGTCTAAAAATGGGGCCAAGATTGTTGGTTTTTTCCACCGAAAATTCCCCTAAAAAGGGGGCCACTTTTATTACATTTTCCACCGAAAATTCGTTTAAATAGCGGGCCAAGATTGTTACTTTTTTCCCCGTTTAACCCGTATTTAATTAACTTGCAATTTGTCCGTTTTTTTTTTATGTTTTTTTCCGTTTTTTTAGGGGTCGGGGTGTACATTTCGAGGATAGAAGAGGGCAGCGTCGCGGAACGGGCGGGGCTGCGCCCCGGCGACTCGATTCTGGAGGTGAACGGGACCCCTTTTACGGGAATTTCGCACGAGGAGGCGCTCAAAGTTAGTAAGAATTTTTTATGCATAAGTTTTACGAGGGAATGTACGTGTAGTTTTTTGTTGTTTGTTTAATGATTTTGAGTGATTTTAAGTTATTCTCGAAGATTTTGAGGGATTCTCAAGGATTTTGAGGGATTGTGAGTGATTTTTAGGGCTTTTGAGGTATTTTTAAGGGTTTTAAGTAATTCCCAAAGAATTTGAGAAAGTTTTAAGGATTCTGAGGGGCTCCCAAGGATTTTGAGGGATTCTCAAGGATTTTGAGAGATTTTAAGTGATTTGGAAGGATTCCTAAGGTTTTTAAGTGATTCTTAAATATTTTGAGTGATTCTCAAAGATTTAGAGTGATTTTAAGTGACTTCAACGGATTTCTAAGGATTTTGAAGAATTCTGAGTGATTGTGAGGAATATTTTCAAGGCTTTTGACTAATTTTGAGTGATTTCGAGCGATTTTTATGGTTTTTGAGATATTCCTAAGGTTTTTAAGTGATTCTTAAATATTTTGAGTGATTCTCAAAGATTTAGAGTGATTTTAAGTGACTTCAACGGATTTCTAAGGATTTTGAAGAATTCTGAGTGATTGTGAGGAATTTTCAAGGCTTTTGACTAATTTTGTGTGATTTCGAGCGATTTTTATGGTTTTTGAGATATTCCTAAGGTTTTTAAGTGATTCTTAAATATTTTGAGTGATTCTCAAAGATTTAGAGTGATTTTAAGTGACTTCAACGGATTTCTAAGGATTTTGAAGAATTCTGAGTGATTGTGAGGAATTTTCAAGGCTTTTGACTAATTTTGTGTGATTTCGAGCGATTTTTATGGTTTTTGAGATATTCCTAAGGTTTTTAAGTGATGCGCAAATATTTTGAGAGATTCTCAAAGATTTAGAGTGATTTTAAGTGACTTCAACGGATTTCTAAGGATTTTGAAGAATTCTGAGTGATTGTGAGGAATTTTCAAGGCTTTTGACTAATTTTGTGTGATTTCGAGCGATTTTTATGGTTTTTGAGATATTCCTAAGGTTTTTAAGTGATGCGCAAATATTTTGAGAGATTCTCAAAGATTTAGAGTGATTTTAAGTGACTTCAACGGATTTCTAAGGATTTTGAAGAATTCTGAGTGATTGTGAGGAATTTTCAAGGCTTTTGACTAATTTTGTGTGATTTCGAGCGATTTTTATGGTTTTTGAGATATTCCTAAGGTTTTTAAGTGATGCGCAAATATTTTGAGAGATTCTCAAAGATTTAGAGTGATTTTAAGTGACTTCAACGGATTTCTAAGGATTTTGAAGAATTCTGAGTGATTGTGAGGAATTTTCAAGGCTTTTGACTAATTTTGTGTGATTTCGAGCGATTTTTATGGTTTTTGAGATATTCCTAAGGTTTTTAAGTGATGCGCAAATATTTTGAGAGATTCTCAAAGATTTAGAGTGATTTTAAGTGACTTCAACGGATTTCTAAGGATTTTGAAGAATTCTGAGTGATTGTGAGGAATTTTCAAGGCTTTTGACTAATTTTGTGTGATTTCGAGCGATTTTTATGGTTTTTGAGATATTCCTAAGGTTTTTAAGTGATGCGCAAATATTTTGAGAGATTCTCAAAGATTTAGAGTGATTTTAAGTGACTTCAACGGATTTCTAAGGATTTTGAAGAATTCTGAGTGATTGTGAGGAATTTTCAAGGCTTTTGACTAATTTTGAGTGATTTCGAGCGATTTTTATGGTTTTTGAGATATTCCTAAGGTTTTTAAGTGATGCGCAAATATTTTGAGAGATTCTCAAAGATTTAGAGTGATTTTAAGTGACTTCAACGGATTTCTAAGGATTTTGAAGAATTCTGAGTGATTGTGAGGAATTTTCAAGGCTTTTGACTAATTTTGTGTGATTTCGAGCGATTTTTATGGTTTTTGAGATATTCCTAAGGTTTTTAAGTGATGCGCAAATATTTTGAGAGATTCTCAAAGATTTAGAGTGATTTTAAGTGACTTCAACGGATTTCTAAGGATTTTGAAGAATTCTGAGTGATTGTGAGGAATTTTCAAGGCTTTTGACTAATTTTGAGTGATTTCGAGCGATTTTTATGGTTTTTGAGATATTCCTAAGGTTTTTAAGTGATGCGCAAATATTTTGAGAGATTCTCAAAGATTTAGAGTGATTTTAAGTGACTTCAACGGATTTCTAAGGATTTTGAAGAATTCTGAGTGATTGTGAGGAATTTTCAAGGCTTTTGACTAATTTTGTGTGATTTCGAGCGATTTTTATGGTTTTTGAGGTATTCCTAAGGATTTTAAGTGATGCGCAAATATTTTGAGTGATTCTCAAAGATTTAGAGTGATTTTAAGTGACTTCAACGGATTTCTAAGGATTTTGAAGAATTCTGAGTGATTGTGAGCAATTTTCAAGGCTTTTGACTAATTTTGTGTGATTTCGAGCGATTTTTATGGTTTTTGAGATATTCCTAAGGTTTTTAAGTGATTCTTAAATATTTTGAGTGATTCTCAAAGATTTAGAGTGATTTTAAGTGACTTCAACGGATTTCTAAGGATTTTGAAGAATTCTGAGTGATTGTGAGCAATTTTCAAGGCTTTTGACTAATTTTGTGTGATTTCGAGCGATTTTTATGGTTTTTGAGATATTCCTAAGGTTTTTAAGTGATTCTTAAATATTTTGAGTGATTCTCAAAGATTTAGAGTGATTTTAAGTGACTTCAACGGATTTCTAAGGATTTTGAAGAATTCTGAGTGATTGTGAGGAATTTTCAAGGCTTTTGACTAATTTTGTGTGATTTCGAGCGATTTTTATGGTTTTTGAGGTATTCCTAAGGATTTTAAGTGATGCGCAAATATTTTGAGAATTTCAAGAATTTTGAGTGAGTTTCTCAAGGATTTCGAGGGATTTCTACGGTTTTTAAGTGATTCTCGAATATTTCGAGGGATTCCCAAGATTAAAAACAAAACGATTCGAAAAAAAAGAGTCCCATCGCTTCTTGGAGCTTTTTAAGAGATTAACTATTCGCGAATAAAAAGAGAAAAAAAGCAATTCCCCTAAAATTACCCGCGTCGAATCTAATTTTATCGCCTCGATATTCGTCTCGTTATTCGATTAAAAAAAAAAGGAAAAAAAGGACGGGCAATTTCTATTCAAATTAAACAACGCTCGGCGTATATATGAATAAACACGCAAAACGGGCGAATTAAGCGCTACTTAAATGGAATTGATACGATAAATAAAAGTGTGTAGAAAGGGGCTTTTTTTTTTCTTTTAAAACGCAAAAATTCCGATTAAACGTACGAGTCGTTCGATATTATAAAAACCGCTTAAAAACCTTAAAAATCACTTAAAATCAGTCAAAATCCTTGAAAATGCCTCCTCAAAATCCTTGAGAATCACTTAAAAACCTTAAAAATCCCTCGAAATCACTCACAATCCTTGAGAATCCCTCAAAATATTTGGGAATCACTCAGAATCCTTGGAAATCCTTAGAAATCATTCTAAATTTTTGGAAATCACTTAAAAACCTTAGGAGTCCCTCGAAATCACTTAAAATAACTCAATGTCTTTGAGAATCACTTAAAATCCTTGAAAATCCCTCAAAAGTCTTGGGAATCCCTCAAAATATTTAGGAATCACTTAAAAACCTGAAAAAACACTCAAAATCTTTAGGAATCACTCAGAGTCTTTCAAAATCCCTTGAATTCACTTAAAATCACTCTAAATCCTTGAAATTGCCTCAGAAGTCTTGAGAATCCCTCAAAATATTTAGGAATTCTTCAAAATCCCTCAGAACCCTTGTAAATCTCCCAAAATTCTTGAGAATCTCTCAAAATATTTGGGCATCACTTAAAACCCTTAGAAATCCCTCAAAAACCCTAAAAATCGCTCGAAATCACTCAAAATTAGTCAAAAGCCTTAGAAATTGCTCAAAATCACTCAAAATCCTTGAAAATCCCACAAAAGTCTTGGGAATCCCTCAAAATATTTGGGAATCACTTAAAAACCATAGAAATAACTTAAAATTACTCAGAATCCTTGGAAATTTCCCAAAATCATTCCAAATTTTTGAGAATCACTTAAAAACATTAGGAATCCCTCGAAATCACTTAAAATCACTCAATGTCTTTGAGAATCACTCAGAATCCTTAGAAATTTTTGAAAATCACTCTAAAACTTTGGAACTCGCTTAAAATCTCTGAAAATTCCCCAAAATAATTGTAAATCTTTAAGAATCACTTTAAATCCTTGGGAATCCCTCAAAATATTTGGGAATCACTTAAAAACCATAGAAATAACTTAAAATTACTCAGAATCCTTGGAAATTTCCCAAAATCATTCTAAATTTTTGAGAATCACTTAAAAACATTAGGAATCCCTCGAAATCACTTAAAATCACTCAATGTCTTTGAGAATCACTCAGAATCCTTAGAAATTTTTGAAAATCACTCTAAAACTTTGGAACTCGCTTAAAATCTCTGAAAATTCCCCAAAATCATTGTAAATCTTTAAGAATCACTTTAAATCCTTGGGAATCCCTCAAAATATTTGGGAATCACTTAAAAACCATAGAAATAACTTAAAATTACTCAGAATCCTTGGAAATTTCCCAAAATCATTCTAAATTTTTGAGAATCACTTAAAAACATTAGGAATCCCTCGAAATCACTTAAAATCACTCAATGTCTTTGAGAATCACTCAGAATCCTTAGAAATTTTTGAAAATCACTCTAAAACTTTGGAACTCGCTTAAAATCTCTGAAAATTCCCCAAAATCATTGTAAATCTTTAAGAATCACTTTAAATCCTTGGGAATCCCTCAAAATATTTGGGAATCACTTAAAAACCATAGAAATAACTTAAAATTACTCAGAATCCTTGGAAATTTCCCAAAATCATTCTAAATTTTTGAGAATCACTTAAAAACATTAGGAATCCCTCGAAATCACTTAAAATCACTCAATGTCTTTGAGAATCACTCAGAATCCTTAGAAATTTTTGAAAATCACTCTAAAACTTTGGAACTCGCTTAAAATCTCTGAAAATTCCCCAAAATCATTGTAAATCTTTAAGAATCACTTTAAATCCTTGGGAATCCCTCAAAATATTTGGGAATCACTTAAAAACCATAGAAATAACTTAAAATTACTCAGAATCCTTGGAAATTTCCCAAAATCATTCTAAATTTTTGAGAATCACTTAAAAACATTAGGAATCCCTCGAAATCACTTAAAATCACTCAATGTCTTTGAGAATCACTCAGAATCCTTAGAAATTTTTGAAAATCACTCTAAAACTTTGGAACTCGCTTAAAATCTCTGAAAATTCCCCAAAATCATTGTAAATCTTTAAGAATCACTTTAAATCCTTGGGAATCCCTCAAAATATTTAGGAATCATTTAAAAACCTTAGGAATCTCTCAAAATGTTTGAAAATCACTTAAAATGTTTGACAATCCCTCAAAATCCTTGAAAATCACTCAAAATTATTAGAAATCCCTTAAAATCACTCAATACTCTTGGAAATCCCCCAAAATATCCGGGACACACTTAAAAACCTTAAAAATCCCTCGAAATCACTTAAAATCCTTGAAAATCACTCAAAATCTTTGGAAATCACTTAAAATCACTCAATACTCTTGGGAATAATTTTACTCGTCGAGCCGATTAACACTTCTTCTTTTTTATTTTTCTCTCTCTCTCGTTTCCAGATGCTGAAATCCTGCAGGAATTTGAGCATGACCGTGCGTTCGCCGCACCTGGCGGCGGGAAGAGGGGGCGGGGGGGGCGGCGCCCCCTGGCAGATGCGCCAAACGTGCTCGTGGATGGACAGACACGGGCGGCCCGTTTCGCCGCCCTCGGACTACGGGAGGGGCGGCGGAGGGCCGCCCCCGACCGCCCCCCGCTACCCCCCCTACGGCCGCCCGCCGAGCAAAGATAGGAGCGTGCGAAGGGTGAGTTTTGTTTAAGAAAAAAACGAAAAGCGCCGTGAGGAGGAGGAGGAGGAGGAGGAGGATTTTCCGTTTTGCCGAGGGACGGAGGAAGTAAAAGAAGAAGAAGTGCTAACTTTGGATTGCGGCCATTTTGTATTATTCTTCTTCTTTTTTTATTTAGCCGTAGGCCGTCAAATGACTAAAATGTGTGATACTGGTTGCCTAATTTGCGAAATGTGTAGTACTGGTTGCCTAATTGTACGGCGCAATGTATAAACGTTAGGTTGGTAGTAGTGAAAAGTTTAAATTAAAAAAAGAAGAAGAAGAAGAACGGTAGAGGTTATGTTTTGGAATAAAGAAATTTCGACTTTTTTTTTTATGAAAATTTAAAGAAATTTCATTTTTAAATCGCACGACATTTGTTGAAATTTGAAGAAATGTCAACATTTTTTTTATCGAAAAAAGTCCCTCGGAACCGGAAAATATCCAAAATTTAGTAAAAATTTAGCGAAATATCCTGGAGAATCAAAAATACATTAAAAACAAGAAAAAAAACGTGTTTTGTTTCGTAATCTTGACTTTAAAATTGAAAAATAATGTCATTAACAGTGTGGCCAACTCATTTTGAATTAAAGTTACCAACATCGAAATACAAAAAACCCTATGTCACTAAACAGTGTGGCCAACTCATTTTAATTTCAAGTTACCAACATCGAAAATCAAAAAATCCTACGTTATTAAACAGAGCGGCCAACTTAATTTAAATTAAAAAGTTACCAACATCGAAATACAAAAAAAAACCCTGTTTTAAACAATTTTTTGTATTTTTAATTGTAATAAATTTGTTTGTTTTGTTTTTCTTTGATCTTTTTAAATGACGTTTTTTGTTTCGTGCATTTTTCAAACTGTTTTTATTTTTTCTCAAAAACGCGTTTTTCAAGGTTCGCTTGTTGATTTTTTTGAAAAACTCGTTTTTTTATTTTCAAAATTCCGCATTTTCTTTCCAAAAGATTGCTTTTCTTCAAAATTTCACTTTTTATAGAAGTTACCGACATCGAAATACAAAAAACCCCAACGTCATTAAACAGTGCTACCAACTCTTTTTTAATTAAAGTTACCAACATCGAAACACAAAAAAACCCCAACGTCAATAAACGGTGCCGCCAACTCGTCGTAAATTAAACTCACTAAAAAAATGTAGGCAACACAACATACATTAAAATTTAAAAACACCGACCCAATTAAAAAAAAAACCGAAAATCCTCCTCCCGCGCTGAAAAAAGAGAAGAAAAAAACCGCCGGTTCGGCCCAGTTTTCGGGCGAATCGTTACTTTTTACGTCGCTCTCGAATTTTTCAGCGGCTCGAGGACGACACGAAACAATCGATTAAATATTAAAAACAAAAAAACCCCGTAAATTTATTTCTGTTTCAGGTCGATCTTTGCATCGAGCCGGGCCAAAGTTTGGGGCTGATGATCAGGGGCGGAGTCGAATACAATTTGGGCATTTTCATCACGGGCGTCGACAAGGACTCGGTGGCCGACAGGGCGGGGCTCATGGTGAGAAAAAGGAGATTTTTTTTCGTATTTTTTGTTTTTTTTTCGAAAATATTCGCTCGTTTCGATTCGAAAAAATGGCGGGTTTAATGTCATTAAACAGTGCTGTCAACCCGTTTCAATGTAAAGTTACCAACATCGAAATACGAAAAACCCTACGTCGTTGAACAGTGCGGCCAACTCGATTTAAATTAAAGTTACCAACATCGAAATACGAAAAACCCTACGTCGTTGAACAGTGCGGCCAACTCATTTTAATGTCATAATTCTACGGGGTGCTATTTTGTTTGCAATTAATTAAAGAAAAGTGGCAATTTTGAAAAAAAAATGACACCCTGTAGGTTTTTTAAAATTTGTATATATTTTTTAGATAAAACAGACACAAATACAACTTTTTTTTTGGCTCTTATATTTTTTCCGTTTGTCGGATTGTTTTCGAGAAAAAAATTAAAACGAAATTCAACGACAAATTGGTTGCATAACCTAAGGGGCACGATTTAAGGAAATTTTTACGCAAAAACTGTTTTTATTTTTTTTCTCGAAAACGAAGCGAGATACGAAAAAACGATAAGAGACAAAAAAGTTGTATTTTTGTCTGTTTTATCTAAAAAAAATATAAACGTTTCGAAAAATCTACAGGGAGCTATTTTATTTGCAAATAATCGAAAAAAGTAACAATTTTGGGAAAAAACACCACCCCGTAGGATTTTTAAAATTGTTACAATTTTTTCTAGATAAAACAGATCGAAACGCAACTTTTTGTGCTCTTGAAGTTTTTTCGTAACTATCTCCGTTTTCGAGAAAAAAATAAAAACAAAATTCAACGACAAATGGGTTGCATAACTTAAGGCGCACGATTTAATGAAATTTTGATGCAATAACGGGTTTTATTTTTTTTCTCGAAAACGAATCGAAATACGAAAAAAACGCAAGAGCAAGAAAAGTTGCCTTTCTCAATGTTTCATCTAAAAAATATATGAAACGTTCCGAAAAATCTACAGGGTGGTATTTTTTTAGGGCAAGATTTAATAAAATTTTGATGCTAAAACGGTCTTTATTTTTTCTCTCGAAAATGAATCGAGATACGACAAAAACGCAAGAGCAAAAAAAGTTGCGTTCCTCAACGTTTCATCTAAAAAAAATATAAATGTTTCAAAAAACCTACGGGGTGCTATTTTATTTACAAGAAATAAAAAAAAAGTGGTGTCTATTAATAAAAAAAATCACCCTGTAGGGTTTTTAAAATTTTTATATTTTTATTAGATAAAACAGACAAAAATATAACTTTTTTGGCTCTTGTATTTTTTCCATACCTCGCTTTGTTTTCGAGAAAAAAATTAAAACGAAGTTCAACGACAAATTGGTTGCATAACTTAAGGGGCACGATTTAAGGAAATTTTTACGCAAAAACGGTTTTTATTTTTTTTCTCGACAACGAAGCGAGATACGAAAAAACGACAAGAGATAAAAAAGTTGTATTTTTGTCTGTTTTATCTAAAATAATTATAAACTATCAAAAATATCTACCGAGTGTTCGATTTTTTTTCAAAAAACTGACAGATTTTCGCTGTTCTCTTAAACGACGAAGAAATTAAATTTTATACGGGATGATTCGCCAATACCGCTCGAAAATTTAATAAATTTTTCAAATTCGAATATAAAATTCCAAAAAACTCGTAATAAAAAAAAAATTACGGGATAAAATCGCGCGGCGATAAATTTTTATTTATCAAAAAAAAAAAAAAAAGACGGAAAGACGCGACGCCGCTGGATTAAATTGAATTAAAGTTACCAACATCGAAATTCAAAAAAACCCTGTTTTAAACACATTTTTTGTATTTTTAATTGAATTACTTTGACTATTTTTTCTCAAAAAAATCGCATTTTTCAAGTATTGCTTGTTGGTTTTTTCCTTTTTTCAAAATATTGCTTTTTTATCTCAAAAAGGTAGCATTTGTTCAAAATTTTGCTTTTTCTCGATTTGGTTTTTAGAAAAATTCGTGTTTTTTTCCCTCAAAATTCCATTTTTTTTTCAAAATTCCGCATTTTCTTGATTTTTTGCAAAAATTCTTTTTTCTAAAAAAATATTACTTTTCTTCAAAATATCACTTTTTCTTGAAGTTACCAACATCGAAATTCAAAAAAACCCCACGTCACTTAAACAGTGCGGCCAACTTAATTTGACTTAAAAAAAACTTCCTTCAATTTCAGACCTAAAAATCACAAAAAGAGCGATTTTACAACGAAACAGAAAAACCAACAAAACGCACCCATTAATTTTACGCCAACTTAGTTTAAATCAAAGTTACCAACATCGAAATACAAAAAACCCCACGTCATTGAACGGTGCTACCAACATCGAAAATCAAAAAACCCTGTTTTAAACATTTTAAACAATTTTTTGTATTTTTAATTGAATTACTTTGATTATTTTGTTCTCAAAAATTCGCATTTTTCAAGTTTTGCTTGTTGATGTTTTCGTTTTTTCAAAATATTGTTTTTTTTTCCTCAAAAAAAGTCGCTTTTTTCGAAAATTTTGCTTTTTCTTGATTTTTTTAAAATTTCGCTTGTTTTCGATTTGATTTTTGAAAAATCCGTTTTTTTTTTCAATTTTGTTTTTTTTTTTTTTTTTCAATTTTGTTTTTTTTTTTAAATATCACTTTTTCTTGAAGTTATCAACGTCGGAATACAAAAAAATCCCCACGTCACTAAACAATACTGCCAACCTAGTTTAAATAAAAGTTACCAACTTATTTTGTCTTAAAAAAAAAACTTCCTTCAATTTCAGACCTAAAAAATCACAAAAAGAGCGATTTTACAACGAAACAGAAAAACCAACAAAACGCACCCATTAATTTTACGCCAACTTAGTTTAAGTTAAGGTTACCAACATCGAAACACAAAAAAACCCCAGGTCATTAGAAACAGTGCTACCAACACTCGTTTCAAATCGAAGCTACCAACCTCGAAACACAAAAAATCACTAAAACAGCGCCGCCAACTCACTCATATATTTAATAATTTTGTTCTTCTTCTTTTTGTTTCGGCAGGTCGGCGACCAAATCCTCGAGGTGAACGGCCAATCGTTCGGCGACGTGACGCACGACGAGGCCGTCGCCCAGCTGAAGTACCACAAGCGGATGTCGGTGGTGGTGCGGGACGTCGGAAAAGTGCCCCATTCGTGCACCGCCTACGACGGGGGCGGCGACCACCGGGACCTCCGGAGCCCCGGGTAAGGAACGCACCCGTAAAATCGACCAAAAAAACGCACCCATAAAACCAACCAAAAAAACGCACCTCTTCTTTTTTTTTGTGCACTCGACTCTTCTTCTTTTTCTCATCTTGCTTCTTTCTCAAAAAACCAAAAAACACCCATAAAACCAAAAAAACTCAACTCACCCATAAAACCAAAAAACACACCTCGTCTTTCTCCCCTTTCTTCTTCTTTTTTTTGTGCACTCGACCCGGGGGGTAAAAAACGCACCCATAAAATCAACCAAAAGAACGCACCCATAAAACCAAAAAAACGCACCCATAAAACCAACCAAAAAAACGCACCTCTTCTTTCTCTTCTTTTTTTTGTGTGCACTCGACTCTTCTTCTTTTTCTCATCTTGCTTCTTTCTCAAAAAACCAAAAAACACCCATAAAACCAAAAAAACTCAACTCACCCATAAAACCAAAAAAACGCACCCATAAAACCAACCAAAAAAATTCAACGCACCCATAAAACCAACCAAAAAAACGCATCCATAAAAACAACCAAAAAAACGCACCCTTAAAACCAAAAAAACTCAACTCACCCATAAAACCAAAAAAACGCACCTCATTTTCTTCTTTTTTGAGCACACGACTTTTCTTTCTCATCTTTCTTCTTTTTTTTTGTGCACTCGACCCGGGGGGTAAAAAACGCACCCATAAAATCAACCAAAAGAACGCACCCATTAAACCAAAAAAACGCACCCATAAAACCAACCAAAAAAACGCACCTTTTCTTTCTCTTCTTTTTTTTTGTGCACTCGACTCTTCTTCTTTTTCTCATCTTGCTTCTTTCTCAAAAAACCAAAAAACACCCATAAAACCAAAAAAACGTACCTTTTCTTTCTCGTCTTTCTTCTTTTTTTTTTGTGCACTCGACTCTTCTTTCTCTCATCTTTCTTCTTCTTTTTTTGTGCACCAAAAAAACGCACCTATAAAACCAAAAAAAAACGCACCTCTTCTTTCTCGTTTTTCTTCTCTTTTTTGTGCACTCGACTCTTCTTTCGCTCATTTTTTCTTCTTCTTTTTTTTTGTGCACTCGACTCTTCTTTCGCTCATTTTTTTTTCTTCTTTTTTTTTGTCCACTCGACTTTTCATTCTCATCTTTCTCCTTTTTTTTTTCGTGCACTCCACTCTTTATTCTCAAAAAACCAAAAAAACGCACCTCTTCTTTCTCGTCTTTCTTCTTTTTTTTTTGTGCACCAAAAAAACGCACCTATAAAACCAAAAAAAAACGCATCTCTTCTTTCTCGTTTTTCTTCTCTTTTTTGTGCACTCGACTCTTCTTTCGCTCATTTTTTCTTCTTCTTTTTTTTTGTGCACTCGACTCTTCTTTCGCTCATTTTTCTTCTTCTTTTTTTTTGTGCGAACTCGACTCTCCGTTCTCTCATCTTTCTTCTTCTTTTTTTGTGCACCAAAAAAACGCACCTATAAAACCAAAAAAAAAACGCATCTCTTCTTTCTCGTTTTTCTTCTCTTTTTTGTGCACTCGACTCTTCTTTCGCTCATTTTTCTTCTTTTTTTTTGTGCGAACTCGACTCTCCGTTCTCTCATCTTTCTTCTTCTTTTTTTGTGCACCAAAAAAACGCACCTATAAAACCAAAAAAAAACGCACCTCTTCTTTCTCGTTTTTCTTCTCTTTTTTGTGCACTCGACTCTTCTTTCGCTCATTTTTCTTCTTCTTTTTTTTTGTGCGAACTCGACTCTCCGTTCTCTCATCTTTCTTCTTCTTTTTTTGTGCACCAAAAAAACGCACCTATAAAACCAAAAAAAAACGCACCTCTTCTTTCTCGTTTTTCTTCTCTTTTTTGTGCACTCGAGACTCTTCTTTCGCTCATTTTTCTTCTTTTTTTTTGTGCGAACTCGACTCTCCGTTCTCTCATCTTTCTTCTTCTTTTTTTGTGCACCAAAAAAACGCACCTATAAAACCAAAAAAAAACGCACCTCTTCTTTCTCGTTTTTCTTCTCTTTTTTGTGCACTCGACTCTTCTTTCGCTCATTTTTCTTCTTCTTTTTTTTTGTGCGAACTCGACTCTCCGTTCTCTCATCTTTCTTCTTCTTTTTTTGTGCACCAAAAAAACGCACCTATAAAACCAAAAAAAAACGCACCTTTTCTTTCTCGTTTTTCTTCTCTTTTTTGTGCACTCGAGACTCTTCTTTCGCTCATTTTTCTTCTTCTTTTTTTTGTGCGAACTCGACTCTCCGTTCTCTCATCTTTCTTCTTCTTTTTTTGTGCACCAAAAAAACGCACCTATAAAACCAAAAAAAAACGCATCTCTTCTTTCTCGTTTTTCTTCTCTTTTTTGTGCACTCGACTCTTCTTTCGCTCATTTTTTCTTCTTCTTTTTTTTTGTGCACTCGACTCTTCTTTCGCTCATTTTTCTTCTTCTTTTTTTTTGTGCGAACTCGACTCTCCGTTCTCTCATCTTTCTTCTTTTTTTGTGCACCAAAAAAACGCACCTATAAAACCAAAAAAAAACGCACCTTTTCTTTCTCGTTTTTCTTCTCTTTTTTGTGCACTCGAGACTCTTCTTTCGCTCATTTTTCTTCTTCTTTTTTTTGTGCGAACTCGACTCTCCGTTCTCTCATCTTTCTTCTTCTTTTTTTGTGCACCAAAAAAACGCACCTATAAAACCAAAAAAAAACGCATCTCTTCTTTCTCGTTTTTCTTCTCTTTTTTGTGCACTCGACTCTTCTTTCGCTCATTTTTTCTTCTTCTTTTTTTTTGTGCACTCGACTCTTCTTTCGCTCATTTTTCTTCTTCTTTTTTTTTGTGCGAACTCGACTCTCCGTTCTCTCATCTTTCTTCTTTTTTTGTGCACCAAAAAAACGCACCTATAAAACCAAAAAAAAACGCACCTTTTCTTTCTCGTTTTTCTTCTCTTTTTTGTGCACTCGAGACTCTTCTTTCGCTCATTTTTCTTCTTCTTTTTTTTGTGCGAACTCGACTCTCCGTTCTCTCATCTTTCTTCTTCTTTTTTTGTGCACCAAAAAAACGCACCTATAAAACCAAAAAAAAACGCATCTCTTCTTTCTCGTTTTTCTTCTCTTTTTTGTGCACTCGACTCTTCTTTCGCTCATTTTTTCTTCTTCTTTTTTTTTGTGCACTCGACTCTTCTTTCGCTCATTTTTTTTTCTTCTTTTTTTTTGTCCACTCGACTTTTCATTCTCATCTTTCTCCTTTTTTTTTTCGTGCACTCCACTCTTTATTCTCAAAAAACCAAAAAAACGCACCTCTTCTTTCTCGTCTTTCTTCTTTTTTTTTTGTGCACCAAAAAAACGCACCTATAAAACCAAAAAAAACGCATCTCTTCTTTCTCGTTTTTCTTCTCTTTTTTGTGCACTCGACTCTTCTTTCGCTCATTTTTTCTTCTTCTTTTTTTTTGTGCACTCGACTCTTCTTTCGCTCATTTTTTTTTCTTCTTTTTTTTTGTCCACTCGACTTTTCATTCTCATCTTTCTCCTTTTTTTTTTCGTGCACTCCACTCTTTATTCTCAAAAAACCAAAAAAACGCACCTCTTCTTTCTCGTCTTTCTTCTTTTTTTTTTGTGCACCAAAAAAACGCACCTATAAAACCAAAAAAAAACGCATCTCTTCTTTCTCGTTTTTCTTCTCTTTTTTGTGCACTCGACTCTTCTTTCGCTCATTTTTTTTTCTTCTTTTTTTTTGTCCACTCGACTTTTCATTCTCATCTTTCTCCTTTTTTTTTTTCGTGCACTCCACTCTTTATTCTCAAAAAACCAAAAAAACGCACCTCTTCTTTCTCGTCTTTCTTCTTTTTTTTTTGTCGTGTGCGAACTCGACTCATCGTTTTTCTTCTTTTTCTTGGCGCGTCGCAGGAGCAGGGCGGCGGCGACCACCCGCAAATGGGCGGCCGCCCTCCAAATGGTCGAAGAAAAGGCGCGCGTGCTGCTCGCCCGCCCCCAATTCACCGCCCTCTGCTACTACACGGACGAGTACGCGGCCCGACACATGACCGTCGACGCTTTCGTGCAAATCACCACGGAATTGCTCAATTCCCCCGACAAGGTACGTCATTCTTCTTCTTTTTTTTTTTTCGTCGTTCGGTGTCGAATGTGCGGTGCTGCCAACTTAGTTTTAATGTACGCGATTAGGCAACCAGTACTACACATTTTGCGACTTAGGCGACCGGTATTTTACGTATTTTAACGAAAATAGGATTATATATGCTTTTTATTCGAATTTTTCGTTTTCGATACTTTGTTTTTCGTTTATCCTCACGACCGAATTGCTTAATTCCCCCGATAAGGTACGTAATTTTCGTTAGTTTGTGTATTCTTCTTTTTTTTCGTCGTCGTTCGGTGTCAAATGTGCGGTGCTGCCAACTTGTGTCAGTGCTACCAACTTAGTTTTAATGTACGCGATTAGGCAACCAGTATTACACATTTTGCGACCGGTATTACGTATTTTAACGAAAATAGGGTTGTATATGCTTTTTGTTGAATTTGTCCAAGGTTATTTTCCTAATTTTTAGTAAATTTTAGATATTTTTAGGTTTTTTGTGTCTTGAGGGTTTTTTTTTTTTTTTAGTTTTTTTAGTTTTTTGGTTATTATACAGTTTTTTTCTTGCTTTTCAGGAATTTCTTTAATTCTTCAGGATATTTTGCTAATTTTTAATAAATTTTGGATATTTTTTGGTTTTAGGGATTTTTTTTTAGTTTTTTCTGGTGATTTTTGAGTTTTCAGGGAATTTTTTTATATTTCGGTATTTTTTTTGTTAGTTTTTAGTTTTTTGTTATCAGTATTACCAACCTAACATTTATATATTGCATCGTACAAATAGGCAACCAGTATTACACACAAATTTTTTCAAATTTCGATGAAAAATGCCGAATTTTCAGGGATTTTTTTACTTCTTCAGAATTTTTTGTTGTTTTTAGCGAATTTTGGTAATTTTTCGGGTTTTTTGTTACTTTTTAGTGATTTTTTTTTTTAGTTTTAAGAATAATTTTAGTCCTTTAGTCATTTTTATATGGTTTTTCAGTAAATTTTTATTTTTCTTGAATTTTTTTATAGTCTTAAGGGATTTTTTTTAATTTTTCAGTAATTTTTTTGTTATTTTCAGCGACTTTCGGTAATTTTTCTACTTTTTTTCTCAGTCTTCAGTGGATTTTTAAATCTTTCGGTACAAAATTTCGAACGAAAAATAAAATATCTTTCGAAAAAAAAAAAAAAAAAAAAAAAAAAAAAACGGTGTAATTAAAAAAGTCGAGTTTCTTGAAATTTCTCTTAAAGAGTTAAAACTTTACCAGATTTTAATCGAAAAAATCCTTCAAATTTATCTCTCTAAATTCCCTAACCTCTATTGTTGTTCTTCTTTTTTAATTTTAACTCAGTCAGTAGTACCAACCTAACGTTTATACATTGCGCCGTACAGTTAGGCAACCCACATTACACATTTCGTGAATTAGGCAACCCCTATTACATAGTTTTGTAAATTAGGCAACCAGTATTACACATTTAACAAATCAGGCAACCAGTATTACACATTTCGCGACTTAGGCAACCCTTTAAACGAAAGTATGTTACGACACGTCGTTTATTCGAATTTTTCTTTCGTTTTTTTTTTGTATTCTTCTTCTTTTTCGTTCCAGTACACCCTCATGACGGAATTAAGGGAAATAGTGGCGGTGGAGGACCGCGCCAAATTCGACGAATTGGTTTACCGAAGGGACTTAGATTCCAGAATTTCCGATCCCCGGGAACACGATTACGGACATTCCAGGGTAAGAATCGATTATAAATCGATTGTAAAAAAAATCGATTATAAATCGATCGCGGGAAAATCGATTATGTATTGATGGCGAGAAAATCGAATATAATTCGATAGCGAAAAAATCGATTTAATATCGATCGCGAAAAAATCGATTATATATCGAAAATAATCGATTAAATTTTTGTATTTTTTTTTTGTTTTTTTTAGAGAAAAGGAGTGCCCGTTCCCGATTCGAATCACGCAATTTATTCGGGATACGAGGTAAGTATCGAAGAAAAAAATTATTGTTAATTTTCCAAAAAAGTTGTAATTATTTTTTGTTATTTATTTATTTATGAATTTTTTTGATAGATGTATGTGGTGCTCGAGCTGTATTTTTAAATCGTACGAAAATGATAAATTCGAAGGGTCTAATTTCGGGAAAGCGCGGCGGATAAAATTTTGAAAAAAAAGGGTGATTTTTAAAACGTTTTTGGTTTTTTTAAGTGTTCTGAAAAAAAAATGATTAAAAATTGTAAAAAACGATTGAAAATGGTCAAAAATGTATTGAAATTTTTAAAAAAACTGTAAAAAATGGTGGAAAATTGTCAAAAATGAATCAAAATTTTCAAAAAAATTGTAAAAAATGGTGGAAAATTGTCAAAAAACGATTAAAATTGGTCAAAAAACTGTAAAAAAATGGTGGAAAATTGTCAAAAATGAATCAAAATTTTCAAAAAAACTGTAAAAAAATGGTGGAAAATTGTCAAAAATGAATCAAAATTTTCAAAAAAAACCGTAAAAAATGCTGGAAAATTGTCAAAAAAACTAGTTTCGCTTTTTCTCAAAAAATTACATTTTTGAAAATTTTGCTTTTTCTTGATTTTTTGAAAAATTCGTTTTTTTTTTCTTAATTTCGTATTTTTTCTCAAAAAAGTCGCATTTTAAAAATTTTTTTTTTTGAAAAATACCCCTTATTTTTGATTTTTTTTTTGAAAAATAATTTTTTAATCGATTCAAAAACGACCACAAAATTGTAAAAAAACGACTAAAAATTATGAAAAAAAAAAACCGCAAAAAACGCCGAAAAATTGTCAAAAAATCCATAAAAACCACCAAAAAAAAAAAGCACTCGCAAAGTCGTAAAAAACTACCGCAAAAAAAATAAAAAACCCTCGCCCCCCATCAAAAACCCCCCGAACGCGACGCCCATGGTCCCATTTACTCCCTTAACTTCTATCTTCCGCCGAGAGATGGCGCCCCGAACGCTCTACTTGGACTTTTCGCCGCGAGATGGCGCCGCTAGAGCGCCCCGCACACCGACTCGGGCCGTCGGCGCTATACGCCCCCGATCGCCACGTTAAAATCGTCTTCAGTAGGGTCTTAACTGATCCGAAAACTGTGGCGAATGATGATCGATCGGATATTAAAAAAAAACTCGTTTTTTTTCGATGATTACGATCCGCTGTCGTTCGGCCGCGTATCGCAACCGGCCGTTCGATAAATTCGACTGACGCCACTGGAAGACCCCCTTTTTTTTTTCAATTAAACACAAAATTAATGAAACGGAAGTTCGGTTTTGTTAGAAAAACCGCTTTCGGTTTATTAAGGCTAAGTAGGCCGTGGTTTTTCGTTGAAAAACTCGGTTTTTTTTTAAGTAGGCCATGCTTTTATTAAAAAATGTTTTTGTTTTTATTAAGTAAAAGTAGGCCGTGCTTTTATTAAAAAATATTTTATTTTGGAAGTAAAAGTAGGCCGTGCTTTTATTAAAAAATATTTTATTTTGGAAGTAAAAGTAGGCCGTGCTTTTATTAAAAAATATTTTATTTTGTAAGTAAAAGTAGGCCGTGCTTTTATTAAAAAAACTTGTTTTTGTTTCGAAGTAAAAGTAGGCCGCGGTTTGTTAAAAATCTCGTTTTTTTTAAATCAAAGTAGGCCGTGATTTTATTAAAAAACCCGTTCATTTTAAGTAGGCCGTGCTTTTATTAAAAAATATTTTATTTTGGAAGTAAAAGTAGGCCGTGCTTTTATTAAAAAATATTTTATTTTGTAAGTAAAAGTAGGCCGTGCTTTTATTAAAAAAACTTGTTTTTGTTTCGAAGTAAAAGTAGGCCGCGGTTTGTTAAAAATCTCGTTTTTTTTAAGTCAAAGTAGGCCGTGATTTTATTAAAAAACCCGTTCATTTTAAGTAGGCCGTGCTTTTATTAAAAAATATTTTATTTTGTAAGTAAAAGTAGGCCGTGGTTTTATCAAAAAAACCCGTTTTTTTAAGTAGGCCGTGCATTTTTTATTAAAAAACTTGTTTTTTTTTTTATTAAAAGTGGGCCGTGGTTTAATTAAAAAATGTTTTTTTTTTAAGTTTTTTCAGTTTTTTGACAATTTTTTTAATCGTTTTTCGACAAGTTTCATCTTTAAAAAAAAAATTGAAAAAATATCGGATTTTTCAAAATATCAAGAAACAGTGAAATTGTTTAGAAAAATTACCGAGCTTTTTTTCAAAATTTCGTTCGAATTCGAAACGTTTCGTATTTTCCAAAAAAAATTCCTTTTATTTTTTTAAATTTTGAAACGAATATTATTCATTTACACCGGTGTTATTTATTAAATTTAAAAATGGTTTAAATTAAAAAAAAAAAAAAAAATTGTCAAAAAACAGTGTGGTCAACTTAATTTAAATTAAAGTTACCAACATCGAAATACGAAAAAACCCCACGTCATTATTAAACGGTGCGGCCAACTTAGTTTAAATTTAAAGTTACCAACATCGAAATTCCAAAAACGCTACGTCATTAAACAGTGTGGCCAACCTTTTGTAATTAAAGTTACCAAAATAGTGACCAAAAATGTAGGAAACGCTACATTTGAATCGAATTTTTTATGGAAAATCTATTTTTTATTTCGAAACAAAATCAATATTTTTTTTTTTGAGAAAATTCTCTTTTTTTATGAGAAATATAAAATCTATTTTTTAAATAATTTTCCAAATTTTTTTTTTTTTAAATTCGTATTATGTTTAATTGTATACACGTACGTTTTTCTGCGACTCAAAATATTCCAAAACAACAAAAAAAATAATGGCATTAACAGTGTAAATTAAAGTTACCAAATTAGTCACTAAAAAAGTAGGCAACACAACGTACATCGAAATTCTAAAAACCCTACTTTATTAAACAGTGTGGCCAACCTTTTGTAATTTAAGTTACCAAATTAGTTACTAAAAATGTAGGCAACACAATATACACGAAAAACGGTTTTTTTCGGACTTCTTCGTTTTTCCTGATTCTTCTTCTTTTTCTTCTTCCAGGAATACGGGAGCGGCGACGACGACGAGGAGGAGGAGGAGGAGGAGGAGGAGGAGGAGGGGGGGCGTCGTCGTAGACGTCATCAGCCGCCCCCGGGCGGCGGGAGAAGGGGCAGACGCCATTCGAGTCCGGGGGCGTCCCGGAGCGGCAGCACGACCGCCCTCCACGAACGGGATTTTCATCCGGAGGATTCGGTGAGTAGAACAATCGATTCCAGAATCGATTAATCGAAAAAGAATCGATTAATCGAGAAATAATCGAGTAGTCGATTAAAGACTTTATTAATCTATTAAAGACTCGATTAATCGATTAAAGACTCGATTAATCGATGAAAGACTCGATTGATCGATTAAAGAATCGATGCGAGCGGCGATAATCGAGTTTTGAACTCGGGAAATGTGGAATGTTGACGTCGACGTTCTTCTTCTTTTTTAATTCGTCGTTGCGGTCTCGTTTGTTGTGACGGGCAGCGATTTTTTCTCGATTTTGTTTTTTTTTCGTTTTTTTATTTTTTTTTGGAAATTTAGGTTTTTTCTTTGTGTTTTTGTTAAAACTCCTTTTTTTTTTTTCGTTAAAATTTTGATTTTTTTTTGTCAAAAATCGCACATTTTTTTTGAAAGAAAAAAGGGTGACATTAAAAACTGAAAAATTTTTATTTTCTGAAAAACTCGCGCTCTTTTAAGCCGAGAAAAATCGTCAAAAAAAACTCCAAAAAGTGAGTTAAAATTGTAAAAGAAAAATCGACGATCGCGAAAATCATAAAAAATACGAAATATGAAATTTTTGAAAAAACGTGTGCAATTTGGAAAAGGAAATTTTTCGAAAAAAAACAAAAAAGAAAAAATCGCTTTTTTGAAAAAAAAAACTGTTAAAAAAAAAACAAATAAAAACAAATTTGAAATTTCAAAAAAAAAAATCGCTTTTTTGAAAAAAGAAAAACAAATAAAACCAACGAATCATAAAAAAGTACAATATAATATCAAAAACCGAACAAACTTATCAAACGCAAAAAACAAAAAAAAAACAATTCTTCTTCTTTTTAATAAACAATTCTTCTTTTTTTTTAATAAACAATTCTTCTTTCTAAGAAACAATTCTTCTTCTTTCTAAAAAACAATTCCTCTTCTTCTTCAAACTTTCTCCTCTGCCGCCCCCACCGCCTCCAAGAACCGCCCCCTCGCCAACCGAAACACCTCGCACGCCGTCACCGCCACCGCCGTCTCCGTATAACACCCGCCGCCCCCCCTCAACGCGTCCCTCTCCCCTATACAGTCCCCGTCGCCCAAATGCCCCACCTCCGCCGCCCCCGCGTCGTACACCGCCACCGTCCCGTAGTACACGAAGTAGACGGCGGCGGCGGGCCGCCCCGCCACCGTCACCGCCTCGTCCGGCAGGTAAATCTCCGAGACGAGCGCCGCCCCCAACGTCGCGGCCGCCCCCGGCGACACCGGGGAGCGGAGGGCGCGGAGGCAGCGCCGGGCGACGCGGGCGGCCACCTCCTCGCGCGCCGCCTCCGACAGCAGCCGCTCCACCTCGCGCTCGTCGAAGAACCGCCGCCCCCGGAACTTCGCCTCGAAGTAGGCCCAGGCGCGCGCCCGCACCGCCCCCGGCAGCCCCGCCGCCTCCGCGTACCGCCTCAGCTGCCCCAGGAGCTCGTCGTAGCGGCGGCGCGCGCCGTAGAAACCGTCCCAGGCGCGGGCGCACGCCGCGAACAGCGCCAAGTGGGCGGCGAGGCCGAGGGCGGCCAACGCGAGCACCGCGAGGCGGGCGGCCGCCGCCTCCGACGTCTCCAAGCGCGTCGACGAGAGACAGAAGACGAAGAGGAAGGAGAGAGGGGGGAGGGGGGCGCCGCGGGCGGCCGCGAACAAATCGTGCGCGGACAACGCGAGGGCGGCGTAAAGGGCGGCGGCGCCCGCGAACCGAAACGCGTAATCCGAGCACTCCGCCCTTTCTTTCAAAAGGGCGGCGGAGGCGGCGTGGCGCCTTAACCGAGCGAAACGCGCCACCAGCGCCCCCGCGTCCAAAAAGGGCGGCGGCCAGTCCAGGAACAACCGGGCGGCGGGGGCGGCCGCCACGGCGTCCGCCGCGAAGTACGTTTTCAAGTATTTGGCGGCGATTCTGCGGGGGCGGAGCTCCACCCGCCCCCCCTCCTCGTACCCCACCACGAAGAAGTGCGCCACGTCGAGGAGGTGGAGGAGGTCGAAGAGGCGGCGCGCCCATTCCGCGTTCGAGGCGTAGGCGGCGGCGGCGCCGAAGAAGGCGCCGAGGGCGGCGATCTCCCAGTAGAGGTTCAAGCGGCTGAAGGGGTGGACGGAGAGGGGGTGGTGGCGGGCGAGTTGGCGCGCCTGTTCCCGGCGCCGGGCGCGGTCCGAGCGGAAGTGGAGGGGGGCGGACGGGTGGCGGGGGTCGAGGAGGAGGAGGCGGGCGAGGAGGCGGCGCGGGCGGACCAGGGCGCCCGAGTCGACGTAGCGGGCGACGAGGTCGGCGGCGGAGGAGTGGTGGGGGGGGAGGGCGCATTCGTCGTGCCGGAATTTTCGGCGGTCTTCTTCGTCTTCTTCTTCCGTTTTGGATTCTTCTTCTTCTTCTTGTTCTTCTTCTTCTTATTCTGGTACTGGTTCGATATGGTTCGGATTCGTGGTGGTTTTCTCTTGGAAAATGCGGAAGGTTTTTGGTTTTTGGTTTTTTGGTTCGTTTGACAGGTAAGAGTCGAGTGACAAGTGACGTCGGGGAGAGGGGGGAGGAGAAGAAGAAGAAGAAGAGCGGTGCTGCCAACTCGGTGTAAATTAAAGTCACTAGAAAAAAGTAGGCAACACAACGTACATCGAAATTCTAAAAACGTTACGTCATTAATACAGTGTGGCCAACTGATGGTAATTAAAGTTACTAAAAAAGTAGGCAACAACACTTACATTAAAATTCCAAAAACGCTACGTCATTAATACAGTGTGGCCAACTCATTGTAATGAAAGTTACTGAAATAGTTACTAAAAAAGTAGGCAACACTACTTACATTAAAATTTTAATTTTTAAGGTCCAAAACTTTAATACTTTGTACTTTTTAGATCGAAATTGATAATAATTACGATTTTTAGTTCAAAAATTGCAAAAATTTCGACTTTTTTTTTATCGAAAATTGAAGAAATTTCGAGACTTTTTTTTTTATCTAATTTCCGAAAGATTATCTTCTTTTTTTAAAGGAAATAATTTTTTTTCCCCCCAAATTTGAAGGAAATTCGATGATTTTTTGTTGAAAATTTAATAAATTATTATTTTCTAATCGAAATTTCAATTTTTTCGCACAAAAACGTCGAAATTCCAAGAAATTTTATTTTAACTTTCTTTTGTTAAAAATTTGAAGAAATAATAATAATAATAATAATAATTAGCAATTTAATAATTTTCTAAAGAATTTTCGTTTATTTTCAAATAGAATGAAACGTATTTTCATTTAAAACCAACCGTTACAATTTGAAATGACAAAAAAAATAATGAAAATTAACAGAATGGCCAACTCATTGTAATTAAAGTTACCAAAATAGTCACTAAAAAAGTAGGCAACACAACATACATTAAAATGTCTTTAAACAGTGTTGCCAACCCACAATAAATTAAAGTAACTAAAAAAAAATTAGGCCACACAACATACTTTAAAATATCTTTAAACAGTGTGACCAACCTTTTGTAATTAAATTTACCAAAAAAATAGTCACTAAAAATGTAGGCAACACATCATACATTAAAATTTAAAACCCTACGTCATTAAACAGTGTGGCCAACCCATTCTATTTAAAGTTACTAAAATAGTCACTAAAAAAGTTGGTCATAGTCATAATTATTTCACAAAAACAAAAACAGAAATAAAAATAAAACGAAAAAATGGAAAATAACATTTAATTTCAATAAAATGCATTTTACAATACTAACATTTAACACTAAAAAAAAAAAAAAAGTTTATATCACAGTACGTACACATTTTTAATAACGAAATTATCGACTATTTAAAAAAAAACACAAAAACATCCCTAAAATTATATACAAATTTACGTATAAAGCAAAAAATAAACGCAAAATTCGAAAAAACCATTTTTTTTTTAATTTTTCGAAAATTTTATTTTACGATTTTTCTCCCTGTTCTCGTCATTGGCGTAGTCTTTGGGGGGCTCCGCGGGGTACCCCTCCCCCCGCGCCCCGTTTCCGTATTTCGGGCGGGGGATGTGCACCCTTTTCACGTCCACCAGCCAAGACTCCATTTTTTTTCAAAAAAAAAAAAAATTAATCGAATCGTCTGCAAAATAAAAAAGAAAAAAAATCGTTAGAAAATGGCCCCGTTGCGGGAATGAGAAGAAACGAGAAGAAGAATTAACTCGTTTCACTGTTAATGTTACCAACATCGAAATACAAAAAACACTACGTCATTATTAAACAGTGCTGCCAAATTATTTTTAATTAAAGTTACCAACATCGAAAATCAAAAAACCCCTACGTCATTAAACAGTGCTGCCAAATCATTTTAAATCAAAGTTACCAACATCGTAATTCAAAAAAAACCTACGTATGTCCAAAATCGACTTTTAGTGGTTTTTAATATTCGGTTTGTTATTAAAACAGCGGAAAACGTAATTTTAATTTTTTTTCGCTACTAAATTCGGTTTTTATTAGTTTTCGCTCGTTAAAGTTAGTAGCGAGAGAGATAAAAAAAATGTTTATCGCTCGATTAATTTTTTATCTAAAATGTATTTTTCGATACGATAATCTACAATAGTAAATGTTGAAGATAAAATTATTAACTACTTTTCTCCGTTATCTCGTTGATTATTAAATTTATCTTAATCGTTAAATAAATAAAAAAAAAACTAACAATGACGTAGTGGGTTTTTTTGGAATTTCGATGTTGGTAACTTTAATTTGAAAAAAAGTTGGCCGCACTGTTTTTTGACGTGGGGATTTTTCGTATTTCGATGTTGGTAACTTTCATTAAAAACGAGTTGGTAGCACTGTTTAGTGACGTAGTGATTTTTGTATTTCGATGTTGGTAACACTTTAATTTACTATAAGTTGGCCGCACTGTTTTTTGACGTGGGGATTTTTCGTATTTCATTGTTGGTAACTTTAATTCAAAATGAGTTGGCCGCACCGTTATTTTAAAATGTAATTAAAAAAAATGCGCTTTCTCTTCTTTCGATCCGTTTTTAAAACTCGTTCTTCTTCTTCTTCTTCTTTTTCTCGTCGAAGGACCTACTTTTAACCGAGTGACCCGACGATCGAGGCCGGGGACCGTTCGGCCCCGATGACCCACATTCTTCTTCTTTTTTTTTTTTGTTTGTTTCGTTCGGTTCGTCGAAGCGTCGTACAGGGGCGGCGCCGCCGGAATTTCTTCAAATTTCGAACTAAAAATCGTATCGATTTTTAGCGACTTTAATTACCATCAGTTGGCCGCACTGTATCAATGACTTAGTGATTTTTGATTTTCGAGTTTGGTAACATTCATTTGAAAAGAAGTTGGCAGCACCGTTTAATGAGTTGGGGTTTTTTGATTTTCGATGTTGGTAACTTTAATTCAAAATGAGTTGGTCGCACTGTTTAACGACTTTAGGGTTTTTTTTTTATTTTCGATGTTGGTAACTTTAATTTTGAAACGAGTTGGCCAAACTGTTTAATGACGTAATTTTTGCCCGCTCGATTTCGGATTTAAAAAAAGTACTGCGCGAAAATTTCGATTCGCAATTTTATTTTTTCGAAATTATTTATTTTTTTTTTCGCGCGAATTTAATGCGATCGAGGCAGGAAGTCGCCGCCGGGAAAAAGTAAAAGTAGTCTCGGTTTTATATAATAATAATAATAATTATTAATGGTAAATAATCGAAGCGGTATTAATAGAAAATAATTTTTATTAGGAAATAACCGGTCGTTAAAAGCGTTTAACGAGAAACTCGACTCGATTGCTTTTTATAATAAAATAAAAACCGATTTATTTAGTTTTTTTAATATCGAATAGGAACTGATACCGCAAAAAGTAAATAGAAAAGTTTTTTTGTTCGGGAAGAAAATCGAATTTTAAATCGAAATTCGAAAAACCCCACGTCGATGAACAGTGCGGCCAACTTAATTTAAATAAAAGTTACCAACATCGAAATTCGAAAAAACTCCAACGTCATTAAACAGTGCGGCCAACTTAATTTGAATAAAAGTTACCAACATCGAAATTCGAAAAAACTCCAACGTCATTAAACAGTGCGGCCAACTTAATTTGAATAAAAGTTACCAACATCGAAATTCGAAAAAACTCCAACGTCATTAAACAGTGCGGCCAACTTAATTTGAATAAAAGTTACCAACATCGAAATTCGAAAAAACTCCAACGCCATTAAACAGTGCGGCCAACTTAATTTGAATAAAAGTTACCAACATCGAAATTCGAAAAACTCCAACGTCATTAGCCAGTGCTGCCAACTAACTTCTTTTTAATTAAAGTTACCAACGTCGAAATATAAAAAGACACCAACGTCATTAAACAGTGCGGCCAACTTAATTTGAATAAAAGTTACCAACATCGAAATTCGAAAAAACTCCAACGTCATTAAACAGTGCGGCCAACTTAATTTGAATAAAAGTTACCAACATCGAAATTCGAAAAAACTCCAACGTCATTAGACAGTGTTGCCAACTTAATTTTTAATTAAAGTTACCAACATCGAAATTCGAAAAAACTCCAACGTCATTAAACAGTGCGGCCAACTTAATTTGAATAAAAGTTACCAACATCGAAATTCGAAAAAACTCCAACGTCATTAAACAGTGCGGCCAACTTAATTTGAATAAAAGTTACCAACATCGAAATTCGAAAAAACTCCAACGTCATTAGACAGTGTTGCCAACTTAATTTTTAATTAAAGTTACCAACATCGAAATTCGAAAAAACTCCAACGTCATTAAACAGTGCGGCCAACTTAATTTGAATAAAAGTTACCAACATCGAAATTCGAAAAAACTCCAACGTCATTAAACAGTGCGGCCAACTTAATTTGAATAAAAGTTACCAACATCGAAATTCGAAAAAACTCCAACGTCATTAGACAGTGTTGCCAACTTAATTTTTAATTAAAGTTACCAACATCGAAATTCGAAAAAACTCCAACGTCATTAAACAGTGCGGCCAACTTAATTTGAATAAAAGTTACCAACATCGAAATTCGAAAAAACTCCAACGTCATTAGACAGTGCTGCCAACTAACTTCTTTTTAATTAAAGTTACCAACGTCGAAATATAAAAAGACACCAACGTCATTAAACAGTGCGGCCAACTTAATTTGAATAAAAGTTACCAACATCGAAATTCGAAAAAACTCCAACGTCATTAGACAGTGTTGCCAACTTAATTTTTAATTAAAGTTACCAACATCGAAATTCGAAAAAACTCCAACGTCATTAGACAGTGCTACCAACTCGTTTTAAATAAAAGTTACCAACATCGAAATACGAAAAAAAAAATTTTAAACAATTTTTTGTATTTTTAATTGAATTAATTTGATTATTTTTTCTCAAAAAATCGCATTTTTCAAGTTTCGCTCGTTGATTTTTTCGAAAAAATCGTTTTTTCAAAATATTGCTTTTTTCTGTCAAAAAAATCGTTATTTTCCAAAATTTTGCATGTTGTTTTTTTTTGAAAATGCCTCATTTTTTCGATGCTTTTTGAAAAATTCCTGTTTCTCATAAAATTCTATTTTCTTATAAAATGCACATTTTTTCGAAATTTTTTTCTTGATGTTCGAAATTCTAAAATCGCTACGTTATAAAACGGTGTTGCCAACTCTTTATAAAGTTACCATCGAAAATCAAAAAACCCTACGTCATTATTAAACAGTGCTGCCAACTTAGTTTAAATTAAAGTTACCAACATCGAAATTCGAAAAACTCCAACGTCAATAAACAGTGCGGCCAACTGTTTGCAAAATTAAAGTTACCAACATCGAAAATCAAAAAACCCTACGTCATTATTAAACAGTGCTGCCAACTTAATTTTTAATTAAAGTTACCAACATCGAAATTCAAAAAAACCCTACGGTTGAAGAGTGTTGCCAACTCATTGAATTAAAGTTACCAAATTAGTCACTAAAAATGTATTTGTTTCTCTGAAAATATTATAATTTTCCGAAAAATTGGATTTTTCCGAAATTTTTTCCAATTTTTTTATGAAGAAATTTTTTTTTGATGAATTTCTCGATCTCGAAATGCGCCGGATTCAAAATTTCAGGAAAATCAAAAATCAAAAAAAATTTTTTTTTCATTCAGTGGTACCCCCTTTCGAACGCGATTTTTTTTTCCAAATCCAAATTTGAATCGTCCGCCATTTTGTTACTATTTAAGATACGGCCGAGTTTTTGGTACGTTTCGATAGAGAATTGATTCGTCTTTAAAATGAATGCGGTTTCGCCGTTTCGATTTCAATGGCGTAGACGCGGGGATTTTTTAAGCGAGCGAAGGACCAAAAAGTTTTTTTTCCCAATTTAAAATTTAATAACTTGCCCGTATATTAAATCGAAGAAAGGAAATTTCGGTTTTCGAATAGCCTAATCTTTTGTCTTTCCGATGGTTTTTGTTTTACATCGATATCTCGAACGGTTTTTGAGTTATTAAATTTTAAAAGTAGGCGTGTTTGAAAATTTTCGAAAATTTCCGGATTTTTGTTCGAAAATTGGTAAAATTGAAATTATAGTAAAATAATGGGAAAAATTAGGTTTTCTTACGTATTTTCACCCCCGGAACTCGAATTTCGCGTTTGTTTTTCCGTAAACGATATAATTTTCCGGAAAATTGGAATTTTCCGGTAAAAAACTCGGTTTTTCCAAAATTATTGGTTTCGTATTTGTTCTGCGGTATTTTTTTTTTATGTCGAAGTTTTAGACTAAAAAAGGCGATTTTTTATGAAATATCGATTTCAAAATAAAAAACCACTTTAAAATCGATTTTATTATCAAAATTTAAAAAAACAAATCGACAAAAAAGCGCGATTTTTTTTAATAAAATTTCGATTTTAAAATTAAAAACCAACTTAAAAATCCCCAAAAATTCATGATAACCCCCCCCCTCTTTTTTTCAAAACAACTCGCAAATCTTCCCCCTCCTCTTTTTCTTCTTCCCCCCCTCCTCCTCCTTCTCTTCCCCCACCCCCTCTTCCACCTCCTGCCCCTCCTCTTCATTTTCTTCTTCTTTTTTTCTTCAACCTCCGAAACAAAAAAACCGCACCAAGAAAAAGAAGAAGA
This sequence comes from Hermaeophaga mercurialis, assembly GCA_951812935.1. NCBI lineage: Eukaryota > Metazoa > Arthropoda > Insecta > Coleoptera > Chrysomelidae > Hermaeophaga > Hermaeophaga mercurialis. The sequence goes on from OX638366.1 coordinate 23,218,971, forward strand.
GAAAAAAAGCGAGATTTTTTATAAAATTTCGATTTCAATATAAAAAAACCAACTTTAAAATCGATTTTACTTTCAAAATTTCCCTTAAAAAATGCGATTTTTTTTTATAAAATATCGATTTTAAAATAAAAAACAACTTTAAAATCGATTTTATTCCCAAAATTTAAAAAAACAATCGACCAAAAAACTCGAATTTTTATGAAATTTATGTTTTAAAATTAAAAAAAAATCGATTTTACTTTCAAAATTTAACAAAAAAAATTTCGATTTCAAAATAAAAACGCCGACTTTAAAATCGATTTTACATTCGAAAATTTTAACAAATTCCCAATTAAAAAAAAACTCGATTTTTTACGAAATTCCACCGGAAAAACTTCGACTTCGATAAAAGAAATTCGAACACCCAAAAAACAAAAAAACAAAAACGCCAAAAACTCACCCTCCTCTCTCAAACTCAAATTCTCCCTCGGCCCGCGCGTCCTCCAGACTCGACCCCCTTCGATTTTTTTTTCTTCCTCTTTCGGTCCTTCGCCCGCGAAACTTTCGAGCCGACTGTGGTCCTTCGATTTTGTTCCGGCCCACGGCCCGCTTCGATGAAACTCGCGCGCGGGCGGCGTTGCCACGTTTCCTCCCCTCTTTTTGCTCTTTTTCTTCTTCTTTTTTTCGGCGCCCGGGGCGCTGTTCTTTCGTTTCGGGGGTTGAGGAGAAGAAGAAGAAGAAGAGGAGGAGGAGGAAGAGGGGGTGGGGGAAGAGGAGGAGGAGGGGTAAGAGAGTTGTTTTTAAAAAGAGGGGGAGGGGGCGGTTATTTTTCGTTTTTGGCGGTTTTTAATTTTGAAATCGAAATTTCGTAAAAAATCGAGCTTTTTTAATGGAAATTTCTTAAAATTTTGAAAGTAAAATCGATTTTAAAGTCGGTTTTTTTATATTGAAATCGAAATTTTATAAAAAAAATCGCGCTTTTTTCTCTTCTTCTTTTTCTTGGTGCGGTTTTTTTGTTTCGGAGGTTGAAGAAAAGAAGAAGAAGAAAAAGAAGAGGAGGGGCAGGAGGAGGAAGAGGGGGTGGGGGAAGAGAAGGAGAAGGAGGAGGGGGGGGGGAGAAGAAGAGGGGAGGGGGAAGATTTGCGAGTTGTTTTGCAAAAAAAGAGCGGGGGGGTTATTTTGTGATTTTTGGCGATTTTTAAGTTGGTTTTTTAATTTTGAAATCGAAATTTCGTAAAAAATCGCGTCCTTTAGTCGGATTTTTTTTTTAAATTGTGCGTATAAATTCCATTTTAACGTTGTTTTTAAATTTTAAATCGAAATTTAATAAAAAAAATAAAAGTTTTTTCGGTCGAAACTGCAAAAAATAAAAATTTTGAAAGAAAAGTCGATATTTTCGTCGAAAATTTCCGGACATATATTTTTTTTTTTAATTTTTTTACAATTACAAAACATTTTTAAACGCAATTATTATTTTTCCGAATATTCCCGGAACCGAAAACAAAAACCGAACGGCGGAAAAAAACCGTTATTTTTTTTAACGATCTCGTTAATTATTTTAATTATTTCGTTACTGTAACACGAAAATGTCGATGCGGGAGTTCGTTACCCTTTTTTTCTTTCTCGTTTTTAATGGTTTCGTCCTCGACCCGACAATTTTTATCGCGTTTTTACGATTAAAAAGCGATTTAATTTTAATTCACGCGCGCTTTTTTTTTACTAATTTTCATACTTTTAAAAATGTAGGCAACACAATTTACGCGTTATAATTAAGGAAAAGTTATCATTCATTAAAAACAGTGCTGCCAACTCATTTTTAATTAAAGTTACCAACATCGAAATACGAAAAATCCCCACGTCGTTATTAAACAGTGCGGCCAACTTAATTTAAATTAAAGTTACCAACATCGAAATACGAAAAATAAAACTTTTTTTATCTAAATTCAAAAAGATTCATTTGTTTTTTCGTAGGAAATAATTTTTTTTTCAAATTCGAAAGAAATTCAATTATTTTTTAAAGAAAATTAATTTTTCAATCGAAATTTCAACTTTTTCGTATAAAAATTTACGAAAAATCGTTTTTTTTTTCTTTTTTGGTAAAAATTCGAGGAAGTTTCAACTGTTTTTTTTTTTGGAACGAAAATCGAAATAATTTCCACTTTTCATCCGAATTTCCACAAATTACAACTTCTTTTTAGTAGTAACAATTCGACGAAATAATAAAAACAAAAATAAATCCGTCAAACATTTTTTATTCGTCGCAAAATCAAATTTACACCGACATCGAAACACGAAAAAAAAAAAAAACCCAACGTCATTATTAAACAGCCAGTGCCGCCAACTCTTTATAATTTAAACTCACTAAAAAAAAAAAAAAAGTATGCAACACAACATACACGAAAATTTCAAAACGCCATTTAAAACAGTGCGGCCAACTCTTTACAAACAAAATCACCAAAAAGTAGGCAACACAACATACACGAAAATTTCGAAACGCCATTTAAAACAGTGCGGCCAACTCGTTACAAACAAAATCACCAAACAAAAAAAAAGTAGGCAACACAACATATACGAAAATTTAAAAACGCCATTAAACAGTGCGGCCAACTCTTTACAAACAAAATCACCAAAAAGTAGGCAACACAACATACACGAAAATTTCGAAACGTCATTAAACAGTGCGGCCAACTCGTTACAAACAAAATCACCAAACAAAAAAAAAGTAGGCAACACAACATACACGAAAATTTCGAAACGCCATTTAAAACAGTGCGGCCAACTCTTTACAAACAAAATCACCAAAAAGTAGGCAACACGACATACACATCAAATTTCCAAATATAGGCAACACGACGTACACAAAAACCAAAAACATCGCAAATATTTCCTAAAAAAACACGAAAAAACACGAAAAAACAAACGGGTAGCAAATCACACCCCTTTGCCGGCCTCGTTCGTCGCCGATCTCTCCCCGCCACCTAAAAACAAACCAAAAAACCATTATAAATCCACAAGTCCACCCCCAAACACGTACCTAATTTCCCCTCTTCTTCGCTCTTCTTCTTCCCTTGCTCCTCCTCCTCTTCTTCGGCTTGGCGGTGTTGGTGGGGGTAGGAGTAGGGGGGGAAGCGCATCTCGAAGGGGGCGGCGCGGCCCGGCTCGACGAGCCACAACGAGCCGGGACGAGCGGCGGCCAGCGCGTCCGCCAGACCGCGCGCCACCAGATCCGGCGGGAGGAGGGGGCGGCGGCGCGCCTCCTCCTCGAATTCGGCGGCGAAATTGCGGTTGATGGTTTTGGCGGGGACGTTCAGGAGGGCGGCGGTGTCCGTGAGGGCGGGGCAAAAGGCGAACACGCGCACGCCCGTGCGCTCGTGCAGTTTGGAGGAGCCGAGGGCGCGCGTGAAACCTGGGGAGAAAAAAAAACGAAGAAGAAGAAGAAGAAGAGGAACGGTCGTCGCGGGGGGGGGGGTAGGTAGGAAGAAAAAGAAGAATCTGAGTTGGGTTTTTAAGGGAAAGAAGAAGAAGAAGTAGAATCGGGGTGGGTTATGTTAGATTTCTAAAAGAAGAAGAATCAGGGTTTTAAGGAGAAGAGGAAGGAGTGAGGTTGGGGTTTTTAAGGAAAAAGAGAAGAAGAAAAGAATCGGGGTTGGGGTTTTTAAGGAAAAAAGAAGAAGAATCGCATCTGGGGTTTTTAAGGAAAAGTAGAAGAAGAAGAATCATGGTTAGATTAAAAAAAGAAGAAGATGAAGAAGAAGCAGACATATTAACATTAGGTTAGATTAAAAAGAAGAATTGAGGTTAGGTTAGGTTAGGTTAGGTTAGGTTAGGTTAGATTTCAAAAACAAGAAGAATAAGAGGAAGAAAACGTATTAATATTAGAATGAATTTAAAAAGAAGAATCGATGTTAGGTCGGATTTAGATTTAAAAAAAGAAGAAGAATAAGAAGAAGACATTAACATTAGGTTAGATTAGACTAAAAAGAAGAATCGAGGTTAGGTTAGGTTAGATTTAGAAATGAAGAAGAATCGAGGCTAAATTAGATTAGATTAGACTTAGAAAAGAAGAAGAATAGAGGTTAAATTAGGTTAGGTTAGATTTAGAAATGAAGAAGAATCGAGGTTAGGTTAGACTTAGAAACAAAGAAGAAGAAGAATAGAGGTTAAGTTAGGTTAGATTAGACTTAGAAAAGAAAAAGAATAGAGGTTAGATTAGACTTAGAAAAGAAAAAGAATAGAGGTTAGATTAGACTTAGAAAAGAAGAAAAATCGAGGTTAATGTAGGTTAGGTAAGACTTAGAAAAGAAGAAGAAGAATAGAGGTTAAATTAGGTTAGGTTAGATTTAGAAATGAAGAAGAATCGAGGTTAGGTTAGGTTAGGTTAGGTTAGACTTAGAAAAGAAGAAGAAGAATAGAGGTTAAATTAGGTTAGGTTAGATTTAGAAATGAAGAAGAATCGAGGTTAGGTTAGGTTAGACTTAGAAAAGAAGAAGAAGAATAGAGGTTAAATTAGGTTAGGTTAGATTTAGAAATGAAGAAGAATCGAGGTTAGGTTAGGTTAGACTTAGAAAAGAAGAAGAAGAATAGAGGTTAAATTAGGTTAGGTTAGATTTAGAAATGAAGAAGAATCGAGGTTAGGTTAGACTTAGAAAAAAAGAAGAATAGAAGTTAGATTAGACTTAGAAAAGAAGAAGAATAGAGGTTAGGTTAGACTTGGAAAAAAAGAAGAATAGAGGTTAGATTAGACTTAGAAAAGAAGAAGAAGCAGAAGAATCTCGAGAGGTTACGTCAGATTTAGATCCCTCTCTCTCTCTCTCTCTCTCTCTCTAAAAAAAAAACTTACCGGCGATCCCGAACTGCGTCATCGTATGGATCGGAAACGCTCGGCTCGGCTCGACCGCCATCGTCGACCCGACGTTTACGATAACGCCGCCGGCGCCGCTACTGGATTTCGCCATGTACTGCATCCCGAGCAACGTGCCGATAACGGAACCGCGCACGTTCGTTCGCAATTGCCGTTCCCAATTCGCGTCGTCCAAAACGCCCGCGTTGTTTACGATCACGTCGATCGCCTGCGAAAAAAGAAGAAGAATCGATTAATAATCGATTGTAGGAATCGATTAATAATCGATTAATAATCGATTGTATGAATCGATTAATAATCGATTGTATGAATCGATTAATAATGTATTATGAAGAAAACGGGAGAATCGATTAATAATCGAATCCCACAATCGATTATCAATCCATTATTAATCGGTAAATAATGTATTACGAGGAAAAACGGGAGAATCTATTAATAATCGATTCCCACAATCGATTATTAATCGGTAAATAATGTAATACGGAGGAAAACGAGAAAATCGATTAATAATCGATTGCGGTTTCGTCGGGTCGTCGATTTTCGGGGTTCGATTTCTTCGGATCGGGTTTTTGGCGGTTCGATTTTTGTAATCGATTTTTCGATATTTTTACGTCGATCGATTTTGGTAGCTTTTTTTTTATCGATTTTCGATTTTTTTAGCGTTTTTAAATCGATTTTGAGTATTTTTACAATCGATTTTAGTGGCTTTTTTTATCGATTGTCGATTTTAAGCGTTTTTATATCGATTTTAGTAGTTTTTATTAATCGATTTTTGCTATTTTTACGTCGATTTCGGTTGTTTTATTTAATCGATTTTCACTATTTTTAAATCGGTTTTAGTTCTTTTTAGCGTTTTTACATCGAATTTGAGCATTTTTACAATCGATTTTCGATTTTTGGCGTTGTTGTATCGATTTTCGCTATTTTGACGTCGATTTTAGTAGCTTTTTTTTATCGTTTTTCGATTTTTAGCGTTTTTACATCGATTTTGAGCATTTTAAAATTGATTTTAGTTGCTTTTTTTAGCGTTTTGCGTCGATTTTGGGCATTTTACAATCGATTTTAGTAACTTTTTTATATCGGTTTTGACTACTTTTACAAAAAAGTGGCAAGAATCGATGGTAAAATTCTCAAAATCAATGTAAAAACGCTAAAACAGTAACTAAAATCGATTGAAAAATACTCAAAAACATTGAAAAAAAACCGATAATCGATTAAATAATAAAAATTATTAAAAAAGGGACTAAAATCGATTAAAAATTAATAAAAATCGACATCAACGCAGCAAAAAACCATAATCAATTAAAAAGCAACTAAAATCGATTGAAAACTAAATAAAAAACATTAAAAAATACACAAAAACATTGAAAAATACCCAAAAACATAAAAAAAAAAAACGATAGTCGATTAAAATGAAACTAAAAATACTCAAAAACATCGAAAAAAAACCGATAATCGATTAAAACGAAACTAAAATCGATTACAAAATAATCGATTATAAAGCCAACTAAGCAAAAAAAAAAAAAACACGCTAGACCCCCCGAAATCGACCCCCGCGACTACAAAACCGAATAAAAAAAAAATCTTAAAAAAAAATCGATACAAAAATCGATTCTCCTCCCCACTCACTCACCTGAAAGTGCATGGAACATTAAAAAATACTAAAAACCATTAAAAAATACTCAAAAACATCGAAAAAAAACCGATAATCGATTAAAACGAAACTAAAATCGATTACAAAATAATCGATTATAAAGCCAACTAAGCAAAAAAAAAAACACGCTAGACCCCCCGAAATCGACCCCCGCGACTACAAAACCGAATAAAAAAAAACCGCCAAGAAAAATCGATTCTCTACAAACCCCCCCCCCCCCTTCCCCACTCACCTGAAAGTGCACGGAACTGTTCCGGAAGGCGGCGTCCATTTGCTCCGTGTCGGCGCAATCCGCCTCGCTCGCCAAAACTCGCTCCTCGCCGAAATCGTCGCGGAGGCGGCGCGCCGCCTCCCTCAAGGCGCCGCCGTCGGCGTCCACCGCGTTGACGGCGGCGGCGCCGCGGCGCAGAAACTCCCTCGCGACGGCGTAGCCGATGCCGGCCGCCGCCCCCGTCACCACCGTCACTTTGTTCTCGACCGTGTACTTTTCTTCTTCTTCGGGGGCGGTCGTGGAGTAGCGGGGGGGGAGGCGGCGGCGGGGGGGCGGTCTTCTCGGGGGTTTCAATAGAGGCATATCGCGCGCTCGATTTTTACGGGGACGTGAATAATTCGGCGGCGGTGTCACTTTGACGTTGACGTCGGGGGGGCGGGGCGTGTCGTGTATTTTCGGTTGTCTACTTTTTGTTAGTGAGTTTCGTTGCGGCGGGTTGGTCGCACTGTGGCGTTTTTGGTGTTTTAATGTATGTTGTGTTGCCTACTTTTTATTTAGATACTTTCGTTACAATGTGTCGGTCGCACTGTTTTTAAAGACAGTTTAAAGTATGTTGTGTTGCCTACTTTTTTTTTTGTGATTATTGGTCACACTGTACCGTTTTTTACAGTTTTGATGTATGTTGTGTTGCCTACTTTTTATTTAGTTACTTTCGTTACAATGTGTTGGTCACACTGTTTTTAAAGACAGTTTAAAGTATGTTGTGTTGCCTACTTTTTTTTTTGTGATTATTGGTCACACTGTACCGTTTTTTACAGTTTTGATGTATGTTGTGTTGCCTACTTTTTATTTAGTTACTTTCGTTACAATGTGTTGGTCACACTGTTTTTAAAGACAGTTTAAAGTATGTTGTGTTGCCTACTTTTTTTTTTGTGATTATTGGTCACACTGTACCGTTTTTTACAGTTTTGATGTATGTTGTGTTGCCTACTTTTTATTTAGATACTTTCGTTACAATGTGTCGGTCGCACTGTTTTTAAAGACAGTTTAAAGTATGTTGTGTTGCCTACTTTTTTTTTTGTGATTATTGGTCACACTGTACCGTTTTTTACAGTTTTGATGTATGTTGTGTTGCCTACTTTTTATTTAGTTACTTTCGTTACAATGTGTTGGTCACACTGTTTTTAAAGACAGTTTAAAGTATGTTGTGTTGCCTACTTTTTTTTTTGTGATTATTGGTCACACTGTACCGTTTTTTACAGTTTTGATGTATGTTGTGTTGCCTACTTTTTATTTAGTTACTTTCGTTACAATGTGTTGGTCACACTGTTTTTAAAGACAGTTTAAAGTATGTTGTGTTGCCTACTTTTTTTTTTGTGATTATTGGTCACACTGTACCGTTTTTTACAGTTTTGATGTATGTTGTGTTGCCTACTTTTTATTTAGTTACTTTCGTTACAATGTGTTGGTCACACTGTTTTTAAAGACAGTTTAAAGTATGTTGTGTTGCCTACTTTTTTTTTGTGATTATTGGTCACACTGTACCGTTTTTTACAGTTTTGATGTATGTTGTGTTGCCTACTTTTTATTTAGTTACTTTCGTTACAATGTGTTGGTCACACTGTTTTTAAAGACAGTTTAAAGTATGTTGTGTTGCCTACTTTTTTTTTTGTGATTATTGGTCACACTGTACCGTTTTTTACAGTTTTGATGTATGTTGTGTTGCCTACTTTTTATTTAGATACTTTCGTTACAATGTGTCGGTCGCACTGTTTTTAAAGACAGTTTAAAGTATGTTGTGTTGCCTACTTTTTTTTTTGTGATTATTGGTCACACTGTACCGTTTTTTACAGTTTTGATGTATGTTGTGTTGCCTACTTTTTATTTAGTTACTTTCGTTACAATGTGTTGGTCACACTGTTTTTAAAGACAGTTTAAAGTATGTTGTGTTGCCTACTTTTTTTTTTGTGATTATTGGTCACACTGTACCGTTTTTTACAGTTTTGATGTATGTTGTGTTGCCTACTTTTTATTTAGTTACTTTCGTTACAATGTGTTGGTCACACTGTTTTTAAAGACAGTTTAAAGTATGTTGTGTTGCCTACTTTTTTTTTTGTGATTATTGGTCACACTGTACCGTTTTTTACAGTTTTGATGTATGTTGTGTTGCCTACTTTTTATTTAGTAACTTTAATTACCATGAGTTGGTCGCACTGTTTTTAAAGACAGTTTAAAGTATGTTGTGTTGTCCACTTTTTTAGTGAGTTTAATTACAATGTGTTGGTCGCACTGTGGCGTTTTTGGTATTTTATTGTATGTTGTGTTGCCTACTTTTTATTTAGTTACTTTCGTTACAATGTGTTGGTCACACTGTTTTTAAAGACAGTTTAAAGTATGTTGTGTTGTCCACTTTTTTAGTGAGTTTTTTTATAATGAGTTGATCGAACTGTTTTTAAAGGCGTAAAGTATGTTGTGTTGCCTACTTTTTTTAGTGACTAATTTAGTAAATTTAATTTATAAAGAGTTGGCCACACTGTTTAATGACTTAGGGTTTTTAGAATTTCGATGTTGGTAACTTTAAGAAAAAAAGTGATATTTGGAAAAAATGTGATTTTTTTTGTGAAAAACGAATTTTTCAAAAAAATATCAAGAAAATGCGGAATTTTGGGAAAAAAACGAATTTTTCGAAAAAATCAACTAGCAAAATTTAAAAAAAACGCAATTTTATAAGAAAAAGCGAAACTCTAGTTTTTTTTGAAAATTTTCCACCATTTTCTACAGATTTTTAATTTAAATTTAAAAAGAACAAAGAAAAACAATCAAATTAATTCACTTGAAAATACAAAAAATTGATTAATAATAATAATAATTAATAAATAATAATAAGCAAAACTTGAAAAATGCGAATTAATTCAATTGAAAATACAAAAAACGCGGTTTTTTGTATTTCGATGTTGGTAACTTTAATTAAAAATAAGTTGGTAGCACTGTTCAATGACGTAGAGTTTTTTTTGATTTTCGATGTTGGTTGGTAACTTTAATTTACAATAAGTTAGCAACACTGTTTATAGACGTAGGGTTTTTCGTATTTCGATGTTGGTAACTTTAATTAAAAACGAGTTGGCCGCACCGTTTAACGACCTAGTGATTTTCGATTTTCGACGTTGGTAACCTTAATTTCGCAATAAGTTAGCGACCCTGTTTTATGACGTACCGCACGTCCGGTTGCCTACTTCCGGGCGCCGAATTCCAGCACGACCGTCCGGTTTTTTTTTTCTCCGAGACGGTACGACTTTGAGCGCGATCCGGCAACGTCGCCAAGTGCGGCGATTTCACCTTTTCGAGCCGCCGAGAACGAACGAAGAAAAAACGAAACGAAACGAAACGAGAATTTGTGGACTTTCGATTACTCGTTCGTCGGTTCTGTTCTCCTGGTCGGGCGGTACCCGCTGCCCGAAGGTACCGCCCGGCTATTTTTTTTTCTTTTTTCGGTCGCGGTACCTTTCGGTGACTCCGGGGGGCGTACCCCGAGGTTCGGTTCTCGGTCGACGGTGGTACCAGGCGGTACCGCGCTTCGGTTCGGTTTTTTGTTATTCGTTATGGAAATAAATAATCTCGTGTTGGAAAAAGGGGTTTTTGAAAAAATATTTTTTGAAAATTACCGGCTTTTATCGAAATATCGCTATTTTTTCTTTAAATTCTTCAGTAAACCGCCTTTCTTTCTTAAAAAATTCGTTTTATGAGGTTTTTTGTATTTCGATGTTGGTAACTTTCATTAAAAACTAGTTGGCAGCACTGTTTTTAATGACGTAGGGTTTTTTTGATTTTCGATGTTGGTAACTTTTATTTAAATTAAGTGTTGGCAGCACCGTTTAACGACGTGGGTTTTTTTTTATTTTCGATGTTGGTAACTTTAATTTAAAATTAAGTTGGCCGCACTGTCTAATGACGTGGGTTTTTTCGAATTTCGATGTTGGTAACTTTGATAAAAACCGAGTTGGACGCACTGTTCATTGACGTAGCGATTTTAGAATTTCGATGTTGATAACTTTAATTTTGCACGGAGTTGGCAGCACTGTTTATTAATGACGTAGGGTTTTCGGAATTTTAATGTATGTTGTGTTGCCTACAACGTAATAATTTATTTTCAGTAGCGAAATAAAAATATAAATTACGAGGGGTAAAGCTTTTTTTATTTTGTTTTTTTTTATATATATATAAATGGTAGTTGGTACCATCGTTGGTTCTCTAACGGTACCGCGGGTACCAGGAAACCAGAAAAAAAAGAAGAAGAGAACGTGGACGTTTTTCTTGCATTTTTGTGGTTTAACGAAGCGTGTCGCATTTTATTATATTCATATTTGTTTAAATGTGTGGTTTTGTTCGTAAAATTGTTCTTTCGTGGGTTCGAAAAATCGACTAAAAAAAATGTACGTGGAATTTTGGTTTTATTTTTCTTTCGAAAATTTCTCGAAAGTAATTTTACATTTTTTTCATAATTTTCCGAAAACTCATTTTTTCCCAAAAACGAGGGATTTTCACTTTCGATTCCCCGAATCGATACAAAATGGATTCCCCAAAAAAAACATCGATAATACATCGAACCCACAAAACAACGGTTTTATCGAAACATGCGATTTGAAAAAAAAAATCGGTACCGATTCGATTCGTTCGATTTTTTCGATTAATTCGATTCTTTCGATTTTTCAATTTTATCGATTCATTCGATTCATTCGACTTTCTCGATTTTTTCGATTTTTTCGATTTTTTCGATTTTTTCGATGTTTCCGATTCTTTCGATTTTTCAATTTTATCAATTTTTTTCGATTTTATCGATTCATTCGACTGTCTCGATTTTTTCGATTTTTTCGATGTTTCCGATTAATTCGATTATTTCGATTTTTCAATTTTATCGATTCATTCGATTCTTTCGATTTTTCAATTTTTTCGATGTGTCCGATTCATTCGATTTTTTTCGATTCATTCGATTTTTCGATGTTTCCGTTTCATTCGACTTATCGATTTTTCGATTTTTTCGATTTTATCGATTTCTCGATTTATTCGATTCATTCGATTTTTTTTCGATCTTTCTCCCGGGTACCGATTTTTTCTTTCCCCGACCGACCGAAAAAGGGGCGCCCGCTCTCCCGGCACCCCCCCCCCCCCACTCCCCCCCACCTCTCCCCACCGAACCCCCCCGAAAAAAGGGGGCGCCGGGGGGGCGCGGCCCCCACCCCACGGTCATTGTCTCGTGTTTGCAGAGCGGGTACCTCGGAGGACTGAGGTCCAGCCTCGGCGGGTGGACGCAGAAAGTCAAGTCTTGGTACTGGGGCGCTCCTCTCGTAAGTTTCTCACCCCCCACCCCCGTAGCCGCCCTCGCCCCCAAGAAACGGGCTGATGATGGCGCACTCAGCATGAGCAGAAACGCCGACACGCTAAACACGCACACGCACACGCTCACTCTCCCCCCCTCTCCCTATTTTTACGCACGAGCACGCGGCGGGGCGGTTTTTTCGGGGACGCCACTGTGTATCTTTCGTTTTCGCGTATGTCGTGTTGCCTACTTTTTTTTCCGGTGAATTTAATTATAGTGAGTTGGCCGCACTGTAGCGGTGTTTAAATTTTAGTGTATGTCGTGTTGCCTATCTTTTTTGGTAACTATTTTGGTGAATTTTCGTTTCGATTAGTTGGCCGCGCTGTATGTACGGTGTTTAAATTTTAGTGTATGTCGTGTTTATTTTGGTGATTTTCGTTTCGATTTTCCATTTTTTCTCAAAATTTCACGCTTTTCTTCGTTCTCGAATTTCGTGACGACACGACTTTTGATAATTCTTCTTTTCCATTTCGTTACTACCAACCTAAAATTTACGCATTATACAACTAGGCAACCGACGTAACACATTTACGAGAATTAATACGATTAATCGCTTTAATCGGTTTTTTTTTCGTAAAGGGGCGGGTGTTAATAAACATTTTCCGTGGTTTTTTGTTCAATAAGTTTCGGTGTTTTCTTTGATTTTCGAAATCGTATTATTTGACACTAAAAAAAAGAAGAATTTATTTGGGCGCGTTCCCATTTCTCCGGGTCCTCTTCGATGACACAAAAAAAGAAGAATTTTTGAGGTTATGTGCGCGCCTGTCGGTCGGTTTGTCGGTGTTAAAAAATGCGTTTTTTAATTAAAAAGTGCGGAAATTTGCGAAATTTACTCTTTAAAAAACCGTTGTGCGAATAATTTAGAATGTTTTCCAATAGTTGCGATCGAAATAAACGGTTTTTTAATGTTTTAGTGCGAGAAACGAAAAAAAAAATCGATGCTGTAAGTGCAAAGAATTTACGTTTCAACCCGATTTTTAAACAATATCGATCGATTTTAGAGAGTATCGAACGGTTTTTAGTTGTTTTTTACGTTTTTTTGTCGTCAAATCGAATATTTTCTATTTTTCCCGGTCTTCTTTTAATAAAAAAAAAAAAGAAGAATTTATTTGAGTGCGTTCCTATGACTTTTGGTGCTCTTCGATGAACTAAAAAAGAAGAAATTATTTGGGCGCGTTCCCATTTCTCCGGGTCCTCTTCGATGACACGAAAAAGAAGAATTTTTGAGGTTATGTGCGCGTCTGTCGGTGTTAAAAAATGCGTTTTTTAATTAAAAAGTGCGGAAATTTGCGAAATTTACTCGTTAAAAAACAGTTCTACGGATAATTTAGAATGTTTTTCAATAGTTGCGATCGAAATAAACGGATTTTCGATGTTTTAGAGCGAGAAACGAAAAAAAAAAAACCGATGCTGTAAGTGAAACAATTTTTACGTTTTAAACCCGTTTTTAATCGTTTTTAAATGATTTTTTAAATCGTTTTAAACGAATTTTGTCGTTTTTAAAATACTGTTGTAATTTTAATCGATTTTAGTGACTTTTTATGGAGTTTTAGTTGTTGGTTTTTTTTTGACCAAAATTTACTTTTTTTTTTTTTGCTTTATAAGACGATTTTTAACAAAATTTTAGGTGATTTTTAAATAATTGACGGTTTTCGAATATTTTTTCATAAAATTTTTATTTGTTTTTAAAATATTGCAAAAATTTTTGTTGAAAAAAATCAAAATTTACAAAAAAAAATACTGCTATTTCGATAAAAATTGGAAAAATCGAATTTTTGAGATGAAATTTCAATTATTTTTCGAAATTTTTACGAGTTTCGATTTGTTGGTTTGAAATATTCTTAAAATAAATAAATAGTGAGAATATTCAAAAAAATTGTTATTTTTACACTGTTTTTTCGTTAAATTTATTGTTTAATATTGAAAAAAAAATCCAAAAATCTACTACGTTTTTTTGGGGAATTTATTTTTTACAGTTGGTACAATCGTTAAATTTGACAGATAAAAAGTCACTAAAAATTAATAAACAATGACAGGAGCGTTAAAAAAAAATCTATTCCGTTTTTTTGGGGAATTTCGTTTTTCAACAGTTCTACCAATTGTCGAATTTGACGGATAGAAAGTCACTAAAAATTTAAAATCGACGACGCAAAACAGTTGAAACGGCTACCGCTTTAGTTATTTCATTGTTTATAATATTTATAAATAAATAAAAACGTATTTTTCAACATTTCTACTTTAATTAACACAATTTCCCACAAAACTAAAATCGAAAAGTATCGCAAACATAACCTCACATATTCTTCTCGGTACTACCAACCTTAACATTTTTTCCATTAGTACCAACCTAAAATTTCCCGTTAGTACCAACCTAACGTTTATAAATTTTTTATCGTTTTAACGAAATCAATGAATATTTTTCACAAAAATGACACTTTTAATCGGCAATTTGGCATTTTTTCTGTGTGTTTTCGTAGTTTTGTGAATTGTCTTCTTCTTTTTCTCGCACACTTTCAATAAATAAACACGAATAAAACGAAATTAATTTCGAAAATTGAAACGAGGTACCGCTGGTATCAAGATATACTTATCTCGTCCACACTGAGCATGGGGCATGTGTTTTTTATTATTATTATTATTATTATTAGAAATTTAGTGCACTTTTTATAAAAATTAAAAAAAAAAGGGTTATTCGAAACCGCGTTGAAAAAAAAACGTTGTATTTTTTAACGGTTGGTACCGTTTGACAGTTTTTCGGGGAATTTCGTTTTATTACGGTTGGTGCGCCTGCGAATTTGTGTTCGTTTTGGTAATTTTAGGCGGTACCAACCGTTAAACGCTAAAATCACTAACGCGACGTGTTTTCTATTCGAATAACCCTTTAAAGTGTAAAAAAATGTTTTTAAATATAAATAAAAAAAAAAATACGGATGTAAATAATACATTTTTTTCTTTTTTATCGTTGAAAACATAATAAATTTGTAATACAGCATGCGAATTTTAGATATTTAAGTGTATTCGTATTTTTGTAATACAGTACGGAAGATTTTTTTATCTAAATTTTTGTTTGTGCCAATTTAGTGAATGGAAAATATCGACATAACCTCCATTCTTCTTTTTTCTACTTTTTAACCTAACCTGAAACCTCTTGATTCTTCTTCTTTTCGCGAACCATAACCTCACCTCGATTCTTCCTCCTTTCAATCATTCAATTTAAAAAAAAAATTTCCAAGGTCACTTGGTTTTTTTCCAAAAAAGTGCAATTTTTATAGAAAAAAAAAACAAATTTTAAGAAAAAAAGTTTCTTTTCAAGGTCACTTCTTAAAATGTGCATTTTTAGTGAGAAAAAGCTAAATTTTGAGAAAAACCCGAATTTTCAAAAACAAATTAAAAAAAAAAAATTCTATGGTCACTTTTTTTTTAACTGCAATTTTTATAGAAAAAAAGACGAAATTTTAAGAAAAATTCTTTTTTTTTTTTCAAAGTCATTTGTTTTTTTTTTAAATGCAATTTGAAATTTTAAGAAGAAAACAGAAATTAAAAAAGCAATTTCTTTTCAAAAAAGCGCAAATTTTAAAGAGAAAAACGTTCAATTCTTCTTCATTTTTTTTCTTCTAACTTAACCTAAAACCTCCCGATTCTTCTTCTTTTACTTCTTTTCGATCATTCTAACCTCGATTCTCTTTTTCTTCTTGTTTCTAATCCGTTTGTATTTTCCGGTGTGCGCAGGAGCTCGCCCACAAATTGTCGCGCAGCTTCGACATGAAGGACGACGAGGAGGCGGAGGAGGGGGAGCGGCGCCCGCCGGGGGCCGCGGAGGGGGAAGGGGCGCCGCGACGGCCGCCCCGGGCGGCGCGTCCCCTCCAGGACGAGGAGGGCAACCTGAGGATCACGGTGAAGAAGACGAAACCGATTTTGGGGATCGCGATCGAGGGCGGCGCCAACACGAAGCACCCCCTGCCGAGGATCATCAACATTAACGTAAGTAAGAGAAGAAGAAAAGAAGAAGAGTGGGTCGGTCGGTTTGTTTGGGAAAGAGAAAAAGAAGAAAGACGTAGAGTCGGTTTGTTTGTTTGTTTGTTTGTTTGTAAGAGAAGAAAAAGAAAATGCGCGTTCGTTTGTCGTTTTGTAAGAAAGAAGAATGTAATAAGAAGAGTTGGTTCGTTTGTTTGTAATAAGAGGAAGAAGGAAAAGTGCGTTCGTTTGTCGATTCGTAAGAAAGGAGAATGTTTGTTTGTCTAAATGTATCAAAAAAAAAAGAAGAAGAGTGGGTCGGTTGGTTTGTTTGTTCGTTTGTTTGGAAAAGAGAAAGTGAAGAAGAGCGTTCGTCGAGATAAAAGAGAAGAACGTCGGAGCGTTTGTTGATTTGTGTAAAAGAAAAGAAGAAAAGAGTTGGTTTGATTGTTTGTAAGAGAAAAAGAAGGAAAAGTGCGTTCGTTTGTCGATTTGTAAGAAAGAAGAATGTTCGTTCATCATCAATATTAACGTAAGTAGGCGAGAGAAAGAGAAGAAGAAGAGTCGGTTGGTTGGTTGGTTTGTTTGTTTGTTTGTTTGTAAGAGAAGAAAAAGAAAATGTGTGTTCGTTTGTCGTTTTGTAAGAAAAAAGAGTGTTCGTTTGTCGTTTCGTAAGAAAGAAGAATGTTTGTCTAAATGTAACAAAAAAAGAAAAGAAGAAAAAGAGCGTTTGTTTGTCTAAATGTAAAAAAAAGAAGAAAAAGAGCGTTCGTTTGTAGATTTGTAAGAAAGAAGAACGTTCGTTCATCATCAATATTAACGTAAGTAGGCGAGAGAAAGAGAAGAAGAAGAGTGGGTTGGTTTGTTCGTTTGTTTAGAAAAGAGAAAGAGAAGAAAAATAATAAGTGTGTTCGTGTGTTTTGTAAGAAACTAGAACATCGTTCGTTTGTCTAAACGAATGTAAGAAAGTAAAAGAACGTTCGTTTGTCTAAATGAATGTAAGAAAGTAGAAGAGCGTTCGTTTGTCTAAATCTAAGAAAGTAAAAGATCGTTCTTTTGACTAAATGTGAAAAATAAGAAAGTAGAAAGAGCGTTCGTTTGTCTAAATCTAAGAAAATAGAAAGAGCGTTCGTTTGTCTAAATCTAAGAAAGTAGAAGGAGCGTTCGTTTGACTAAATGTGAAAAATAAGAAAGTAGAAGGAGCGTTCGTTTGTCTAAATCTAAGAAAGTAGAAGGAGCGTTCGTTTGTCTAAATCTAAGAAAATAGAAAGAGCGTTCGTTTGTCTAAATCTAAGAAAGTAGAAGGAGCGTTCGTTTGACTAAATGTGAAAAATAAGAAAGTAGAAGGAGCGTTCGTTTGTCTAAATCTAAGAAAATAGAAAGAGCGTTCGTTTGTCTAAATCTAAGAAAGTAGAAGGAGCGTTCGTTTGTCTAAATCTAAGAAAGTAGAAGGAGCGTTCGTTTGTCTAAATCTAAGAAAGTAGAAGGAGCGTTCGTTTGTCTAAATCTAAGAAAGTAGAAGGAGCGTTCGTTTGACTAAATGTGAAAAATAAGAAAGTAGAAGGAGCGTTCGTTTGTCTAAATCTAAGAAAGTAGAAGGAGCGTTCGTTTGTCTAAATGAATGTAAGAAAGTAGAAAGAACGTTCGTTTGTCTAAATCTAAGAAAATAGAAAGAGCGTTCGTTTGTCTAAATCTAAGAAAGTAGAAGGAGCATTCGTTTGTCTAAATCTAAGAAAGTAGAAGGAGCGTTCGTTTGTCTAAATCTAAGAAAGTAGAAGGAGCGTTCGTTTGTCTAAATGAATGTAAGAAAGTAGAAAGAGCGTTCGTTTGTCTAAATCTAAGAAAGTAAAAGATCGTTCTTTTGACTAAATGTGAAAAATAAGAAAGTAGAAAGAGCGTTCGTTTGTCTAAATCTAAGAAAGTAGAAGGAGCGTTCGTTTGTCTAAATCTAAGAAAGTAGAAGGAGCGTTCGTTTGTCTAAATGAATGTAAGAAAGTAGAAAGAGCGTTCGTTTGTCTAAATCTAAGAAAGTAAAAGATCGTTCTTTTGACTAAATGTGAAAAATAAGAAAGTAGAAAGAGCGTTCGTTTGTCTAAATCTAAGAAAGTAGAAGGAGCGTTCGTTTGTCTAAATCTAAGAAAGTAGAAGGAGCGTTCGTTTGTCTAAATCTAAGAAAGTAGAAGGAGCGTTCGTTTGTCTAAATCTAAGAAAGTAGAAGGAGCGTTCGTTTGTCTAAATGAATGTAAGAAAGTAGAAAGAGCGTTCGTTTGTCTAAATCTAAGAAAGTAGAAGGAGCATTCGTTTGTCTAAATCTAAGAAAGTAGAAGGAGCGTTCGTTTGTCTAAATCTAAGAAAGTAGAAGGAGCGTTCGTTTGTCTAAATCTAAGAAAGTAGAAGGAGCGTTCGTTTGTCTAAATGAATGTAAGAAAGTAGAAAGAACGTTCGTTTGTCTAAATCTAAGAAAGTAGAAGGAGCGTTCGTTTGTCTAAATCTAAGAAAGTAGAAGGAGCGTTCGTTTGTCTAAATCTAAGAAAGTAGAAGGAGCGTTCGTTTGTCTAAATGAATGTAAGAAAGTAGAAAGAACGTTCGTTTGTCTAAATCTAAGAAAGTAGAAGGAGCATTCGTTTGTCTAAATCTAAGAAAGTAGAAGGAGCGTTCGTTTGTCTAAATGAATGTAAGAAAGTAGAAAGAACGTTCGTTTGTCTAAATCTAAGAAAGTAGAAGGAGCATTCGTTTGTCTAAATCTAAGAAAGTAGAAGGAGCATTCGTTTGTCTAAATCTAAGAAAGTAGAAGGAGCGTTCGTTTGTCTAAATCTAAGAAAGTAGAAGGAGCGTTCGTTTGTCTAAATGAATGTAAGAAAGTAGAAAGAACGTTCGTTTGTCTAAATCTAAGAAAGTAGAAGGAGCATTCGTTTGTCTAAATCTAAGAAAGTAGAAGGAGCGTTCGTTTGTCTAAATCTAAGAAAGTAGAAGGAGCGTTCGTTTGTCTAAATGAATGTAAGAAAGTAGAAAGAGCGTTCGTTTGTCTAAATCTAAGAAAGTAGAAGGAGCATTCGTTTGTCTAAATCTAAGAAAGTAGAAGGAGCGTTCGTTTGTCTAAATCTAAGAAAGTAGAAGGAGCGTTCGTTTGTCTAAATCTAAGAAAGTAGAAGGAGCGTTCGTTTGTCTAAATGAATGTAAGAAAGTAGAAAGAACGTTCGTTTGTCTAAATCTAAGAAAGTAGAAGGAGCGTTCGTTTGTCTAAATCTAAGAAAGTAGAAGGAGCGTTCGTTTGTCTAAATCTAAGAAAGTAGAAGGAGCGTTCGTTTGTCTAAATGAATGTAAGAAAGTAGAAAGAACGTTCGTTTGTCTAAATCTAAGAAAGTAAAAGATCGTTCTTTTGACTAAATGTGAAAAATAAGAAAGTAGAAAGAGCGTTCGTTTGTCTAAATCTAAGAAAGTAGAAAGAGCGTTCGTTTGTCTAAATCTAAGAAAGTAGAAAGAACGTTCGTTTGTCTAAATCTAAGAAAGTAGAAAGAGCGTTCGTTTGTCTAAATCTAAGAAAGTAAAAGATCGTTCTTTTGACTAAATGTGAAAAATAAGAAAGTAGAAAGAGCGTTCGTTTGTCTAAATCTAAGAAAGTAGAAAGAGCGTTCGTTTGTCTAAATCTAAGAAAGTAGAAAGAACGTTCGTTTGTCTAAATCTAAGAAAGTAGAAGGAGCGTTCGTTTGTCTAAATCTAAGAAAGTAGAAGGAGCGTTCGTTTGTCTAAATGAATGTAAGAAAGTAGAAAGAGCGTTCGTTTGTCTAAATCTAAGAAAGTAGAAGGAGCATTCGTTTGTCTAAATCTAAGAAAGTAGAAGGAGCGTTCGTTTGTCTAAATCTAAGAAAGTAGAAGGAGCGTTCGTTTGTCTAAATCTAAGAAAGTAGAAGGAGCGTTCGTTTGTCTAAATGAATGTAAGAAAGTAGAAAGAACGTTCGTTTGTCTAAATCTAAGAAAGTAGAAGGAGCGTTCGTTTGTCTAAATCTAAGAAAGTAGAAGGAGCGTTCGTTTGTCTAAATCTAAGAAAGTAGAAGGAGCGTTCGTTTGTCTAAATCTAAGAAAGTAGAAGGAGCATTCGTTTGTCTAAATCTAAGAAAGTAGAAGGAGCGTTCGTTTGTCTAAATCTAAGAAAGTAGAAGGAGCGTTCGTTTGTCTAAATCTAAGAAAGTAGAAGGAGCGTTCGTTTGTCTAAATGAATGTAAGAAAGTAGAAAGAACGTTCGTTTGTCTAAATCTAAGAAAGTAGAAGGAGCGTTCGTTTGTCTAAATCTAAGAAAGTAGAAGGAGCGTTCGTTTGTCTAAATGAATGTAAGAAAGTAGAAAGAGCGTTCGTTTGTCTAAATCTAAGAAAGTAAAAGATCGTTCTTTTGACTAAATGTGAAAAATAAGAAAGTAGAAAGAGCGTTCGTTTGTCTAAATCTAAGAAAGTAGAAAGAGCGTTCGTTTGTCTAAATCTAAGAAAGTAGAAAGAACGTTCGTTTGTCTAAATCTAAGAAAGTAGAAAGAGCGTTCGTTTGTCTAAATCTAAGAAAGTAAAAGATCGTTCTTTTGACTAAATGTGAAAAATAAGAAAGTAGAAAGAGCGTTCGTTTGTCTAAATCTAAGAAAGTAGAAAGAGCGTTCGTTTGTCTAAATCTAAGAAAGTAGAAAGAACGTTCGTTTGTCTAAATCTAAGAAAGTAGAAGGAGCGTTCGTTTGTCTAAATCTAAGAAAGTAGAAGGAGCGTTCGTTTGTCTAAATGAATGTAAGAAAGTAGAAAGAGCGTTCGTTTGTCTAAATCTAAGAAAGTAGAAGGAGCATTCGTTTGTCTAAATCTAAGAAAGTAGAAGGAGCGTTCGTTTGTCTAAATCTAAGAAAGTAGAAGGAGCGTTCGTTTGTCTAAATGAATGTAAGAAAGTAGAAAGAGCGTTCGTTTGTCTAAATCTAAGAAAGTAGAAGGAGCGTTCGTTTGTCTAAATCTAAGAAAGTAGAAGGAGCATTCGTTTGTCTAAATCTAAGAAAGTAGAAGGAGCGTTCGTTTGTCTAAATCTAAGAAAGTAGAAGGAGCGTTCGTTTGTCTAAATCTAAGAAAGTAGAAGGAGCGTTCGTTTGTCTAAATGAATGTAAGAAAGTAGAAAGAACGTTCGTTTGTCTAAATCTAAGAAAGTAGAAGGAGCGTTCGTTTGTCTAAATCTAAGAAAGTAGAAGGAGCGTTCGTTTGTCTAAATGAATGTAAGAAAGTAGAAAGAGCGTTCGTTTGTCTAAATCTAAGAAAGTAAAAGATCGTTCTTTTGACTAAATGTGAAAAATAAGAAAGTAGAAAGAGCGTTCGTTTGTCTAAATCTAAGAAAGTAGAAAGAGCGTTCGTTTGTCTAAATCTAAGAAAGTAGAAAGAACGTTCGTTTGTCTAAATCTAAGAAAGTAGAAAGAGCGTTCGTTTGTCTAAATCTAAGAAAGTAAAAGATCGTTCTTTTGACTAAATGTGAAAAATAAGAAAGTAGAAAGAGCGTTCGTTTGTCTAAATCTAAGAAAGTAGAAAGAGCGTTCGTTTGTCTAAATCTAAGAAAGTAGAAAGAACGTTCGTTTGTCTAAATCTAAGAAAGTAGAAGGAGCGTTCGTTTGTCTAAATCTAAGAAAGTAGAAGGAGCGTTCGTTTGTCTAAATGAATGTAAGAAAGTAGAAAGAGCGTTCGTTTGTCTAAATCTAAGAAAGTAGAAGGAGCATTCGTTTGTCTAAATCTAAGAAAGTAGAAGGAGCGTTCGTTTGTCTAAATCTAAGAAAGTAGAAGGAGCGTTCGTTTGTCTAAATCTAAGAAAGTAGAAGGAGCGTTCGTTTGTCTAAATGAATGTAAGAAAGTAGAAAGAACGTTCGTTTGTCTAAATCTAAGAAAGTAGAAGGAGCGTTCGTTTGTCTAAATGAATGTAAGAAAGTAGAAAGAGCGTTCGTTTGTCTAAATCTAAGAAAGTAGAAGGAGCGTTCGTTTGTCTAAATGAATGTAAGAAAGTAGAAAGAACGTTCGTTTGTCTAAATCTAAGAAAGTAGAAGGAGCGTTCGTTTGTCTAAATCTAAGAAAGTAGAAGGAGCGTTCGTTTGTCTAAATGAATGTAAGAAAGTAGAAAGAGCGTTCGTTTGTCTAAATCTAAGAAAGTAGAAGGAGCATTCGTTTGTCTAAATCTAAGAAAGTAGAAGGAGCGTTCGTTTGTCTAAATCTAAGAAAGTAGAAGGAGCGTTCGTTTGTCTAAATCTAAGAAAGTAGAAGGAGCGTTCGTTTGTCTAAATGAATGTAAGAAAGTAGAAAGAACGTTCGTTTGTCTAAATCTAAGAAAGTAGAAGGAGCGTTCGTTTGTCTAAATGAATGTAAGAAAGTAGAAAGAGCGTTCGTTTGTCTAAATCTAAGAAAGTAGAAGGAGCGTTCGTTTGTCTAAATGAATGTAAGAAAGTAGAAAGAACGTTCGTTTGTCTAAATCTAAGAAAGTAGAAGGAGCGTTCGTTTGTCTAAATCTAAGAAAGTAGAAGGAGCGTTCGTTTGTCTAAATGAATGTAAGAAAGTAGAAAGAGCGTTCGTTTGTCTAAATCTAAGAAAGTAAAAGATCGTTCTTTTGACTAAATGTGAAAAATAAGAAAGTAGAAAGAGCGTTCGTTTGTCTAAATCTAAGAAAGTAGAAAGAGCGTTCGTTTGTCTAAATCTAAGAAAGTAGAAGGAGCGTTCGTTTGTCTAAATCTTCCTCTTCCCCCCCCCCATTTTAGGAAAACGGCGCCGCGTACAGCGCCGCCGGCGCCGGCTGCCTCGAAGTCGGCCAACTGATCCTGAGGGTGGACGGGACGCGCGTCGACGGCCTCGAGCATCGCGACGTCGCCCGCCTCATCGCCGAACGTTTCGCGCGTCGAGACCGCGACGCCATCGAGTTCGTCGTCGTCGAGCCGAAACGAAGCAACACGGAACCGAAACCGACGGCGCTCGTCTTCCTCGAGGCTTAACATTTGCTCCGCCTCCCGGCCGCCGCCCCCCCCCTCCCGCCCCCCTCCTCCGAAGACGAGGCTGAAGAGGCGGAGAGGTGGGGCGGAAGGAGCGGGCCGGAGGAGGAAGAGGTGGGAGTGGGAGAGGAGGAGATGGGAGGTGGAGGGAGATAGGGAGGGGGACGTGGCGGAATCATCGATATTGTTAATTAAGGGGGAATGTGGAATCGATTTTTTTACCAAAATTTCTACTTTATTTGAAAAATTTTCTAATTTTTCGTTTTCTTTCAATTTTTTTACCAAAATTTTTTCTACTTTTTTTTCGAAAATCGAAATTTTTTTGAAAAATTTGGATTTTTTTTACTTTCTTTTTTTTTTTTTTTTAAATAGGGGAAAGAATCCATTTTTTTTTAATCTGGAAAATAGGGGAATGAATCGATTTTTTCTTGTCTCGAATTTTCGATTCTTCTTTTACTTTTTTTTCGAAAAATAGAGGAAAGAATCGATTTTTCGAAAAATTTGGACTTTTTGAAAAATTTCGTTTTCTTTCGATTTTTTTACCAAAATTTCTACTTTTTTTCGAAAATCTCGAATTTTTTGAAAAATTTCGATTTTTCTTACTTTTTTTTTTGGAAATAGAGTAAATAATCGATTTTTCTTAATTTGGAAAATAGGGGAAAGAATCGATTTTTTTTCTCTCGAATTTTCTTAATTTTTTTTTGAAAAATCGAAATCTTGACAAATAATTGATTTTTCGGGAAAATAATCGATTTTTTCCAAAAATATTCGCTCTTTTTTTCACAAATTTTCCAAAATTTCGTTTTTTTAGTGAAAAATTCGCTTTTTTCAAAATTTCACGTTTTTTTTTTTTTTTTTTTTTTTTTTTTTTCAAAAATTAATTTTTTTGCTTATTTTTACTCAAAAATTCGTTTATTTTTACAGAGAAATTCGCTTTTTTTCTCAAAATTTTCCATATTTTTGGAAAAAAAAAAAAAAAAACCGAGTGACCTTGAAAAAAAAGTTGTATTTTTCTAAAATTCGCTATTTTTATGAAAATTTTATTTCTCTCTCAAAGTTTCACTTTTTTAACGACTTTTCACTCAACTCTCGATAAAAAAAATCGATTCCGCTCCCCAGGAGAAAAAAAAAGTCGATTAATAATCGATTTACGAATCGATTGTTACTTTATTATTAAACCGATTTTTGTATCGATTATTAATCGATTGTCGATTATAAATCGACTCTTGGGCGAATATCCCGAATATACATTATTATTGTACATAGGAAATGAATATTTTTTTGAAAATGCAGTATTACCACATTAAGAAAAAAAAGTAAAAAAGTAAAAAAGAAACTGTTAAATTAAATTTAAGCTGGGAAAAGCGGTGCCAAAATATAAAGTGAAATGGAAAAAATAAAAATACACCGAAAATATAATCGAGGGCGAGATCTAAAAAAACCAAAAAACCAAAAAAATAAAAAAATAGACGATGAAATAATTAAAAAATTAATTGTACCTAAAAAAATTTTCAATGTCCGCCTTCACTGCATTTTTGCGAAGCCCCGTTAATTTTTCGTGCGCCGAGAAATGTACATAAAAAGCCCGAAAAAAAAAAAATGTTATTTTTAGATTTTAAGTGCAAAAAAAAGGAAATAAGTAGTTCAAACTAAAAAAAAAAAAAAGAAGAAAATTAGAGCTTGACAACGCAAAATTTTTATCAAAAAAAAATTTAATCGAACGAGACGATTTTAATCTTTGCGTTTTCGAAAAAATTTCGCATTTTTTTTAGTCGAATTGCAAAAATTTTTGTTTATTTCGGACTAAAAATGGCGGGATTTAATTATTGGATTGGCGCCATCTTTCGGATATTTTTAGAGCGTTAAGTTTCCGAAATTGTCGTATAGATGGCGACACTATACTGGTTTGGATTAAAAATGGCGGATTTGTTAGTTTGCGCCGCTGGCGCCATCTGTTGTTAACTTTTAAAATGTATTGTTTTCGATATTGTAAAATTTACATTATTCTTAAAAAAAATTTTTTTTTTTTGAAATTTCGCTTTTTTTTTTCTACAAAAATCACATTCTAAAAGAGTGACCTTCAGGGAATTTATTTTCTTCAGGTTTGTTTCTAACTTTCCTGAATTCTGGTTATTTTTTTTTAGTCTTTAGGGAATTTATTTTCTTTAGGTTGTTTCTTACTTTTCTGAATTTTGAGGTTTTATTTTCTTCAGGTTTTTCATTACTTTTCTGAATTTTGGTCTGTTTCTAGTTAGTTTTCTTCTTCTTATTTTTAGTTTTTAGAGGATTTACTTTTTCCAGATGTTTTTTTTTTTACTTTTCTGAATTTAGGGAATTTATTTTCTTCAGGTTTTTTGTTACTTTTCTGAATTTTTTTAGTTCTTATTTTTTCATAGATGGCGGCACTATTTGTTTTTTAATAAAAAATGGAGGGTTTTTTTAAATTTTAATTTTTTATTTTATTTTTAGACGAAAATTCGTCGCAAAGATTAAAAACGTTTTTATTTTCGAAATTTTCGCCTATAAAAAAATCATCGGCATACGTGTATATAGATTTTAGGCGCTACGTATATAAAAAAAAAAAAAAAAAAAAAAAAAAAAAAAAAAAACCAAAAACCATTTAAACGCTTTCAAATTAAAAAATTATCGTTACCGAATCCGGCGACGTTAAAAAAATCGATTAAAAATCGATTACGAAATCGATTAGAAATTTTTTTGCTCAATTTAAGAAAAAAAGAAGAAGAACGAACGATTTTTTTAACGTCGCCCGGAAAAAAAATATATGAAACAAAAAAAAACAGATTGTTTAATAAACATTTCAAACACGTTAAGTTTGTCGCTAGAATAATTATTGTTAATTATTTTTAGGATGTGACTAAAAAAAAAAAACGTTGCGTTCGGTTTTTTATTATCGATCGCCCCGTATAAAATAAACGGAACGAAACGTTTACCGAAATCGATTTTTGTGTCGAAATCGATTTTTTTGTTTAAATCGATTTTTGTGTCGAAATCGATTTTTTTGTTTAAATCGATTTTTTTGTCGAAATCGATTTCTTCCCGACGAAAATCGATTTTTTTGTGGAAATCGATTTTTTTGTCGAAATCGATTTCTTCCCGACGAAAATCGATTAACAAAAAACAAAACGTATATATATATACATACATGTATAAATATATTTATATATATATATTTTTTTAGTAATTATTGTGATAATTCAAATGTTTCGTTTTTTCGGGGACGATGAGAAAAAAAAAAAAAATGTACGCGCCGTTGCAACAATCACGAAAATTTTAAATTGTTTTACACTGTTCATATGCAATTTAAATAAAAATTTAATAATTGTTCGTATTTTCTTTGTTTTTTGTTTTTAGCTTTGATTTTTTGGACTAAAAATGGCGGATTTATTGATTCGCGACGTCGGCGCCGCCATCTATCAGAAATTTTTAACACGCAATAGTTTCGAAATTATTACATAGAGGGCGACACTATACTCTTTTTTTTTTTTTTGACTAAAAATGGAGGATTTATTAATTTGCGACGTAGGCGCCATCTGTTAATCACTTTTAAAATGTAATATTTTCGAAATTATTGCATAGATGGCGTCACTATACTTTTTTGGACTAAAAACGGCGGTTTTATTGATTTGTGACGTCAGCGCCATCTATGAGAAACTTTTAACATGTAATATTTTGGAAATTGTTACATAGATGGCGATACTAGTTTTTTTTGGGACTAAAAATTGTGAATTTTTCGGTTATTTTATCGTTTTTTGTAAAGATTTTTTGGTCGAAAAGCGAGATTTTTCAGTTTCTTTAAAAAACGCTGTTTTTTTGGAAAGAAAAAGGGCGATTTTGTAAAAGATGATTTTTTTCTCAAGATCGCTTTTTTCTTAAAATTTGGTTTTTTTGGAAAAATTTCTTGTCAAAAATTGTAAATTTTTATTTGAAAATTCGCTTTTTTTCTTTTCCCAAGATTTGGTTTTTTTTTCAAAATTTTGCTGTTTTTTTTTTTAGGAGAACCATAAACGATCAACTTGAAAAAAGAGCCCAAACGAACGCACCATTCAAAACCTCAATCGAACGCAAGATTCAAAACCACAAACGAACGCATCACTCAAAACTTCAATCGAACGAATCATTCAAAATTCGAAACGAACGCGACTCGAAAAGTAAAATCTCCAAACGAACGCACCACTCAAAACCGCAATCGAACGCAACATTCAAAATTCGAAACGAACGCTACACACGAAACATTTCAATCGAACGCACCACTCAAAACCCCAAACGAACAAAATTCGAAAAGTAAAAGTCCAAACAAACGCCCGACTCAAAACTCGAAACGAACGTTACTCGAAAAGAAAAGTTCAATCTAACGCAACATTCAAAACCCGAAACGAACGCAACTCGAAAAGTAAAATCTCCAAACGAACGCG
Source organism: Hermaeophaga mercurialis (assembly GCA_951812935.1). Lineage (NCBI taxonomy): Eukaryota > Metazoa > Arthropoda > Insecta > Coleoptera > Chrysomelidae > Hermaeophaga > Hermaeophaga mercurialis. Next base: position 23,246,411 of record OX638366.1, read on the forward strand.
CCATTCAAAACCTCAATCGAACGCAAGATTCAAAACCACAAACGAACGCATCACTCAAAACTTCAATCGAACGCACCACTCAAAACCCCAAACGAACAAAATTCGAAAAGTAAAAGTCCAAACAAACGCCCGACTCAAAACTCGAAACGAACGTTACTCGAAAAGAAAAGTTCAATCTAACGCAACATTCAAAACCCGAAACGAACGCAACTCGAAAAGTAAAATCTCCAAACGAACGCGCCATTCAAAACCTCAATCGAACGCAAGATTCAAAACCACAAACGAACGCATCACTCAAAACTTCAATCGAACGCACCACTCAAAACCCCAAACGAACAAAATTCGAAAAGTACAAGTCCAAACGAACGCCCGACTCAAAACTCGAAACGAACGCAACTCGAAAAGTAAAATCTCCAAACGAACGCACCACTCAAAACCCGAAACGAACGCAACTCGAAAAGTAAAATCTCCAAACGAACGCACCACTCAAAACCCGAAACGAATACAAGAAAAAATCCCACAAAACGGACGCAAAATACCGAACACCACCATCCGACCCTGAAAACCGATCCCAAATCGCACCCCGAACAACCCCGAAACACCGAAAACAAAAAAAAAAAAAAACCCCGTCATCCTCCACACACCCCGACGCAAACGAACGCACAACTCGAAAAGTGAAAAAAACCCGAAACGAACGCACCGCACCCCGTCACCCGTCAAACACATAACCTCAACCGATATCCGCCACTCGAAACCCGAAAATACAACAATATACGGAATTTCCATTAGAAAATACGACTCGGAACAACAACAAGAAGAAGACCGGGG
>OX638366.1:23247438-23507331 GCA_951812935.1 Hermaeophaga mercurialis
TTTTGATTTTTTTCCCTCCCTTTTTTTTAAAAAAAAAAGGTTCATTTCTTTGGTTTGGTTTTGAAAATTTTGTAGATATTTTTGAGAGATTGCGCCGTTTTTTTTTGGAAAAGATTACCTTTTTTTCTCAAAATTTGGACTTTTTTTTTTCCCTCTAAAAATTGCGCTTTTTTGAAAAGGTCGGTGTTTTTTTTTTTTTGAAAATTGCGCCGTCTTTTTTGGAAAAGATTACCTTTTTTTTGTCTAAATTTTGACTTTTTTTTTTCCCTCTAAAAATTGCGCTTTTTTGAAAAGGTCGGTGTTTTTTTTTTTTTGAAAATTGCGCCGTCTTTTTTGGAAAAGATTACCTTTTTTTTGTCTAAATTTTGACTTTTTTTTTCCCTCTAAAAATTGCGCTTTTTTGAAAAGGTCGGTGTTTTTTTTTTTTTGAAAATTGCGCCGTTCTTTTTGGAAAAGATTACCTTTTTTTTGTCTAAATTTTGACTTTTTTTTTTCCCTCTAAAAATTGCGCTTTTTTGAAAAGGTCGGTGTTTTTTTTTTTTGAAAATTGCGCCGTTCTTTTTGGAAAAGATTACCTTTTTTTTGTCTAAATTTTGATTTTTTTCCCTCCCTTTTTTTTAAAAAAAAAAGGTTCATTTCTTTGGTTTAGTTTTGAAAATTTTGTAGATATTTTTGAGAGATTGCGCCGTTTTTTTTGGAAAAGATTACCTTTTTTTCTCAAAATTTGGACTTTTTTTTTCCCTCTAAAAATTGCGCTTTTTTGAAAAGGTCGGTTTTTTTTTGAAAATTGCGCCGTTTTTTTTGGAAAAGATTACCTTTTTTTCTCAAAATTTTGACTTTTTTTTTTTCCCTCTAAAAATTGCGCTTTCTTGAAAACATCGATGTTTTTTTTAAAAATGTCGTTTTTTTTTTAAAAATTGCGCTTTTTTTTTTTTTTTTTTTTTTTTTTTTTTTTGAAAAAAAGGTTCATTTTTTTTGGTGTAGTTTTGAAAATTGCGCTTTTTTTTTCAAAATTTTGTATATTTTTCCTCAAAAAATTGCGCTTTTTTTTGGAAAATTTCGCTTTTTTTAAAAAAAGATTGCTTTTTCCCACAAAATTTAAATTTTTCTTTTTCTTTAATACGGCGCTTTTTTTTAAAAAAGGTTTGCTTTTTTCTCAAAATTTAGTAATTTTTTTGAAAAATTGCGCTTTTGATTTTAAAAATTTTGGTGAATAATGTATATTTTTTTGAAAAATTGCGCTTTTTTTCTCAAATTTTTTTATGTTTTTCCAAAAAATTGCGCTTTTTTGGTAAATTTCGATTTTTTTTTAATTGCGCTTTTTTTCCTAAAAATTACACTTTTTTTCGAAAAATTGCGCATTTTTTTCAAATAATATTTGCTTTTTTCTCAAAATTTCCGTTTTTCCCCCTAAAATTTGCGCCTTTTTGAAAAAATTTCGCTTTTTTTTGTTTAGTTTTCAAAATTTTGTAAATTTTTTTTTCAAACTGCGCTTTTTTTGAAAAAAGTACTTTTCTATGAAAATTTCAATTTTTTCCCCTCTAAGACTGCACTATTTTTGCAAAAGATTTTTTCTCAAAATTTCGACTTTTTCCCCAAAATTTTCTTTTTTTTTAACCCGAATGACCTTGAAAAATTAATTTTATTTTTGCCCAAAATTTCTTCTTTTTTTCTCTAAAAATGCACCTTTTTTTTTTGACTAAAGATTTGCTTTTTTTTTTTTAATATTAAAAATTGCTAATTTTTCTCAAAATTTCTACTTTTTCTCTTTAAAAACACACAATTCGATTTAAAAAATTTAGATTTCTTTCCTTTTAAAAATTCTAATTTTTCTCAAAATTTTTTTTTTTAAGTTCCCCCTTTTATTTATTTATTTATTTTTTAGGGGCACGCCGGTTTGCACGCCCCGAACGACCGGGGCGAGACGCCCCTGGCGATGTTGCAGTCGCAAATCGACGCCCTCTGGCTGAGCCAAAAAGTCAGGGACGTAGTCAAGGAAAATTCCCGCGACCCGAAATCGAACAACCCCTTTTTCCGAATCACCAGAGACAAGGTACGTCCCTGCCGCAGGCACGATTTTTAAAAAAAGAAGAAGAAAAAGTAGTAGGAAAAGAAGAATTTAGGTTAGAGTAGATTAAAACAAAACAAAAAAGAAACGGGAAGGAAAAGAAGAAGAATCGAGGTTAGGTTAGATGTTTCAAAAAAAGAAGAATTGAGGTTAGGTTAGATTGTAATTTCGATTGTTTTATCTGAAAAAAAATATATGAAACGTTTCGAAAAACCTACAGGGTGTTATTTTCGTTGTAAATAATCAATTAAAAGTGGCGTTTTTGAATAAAAAACAACACCCTGTAGAATTTTGAAAATTGTTATATTTTTTTTTTTTTTTTAGATAAAACAGATCAAAATGCAACTTTTTTGTCTTTTGTATTTTTTTCCGTATCTCGTTTCGTTTTCGAGAAAAAAATTAAAACGAAATTCAATGACACAGTGGTTGCATAACTTAAGGGGCGCGATTTAATGAAATTTTGATGCTAAAACGGTTTTTATTTTTTTTCTCGAAAACGAAACGAGATACGAAAAACACGCAAGAGCAGGAAAAGTTGCGTTTCACAATGTTTTATCTAAAAAAAATATAAAACGTTTCAAAAAACCTACAGGGTGTTATTTTCTTTGCAAATAATCAAAGAAAAGTAGGAATTTTGAAAAAAAAATAACCCCCCGTAGGGTTTTTGAAGTTGTTACAATTTTTTTTAGATAAAACAGATCGAAACGCAACTTTTTGTACTCCTGTATTTTTTCCGTATCTCGTTTCGTTTTCGAGAAAAAAATAAAAACGAAATGAAATGACAAATTGGTTGCATAACTTATGGGGCACGATTTAATGAAATTTTTACGTAAAAACGGTTTTTTTTTTTTTTCTCGAAAACGAATCGAGATACGAAAAAAACAGAAGAGCACAGAAAGTCGTAATTTTAGTAGTTTTATCTAGAAAAAAATATAAATATTTCGAAAAATCTACAGGGCGCTATTTATTTGCAAATAATCGAAAAAAAGTAACAATTTTGGAAAAAAACAACAGCCCGTAGGGTTTTTAAAATTGTTACAATTTTTTTTAGATAAAACATATCAAAACGCAACTTTTTTGTCTCTTGTAGTTTTTTCGTACCTCCCTTCGTTTTCGAGAAAAAAAACCAAAACCGACTTAGCACCCCCAAGTAGCGGTGCTAACCCCCACCTCCAAATATCTCGAAAACCAAACGAGATACGAAAAAAACACGAGAATCAAAAAAGTTGTATCTTCGCCTGTTTTATCCGAAACCAATCGCAAAACCCCGAACACGTCTACAGGGCGTTACTTTTTCCCGCGCCAACCACAAATTTACCGTTTCCACTCTACATTTTTGTTTAATATTTCTTCGTTTTTTTTTGTTCCAGAGACTCCGCTGGTGGTGCATGGTCGGCACCCCCTTCATGGCCTTTTACATAGCGGGCTCTATCCTCGGCTCTGACCTGCTCCTGCTGCTCAAATTATTCCTGCTGGTTTGTCTCTACGCCCTAATTCACTGCACCGCCCAAACTTTGTACGACGACCGCCTGATGGCGCTGCTGCCGCTCAGCATTTATCTATCGACGAAAACGTGGTTCTATTTCACGTGGTTGATTTACGTGGCGCCCGCCGCCCCCCTATGGGCCACCCTCGTTTTTATGGGCAGTTCGGGCCTGTTGTGGTACTGTTTTTTGAAGAGTTGGCTGGGGGACGCGGGGGTGGTGGCCGCGACGCGGCAACAACAGTTTAGGGTGAGCGAAAAATGGCGGTTTTTTTTTTGGTCTGGGGGTGGTTAGTTTTCGAGATACGAGTTTTTGATTTTTTTTTTGGAAATATCTCGAAAACGGTTTGACGGATTTCGATGAGGTTTTTTTTGTAGATAAAAGAGCCGAAAATGCGAGTTTTTTGTGTTTTGTCGTTTTTTCGTATCTCGCGTAGTTTTCGAGGTATTTGGAGGTGGGAGTTAGCACCGCTACGAGGGCGGTTTTGCGTTTTAATTGTTTTTCTCGAAAACGAAGCGAGATACGAAAAAACTGCAAGGGTAGGAAAAGTTGTATTTTGATGTGTTTTATCTAAAAAAAATTGTAACGATTTTAAAAACCCTACGGGGTGTTGTTTTTTTCCAAAATTGTTACATTTCTTTGATTATTTGCTAAGAAAATAGCACCCTGTAGATTTTTTGAAACGTTTTATATTTTTTTTAGATAAAACAGTGAGAAACGCAACTTTTTGATCGTTTACGTTTTTTTCGTATTTCGATTCGTTTTCGAGAAAAAAAATAAAAACCGTTTTTGCATCAAAATTTCATCAAATCGTGCGCCTTAAGTTATGCAACCCCTCTATCTTTGAATTTCGTTTTAATTTTTTTCTCGAAAACGAAGCGAGTTACGGAAAAACTTTAAGAGCACAAAAAGTTGCATTTTGATCTGTTTTATCTAAAAAAAAATTATATAAATTTTAAAAACCCTAGGTGTTGTTTTTTTTTCAAAATTGTCTCTTTTCTTTGTTTATTTGTAACGAAAATAGCACCCTGTAAGGATTTTTGAATGTTTATATTTTTTTTTAGATGAAACGTTGTGAAATGCGGCTTTTTGATCTTTTATGTTTTTTCCGTATTTAGTTTCGTTTTCGGGATAAAAAATAAAACGGTTTTAGTATCAAAATTACATTAAATCGTGCCCCTTAAGTTATGCAACCCATTTGTCATTGAAATTCGTTTTTATTCTTTTCTCGAAAACGAAGCGAGATACGAAAAAACTACAAGAGTACGAAAAGTTGCATTTTTGTTTGTTTTATCTAAAGAAATTGTAACAAGTTTAAAAACCCTACGGGGTGTTGTTTTTTATTCAAAAACGCCACTTTTCTTTGATTATTTGCAAATAAAACGGCACCCTATAGGTTTTTCGAAAAGTTTATATATTTTTTAGATGAAACATTGAGAAATGCGACTTTTCGATCATTTGTATTTTTTTCGTATCTCCATTCGTTTTCGAGATATTTGGAGGTGGGAGTTAGCACCGCTACGAGGGCGGTTTTGGGTTTTAATTTTTTTTTCTCGAAAACGAAGCCAGATACGAAAAAACTACAAGAGTAGGAAAAGTTGCATTTTGATGTGTTTTATCTAAAAACATTGTAACGATTTTAAAAACCCTACGGGGTGTTGTTTTTTTCCCAGAATTGTTACTTTTTTTCGAGTATTTGCAAAGAAAATAGCGCCCTCTAGGTTTTCCGAAACGTTTATATTTTTTTTTTTAGATAAAACATTGTAAAATACAACTTTTTTGTCTCTTGCAGTTTTTCCGGACCTCGCTTCGTTTTCGAGATAAAAAACCAAAACCGACTTAGCCCCCCAAGTGTCGCGGTGCTAACTCCCACCTCCAAATATCTCGAAAACTACACGAGATACGAAAAAAACACGAGAATACAAAAAGTCGCGTTTCTCACTGTTCCACCCAAACACCCTACACCCCGATGCCCAACCGTACACCGAGCGTCCCGAAATCCCCAGACCCTACCCCAAAGACCAAAAAAAACCTCCATAACGCTAACTCTTTGTTGGTTTTTTTTTTTTTTTGTTTCTTTTTTTAGACCATCGTCGAACTTGCGGAAGGCGGCGCCGGCGGCTTCGAACCCTCCGCCTTTTGTTCGGCGTGTCTGGTGCGCCGCCCCCCGCGCTCCAAACATTGCGCCGTTTGCGACAGGTGCGTCGCCAAATTCGACCATCACTGCCCCTGGGTGGCCAACTGCATCGGTAAATAAATAAACAAAATAAATCCCGCCGCCCCCGAATTAACCCGCCCCCCTTTTTGTTTTGTTTTTAGGTGCCAAGAACCACAAACACTTTGTCGGTTTTCTCGCCATGTTGGTGACGATGTGCTTTCAAATGTTGTACGGGGCGTTCGAGTATTGGAGGAACCGGTGCGCGGAAGGTGCGAGGAGTCCAGAAGGAGGCGGAGAAGAAGGAGGAGGAGGTGGTGGTGGTGGTGGAGATTGGTGGACGTTCGCCGTTTCGTTGGGGCGGTGCGACCCGTGGATGGGGTGGGTCGCCGCTAACGCCCTCTTCCATTCGTCGTGGGTGTTGGTGCTGTTGGCGTGCCAAACGTATCAGGTGATGAAAAATTGTTGTTGTTGTTGTTAAATTGGTTGCGTAACTCATTAAATGCGTTGTTAAATTGGTTGCATATATTTAATTAAGCGTTGTTAAACTGGTTGCATAACTCATTAAATGCGTTGTTAAACTGGTTGCATAAGTACGTTTAAACGTTGTTAAAATGGTTGCATAACTCATTAAAAGCGTTGTTAAACTGGTTGCATAACTCGTTAAATGCGTTAAATTGGTTGCATAAGTACGTTCGAACGTTCTTAAACTAATTAATGTACCTTTAAATGCGTTAAACTGGTTGCGTAAGTACGTTTAAACGTTGTTAAACTTGTTGAATAACTCGTTAAATGCGTTGTTAAACTGGTTGCATAACTCATTAAATGCGTTGTTAAACAAATTTGCGTAACTCATTAAAAAAGCGTTGTTAAACTGGTTGCATACATTTAATTAAGCGTTGTTAAACTGGTTGCATAACTCGTTAAATGCGTTGTTAAATTATGTTGCATAACTCGTTAAATGCGTTAAATTGGTTGCATAAGTACGTTCGAACGTTCTTAAACTAATTAATGTACCTTTAAATGCGTTAAACTGGTTGCATAACTCATTAAATTCGTTGTTAAACTGGTTGCATAACTCATTAAATGCGTTGTTAAACAAATTTGCGTAACTCATTAAAAAAGCGTTGTTAAACTGGTTGCATACATTTAATTAAGCGTTGTTAAACTGGTTGCATACATTTAATTAAGCGTTGTTAAACTGGTTGCATAACTCGTTAAATGCGTTAAATTGGTTGCTTACATTCAAAAGCGTTGTTAAACTGATAAAAATTTTAGAAAAATTTTAACTTTTTTTTGTGTTTTTTCCGGTTAAAGTTTGAGAGGAAATTTTTGGAGTTTTTCAATTGAAATTTGAACTGTTTCCGGCAAAAATTCATGAAAAATCGTCTTTTTTTTATTATCGCCATTTAAGAAGTTTTAATTTTTTTAAACAATTTAAATTTTTTCTTCGAAATTTCAACTTTTTCGAATAAAAATTCATGAAAATTCGTCACTTTTTATCGAAATTTAACAAAAATTTTCAATTTTTTTTATCGAAATTTCAACGGTTTCTTTATTTGGTAAAAATTTGAAGAAATTTTATTTTGAAAATTCCCGTTCATTATCGAAACTGAAAAAAAAAAATTAAATTTTCTATCGAAATTTCAACTTTTTCAGATAAAAATTCACGAAAATTCGAAAATTACACTATAATGTTTAGGTTGGCACTAATGAAAAAAATGTTAGGTTGGCAGTACCTGTAAAATGACACTACAATTTTAAGTTGACAACATTGGAAAATGACAGTATAATTTAGGTTGGTACTAATGAAAAAAATGTTAGGTTGGTAGTAGCGAAAAATTACGTTGTACTTTTTGGTTGGCGGTACCGGGAAATTTTTAACGAAAATTGAAAAAAAAATGTTAATTTTTCAATCGAAATTTTAACGTTTTCCGACAAAAATTCATGAAGATTCGACAGTTTTCGTCAAAATTTCAAGGTATTTTTTTATCGTTTCCATTCTAACGAAAATTTAACAAATGTCATTTTTTTTCTTTGAAATTTCAACTTTTTCGGATAAAAATTCACGAAAATGCGAAAATGACACTATAATGTTAGGTTGGCACTAATGAAAAAAATGCTAGGTTGGTAATAGTGAAAAAAATTCTAGGTTTGTATTAGTGAAAAATTCCACTATAATTTTAGGTTGGTAACATTGCAAAATGACAGTATAACGTTAGGTTGGCACTAATGAAAAAATGCTAGGTTGGTAATAGTTAAAAAAAATTCTAGGTTTGTATTAGTGAAAAATTCCACTATAATTTTAGGTTGGTAACATTGCAAAATGACAGTATAACGTTAGGTTGGCACTAATGAAAAAATGCTAGGTTGGTAATAGTGAAAAAAATGTTAGGTTTGTATTAGTGAAAAATTCCACTATAATTTTAGGTTGGTAACATTGCAAAATGACAGTATAACGTTAGGTTGGCACTAATGAAAAAATGCTAGGTTGGTAATAGTGAAAAAAATGTTAGGTTTGTATTAGTGAAAAATTCCACTATAATTTTAGGTTGGTAACATTGCAAAATGACAGTATAACGTTAGGTTGGCACTAATGAAAAAATGCTAGGTTGGTAATAGTTAAAAAAAATTCTAGGTTTGTATTAGTGAAAAATTCCACTATAATTTTAGGTTGGTAACATTGCAAAATGACAGTATAACGTTAGGTTGGCACTAATGAAAAAATGCTAGGTTGGTAATAGTGAAAAAAATGTTAGGTTTGTATTAGTGAAAAATTCCACTATAATTTTAGGTTGGTAACATTGCAAAATGACAGTATAACGTTAGGTTGGCACTAATGAAAAAATGCTAGGTTGGTAATAGTGAAAAAAATGTTAGGTTTGTATTAGTGAAAAATTCCACTATAATTTTAGGTTGGTAACATTGCAAAATGACAGTATAACGTTAGGTTGGCACTAATGAAAAAATGCTAGGTTGGTAATAGTGAAAAAAATGTTAGGTTTGTATTAGTGAAAAATTCCACTATAATTTTAGGTTGGTAACATTGCAAAATGACAGTATAACGTTAGGTTGGCACTAATGAAAAAATGCTAGGTTGGTAATAGTTAAAAAAAATTCTAGGTTTGTATTAGTGAAAAATTCCACTATAATTTTAGGTTGGTAACATTGCAAAATGACAGTATAACGTTAGGTTGGCACTAATGAAAAAATGCTAGGTTGGTAATAGTGAAAAAAATGTTAGGTTTGTATTAGTGAAAAATTCCACTATAATTTTAGGTTGGTAACATTGCAAAATGACAGTATAACGTTAGGTTGGCACTAATGAAAAAATGCTAGGTTGGTAATAGTGAAAAAAATGTTAGGTTTGTATTAGTGAAAAATTCCACTATAATTTTAGGTTGGTAACATTGCAAAATGACAGTATAACGTTAGGTTGGCACTAATGAAAAAATGCTAGGTTGGTAATAGTGAAAAAAATGTTAGGTTTGTATTAGTGAAAAATTCCACTATAATTTTAGGTTGGTAACATTGCAAAATGACAGTATAACGTTAGGTTGGCACTAATGAAAAAATGCTAGGTTGGTAATAGTTAAAAAAAATTCTAGGTTTGTATTAGTGAAAAATTCCACTATAATTTTAGGTTGGTAACATTGCAAAATGACAGTATAACGTTAGGTTGGCACTAATGAAAAAATGCTAGGTTGGTAATAGTGAAAAAAATGTTAGGTTTGTATTAGTGAAAAATTCCACTATAATTTTAGGTTGGTAACATTGCAAAATGACAGTATAACGTTAGGTTGGCACTAATGAAAAAATGCTAGGTTGGTAATAGTGAAAAAAATGTTAGGTTTGTATTAGTGAAAAATTCCACTATAATTTTAGGTTGGTAACATTGCAAAATGACAGTATAACGTTAGGTTGGCACTAATGAAAAAATGCTAGGTTGGTAATAGTTAAAAAAAATTCTAGGTTTGTATTAGTGAAAAATTCCACTATAATTTTAGGTTGGTAACATTGCAAAATGACAGTATAACGTTAGGTTGGCACTAATGAAAAAATGCTAGGTTGGTAATAGTTAAAAAAAATTCTAGGTTTGTATTAGTGAAAAATTCCACTATAATTTTAGGTTGGTAACATTGCAAAATGACAGTATAACGTTAGGTTGGCACTAATGAAAAAAATGCTAGGTTGGTAATAGTGAAAAAAATGTTAGGTTTGTATTAGTGAAAAATTCCACTATAATTTTAGGTTGGTAACATTGCAAAATGACAGTATAACGTTAGGTTGGTAGTACTTGCAAAATGACCCTACAATTATTTAAGTTGGCCGTACCGATTCAGACACGAGAAGAACCCGTTTCTAGGTTAAGTCGAACAAAAAAAAACCATCTCTTCTTTTTTTTTTCTTCTTCTTCTTCTTTTTGCTAAAACCGTTCTTCTTCTTTTTTGTTGCAGATCGCCTGCCTCGGCATGACGACGAACGAGCGCATGAACCGCGCCAGGTACGCGCATTTCGTGGCGAACGGGGGGCGCAGCCCCTTCTCCAAGGGCTGTTTGGCCAACGTTTCGGAGTTCTTGGAGTGTCCGCGAGGGGGCGCGGCGGCGGCGGCGTCGTCGGGGGGGGGCGAAGGAGTCGAAGATTCCGCGCCGCTACTGTCGCGGCCGAAGGAGGGGGAGTTTCAGTACGTGTGAGCTGAGTGGGGGGGGGGGGGGCGGTTGTTTGTGAATTTTTGTTAGTCGAGTGGGGGGCGCCCCGTACTTTTTTTTGGGGAGTGGGGGGGGGGGTTTAATGTGAGTGAGTGATTGCGGGTGGAAAAAAATGGAGGAAATTTCGTTCGGAAGGTTTGGGTGTTTTTTTTTTTTGGGAAAATTTCCGCTTTTTTATGGTTTTGAGAAAAAGCGAAATTTAGATTTTTTTTTTTTTTGATTACTCGCAAATAAAATGGCGCCCTGTAGGTTTTTCGAAATATTTGTATATATTTTTAGATAAAACGACTAAAAATACAACTTTTTTGATTCTTGTATGTTTTTCGTATCTCGATTCGTTTTCGAGGAAAAAAATAAAAACCGTTTTAGCATCAAAATTTCATTAAATCGTGCCCCTTAAGTTATGCAACCCATGTGTCATTGAATTTCGTTTTTATTTTTTTCTCGAAAACGAAGCGAGATATGGAAAAAATACAAGAGCCGAAAAAGTTGTATTTTTGTCTGTTTTATCTAAAAAATATATAAACATTTTAAAAACCCTACAGGGTGTTGTTTTTTATTAAAAAACGCCACTTTTCTTTGATTTCTTGCAAATAAAATAGCGCCCTGTAGGTTTTTTGAAATGTTTATATATATTTTTAAATGAAACATTGTAAAATGCGACTTTTTGATCTTTTGTATTTTTTCCGTATCTCGCTTCGTTTTCGAGAAAAAAAATAAAAACGTTTTTGCATCAAAATTTCAATAAATCATGCCCAATTTATCATCGAATTTCGTTTTATTTTTTTTTCTCGAAAACAAAGCGAGATATGAAAATACTGCAAGGGTAAGTAAAGTTGCATTTTGATCTATTTTATATAAAAAAAAAATAACAATTTTAAAAACCCTACGGGGGGGGGGGTTGTTTTTTTTTTTTTCAAAATTGTTGCATTTCTTTGATTATTTGCAAAGAAAATAACACCGTGTAGGTTTTTTGAAACGTTTTATATTGTTTATAGATAAAACATTGAGAAATGCAACTTTTTCGTCTCTTGTCGTTTTTCCGTATCTCGCTTCGTTTTCGAGATAAAAAATAAAAACAGTTTTTGCATTAAAATTTTATTAAATCGTGTTTCTTAAGTTATGCAACTCGGTTGTCATCGAATTTCGTTTTTATATTTTTCTCGATATCGAAGTGAGTTACAAAAAAACTACAAGAGTACGAAAAGTTGTAGTTTTAGCTGTTTTATCTAAAAAAAATATAACAATTTTAAAAACCCTACAGGGTGTTGTTTTTTTCCCAAAATTGTTATTTTTCTTTCATTATTTGTAAATAAAACAACACCCTGTAGGTTTTTTGAAACGTTTATATATTTTTTTAGATGAATCATTGAGAAACGCAACTTTTCTTTCTCTTGCGTTTTTTTCGTATCTCGATTCGTTGTCGAGAAAAAAAATAAAAACCGTTTTAGCATCAAAATTTCATTAAATCGTGCCCCTTAAGTTATGCAACCCATGTGTCATTGAATTTCGTTTTTATTTTTTTCTCGAAAACGAAGCGAGATACGAAAAAAATACAAAAGACAAAAAAGCCGTATTTTGATCTGTTTTATCTAAAATCATCGTAACAAGATTTTAAAACCCCTACGGGGTGTTGTTTTTCTTCCAAAATTGTTACTTTTTTTCGATTATTTGCAAAGAAAATAGCACCCTGTAGGTTTTTCGAAACGTTTATATTTTTTATTAGATAAAACGCATCAAAATACAACTTTTTTTTCTATTGTAGTTTTTTCTTAGTTTAGCCATTTTTCAAAAAAATCGTTTTTCCTGCTGAAAAAGTTCGTTTTTTGAATTCTTTTTTCCAAAATTTAATTTTTTTCTCAAAATACTGCTTTTTCTAGTTAAAATTACGCATTTCTTCTAAAAATTTTGACAACAAGTTTTCCAAAAATAAAGAAACGGAAAAGCGAAATTTTGAAAAAAAACTTCATTAAAAAAATGTCGAAATTTCCTCAAATTTCTTCCAAAAAAAAAAACAAACGAAATTTCTTCGAAAAAGTGTTGTAAAAAGCTGTAAATTTAAATTGGTGTAAATATTTTGAATTTTGAAGAATTTGATTTCGCGCAAATAATTAAGAATAAATAAAAAAGATGTATTTTTTACGTATTAAAACACGCGTATTTGAAGAGAATTTTCAAAATACCGCAAAATTAGAGCAATAAGGTTTTTCTTTCTAAATAAAATAATGTTAATTACTTGCTGAAAAAAATAAGTAATTTTTAATTTAATTTTAATATAATTTTTTAATTTAATTTAATAGCGTTTTGTGATATTTCGTACGCCGCTGGGTTTAGAGAAATTTCGCCAAAAAATTCATCACGTTTTTTTTCATTTCTTTTTTTTTGCAACGTTTCTATATTTCAGAAATTTCTCTAAAGTTAGTTTTAGTCGCTTAAAATTGTAAATTTATGAATCTAGTCAAAATAAATTACTTATTAAAAAAAATATTTTCTTCGCCTTTTATTCCCTAAAATTCTCCGCAAAAAAAATCGTTTCGTACGGCCCTGGCGTCGATAAATTTTTGACGTTTCTCGTGGCGCCATCTACGAGAAAAAGCGGGAACCCGCAAGTATCGGAATTGTCCGCCAGAGGCGCTGATTGGAATACTTGTGGCGCCCTCTGCCCGGGGATTTCCGAAGGTTTTTTTTAGTTCGGGCGGTATCGAAAAGATGGCGCTAGTGTATCGCGAATGTACGAGGGTCGGGCGAAAAGTTTCTTGGTTGAATATACGAGGGGCGGGCGATAAGTTTTTTCGATTTTTTTTTTGTATCAGGGGAGCAGAAAAGCGAGAAGGTATTTTTCGAATGTTCAAAAATTTGGGAAATTTTCGAATTTCGTATCAGGAGAGCAGAAATTCAATTAGATAATAAATAATACCACTAAACGCAGGAAAGTAACAACAATTGTTAAACGTAGGAAAGTAATTAAATCGACTAAACGCAGGAAAGTAACGACATGAAATTTTTTTAGTTTTATTTATTTATTTATTTATTTACAATAATAACCATGAAAATACAACAAATAAAGGTGCTCATTTTTTTTTTCTTCTTATACTCTTAAAATAATGAATTTCTGTACAATAATAAAAAGTAAAAATCAATAAAAAAATATACAACGTAACTTCTAATTTTTTCGTAGAAAAGCTAAGAAAGGCCACCATATTTTATTTCGTACAAATTGGTTTTTTTTTTTTTTTTTTTTTTTTTTTTTTTTTTTTCGAAAAAAAAGAAAGAAAAAAGTTAGAAAAAGCGGGGCCCCGAAAAAAACGCGACATTTCGAAAAAAAAAAAAGACATTTTGAAAAAAATCGAAATTTCGAAAAACGAAAATCGCGATATTTTGAGAAAAAAATACCCGAATTTTCAAAAATTCAAAAATTTCGAGGAAAAAGCGAATTTTCAAGAAGGTTTAAAAAAGCGGTTTTTTTTTTCGACGGAAAACCCAAAATGAAAAAATAGTTAAAAAACAAAAAAAAACTCGAAATTTTGAGAAAAAAATCGAAATTTCGAGAAAAAGCGAATTTACATCAAAAAAATTACCATCGTCTTTTTCGAAAAAAAGCAAATTTTCAAAAAACGCAACGATTTTTTTAAAAAAGTGAACTTTTTTTTCAACAGAAAAATCGAAATTTCGAAAAAAAAAACTCGAATTTTCGAAAAAACTACCATCCTTTTTTTCGAAAAAACGCCAAATCTCCAAAACCCCCAACTCCCTGCCTGCTTTTTTTTTAAAAAAAAAAAAAAAAAAAAAAAAAGCTCAATTTTCGTTCACATCACAAACTCTCTCTACAAACAAACAAAAAAAAACAATCGATAAAAAATCGATATAAAAAAAATCGATAAACAAACAATCGATTATTTATACTTTACAGTGACGTTTCCCCTTTCCTCGACACGACAAACCCCCTAAACCCCTAAACAATCCCCCCCTAAGAAAGTTCGCCGGGCACGTACAACAGCCCGTTCTTCTTCAAAATCGCCCTCAGCTCTTTATTTTCTCGTTCCAATTCGACGTTTCTGTGGGTCGCGTCGACGAAACCGCGCGACAATTCGTCGTGTTCGCGGCGCAACGTTTCGTACTTGTCGGCGACCGTCTTCAGGTCGACGATGTAGTCGCACGCCTTCGCCAAAATGCCGCCCTTCGACTGCCCGTCGTAGTGGCCGTTGGGGGGGGCGGCCGCCCCCGCCCGAATCTCGGGGGCGGCGGCGCCCCCCCCCCCGTTCTCCGGGATGATGGTCGCCAATTTCGAGATCCAGTTGTTGATTTTGTCGCGCCTGCGCCGTTCCACTTCGTTGTGGGTGGCGCGGCGGCGTTCGTCTCTCTGCGGGAAAAAAAAAAAAAAAATTATTGCATATTTATTTGATTTTTAATAAATTTGTTCCTTTTTTTATTGTTTGGGGGCGCGCCGCTGGCGATCCGTCCAATGCGTCGCGGTGCCGCCAACTTAAAACGGTTCAGTAGTGGAATTTTCCAATGTTACCAACTCAAACTTTATAGTGTCATTTGGCAATGTTACCAACTCAAAATTGTAGTGGAATTTTCCAATGTTACCAACCCAAACTTTATAGTGTCATTTGGCAATGTTACCAACTCAAAATTGTAGCGTCATTTTGCAAGTATTGCCAACATAACATTTTTTTCACTATTACCAACCTAGCATTTTTTTCATTAGTGCCAACCTAACATTATAGTGTCATTTTCGCATTTTCGTGATTTTTTATCCGAAAAAGTTGAAATTTCAAAGAAAAAAAATGACATTTGTTAAATTTTCGTTAGAATGGAAACGATAAAAAAATACCTTGAAATTTTGACGAAAACTGTCGAATCTTCATGAATTTTTGTCGGAAAACGTTAAAATTTCGATTGAAAAATTAACATTTTTTTTTCAATTTTCGTTAAAAATTTCCCGGTACCGCCAACCAAAAAGTACAACGTAATTTTTCGCTACTACCAACCTAACATTTTTTTCATTAGTACCAACCTAAATTATACTGTCATTTTCCAATGTTGTCAACTTAAAATTGTAGTGTCATTTTACAGGTACTGCCAACCTAACATTTTTTTCACTACTACCAGAACCTAACTTTTTTCATTAGTGTCAACCTAAATTTTAGTGTTGATGCCAACTTAAAATTGTAATGGAATTTTTCACTACTGCCAACCTAAACGGTACAGACTAGTTTCCCGGTACTAACAACCTAAACGTTATTTTTTTTCTAAATTTTTGACAGAAAAAAAGCAAAATTTTGAGAATTTGAAATTGTTTTCGAGGTCGTTTGGCGATGTCGCCAACTTAAAATTGTAGTGGAACTTTTCGAATCGAGATACGAAAAAAACGCAAGAGCAAGAAAAGTTGCGTTTCTCAATGATTCATCTAAAAAAATATATAAACGTTTCGAAAAACCTACAGGGTGCTATTTTCTTTGCAAATAATCGAAAAAAAGTAACAATTTTGGAAAAAAACAACACCCCGTAGGGGTTTCAATCTTGTTACGATGATATTAGATAAAACAGATCAAAATACGGCTTTTTTGTCTTTTGTATTTTTTTCGTATCTCGCTTCGTTTTCGAGAAAACAAATAAAAACGAAATTCAATGACACATGGGTTGCATAACTTAAGGGGCACGATTTAATGAAATTTTGATGCTAAAACGGTTTTTATCTTTTTTCTCGAAAACGAATCGAGATACGAAAAAACCGAAAGAGCAAGAAAAGTTGCGTTTCTCAATGATTCATCTAAAAAAATATATAAACATTTCAAAAAACCTACAGGGTGTTGTTTTATTTACAAATAATGAAGGAAAAATAACAATTTTGGGAAAAAACCAACACCCTGTAGGGTTTTTGAAATGTTTATATATTTTTTTAGATAAAACAGCTAAAAATACAACTTGTCGTACTCTTGTCTTTTTTCCGTATCTTGATTCGTTTTCGAGAAAAAAATAAAATAAAATTCGGTGAAAAATCGGTTGCATAACTTAAGGGGCACGATTTAACGAAATTTTTATTCAAAATCTGTTTTTATTTTTTATCTCGAAAACCAACCGAGATACGAAAAAAACACAAAAGTCAAAAAAGTTGTATTTTCGCCCATTTTATCTAAAAAAAATTATAAAACGTCGAAAACATCCACGGAGTGTCGGTTTTTTTCGCGAAAAACTAACGCATCATTTTTGCCTTTTAATTTTACTATAAATAGGCGACCATTTTTGTAATTATTATTTAAAAGTATTATTATTGTTATAGTTACGCAAAAATTCAAATTTTTTTGGGTGCGCGTTCCTTTTTTTTTGTTTTTTGGGGGCGCGCCGCTGGCGATCTGTCGTAAGTCGCGGTGCCGCCAACTTAAAACGGTTTAGTAGTGGAATTTTCCAATGTTACCAACTCAAACTTTATAGTGTCATTTGGCAATGTTACCAACTTAAAATTTGTAGTGGAACTTTCACTACAAGAATTTTCCATTAAAAAAAAGACTAAATTTAAATTTCTTTAAACCTTTCACGAAAAAAAAAAAAAAAAAATAACATTTAAAAAAAAAAAAAAACAAAAAAGTCCAATTTTTATCAAAAAAAAAAATTTCATAACATAATTCCTTCTTTTTTTTTTTAATTCCATTTAAACGTATGCAACCTATTTAACAACGCATTTTTAATGAGTTACGCAACCAGTTTAACAACGCATTTTTAATGAGTTACGCAACCAGTTTAACAACGCATTTTTAATGAGTTACGCAACCAGTTTAACAACGCATTTTTAATGAGTTACGCAACCAGTTTAACAACGCATTTTTAATGAGTTACGCAACCAGTTTAACAACGCATTTTTAATGAGTTACGCAACCAGTTTAACAACGCATTTTTAATGAGTTACGCAACCAGTTTAACAACGCATCTTTAATGAGTTACGCAACCAGTTTAACAACGCATTTTTAATGAGTTACGCAACCAGTTTAACAACGCATTTTTAATGAGTTACGCAACCAGTTTAACAACGCATCTTTAATGAGTTACGCAACCAGTTTAACAACGCATTTTTAATGAGTTACGCAACCAGTTTAACAACGCATCTTTAATGAGTTACGCAACCAGTTTAACAACGCATCTTTAATGAGTTACGCAACCAGTTTAACAACGCATTTTTAATGAGTTACGCAACCAGTTTAACAACGCATTTTTAATGAGTTACGCAACCAGTTTAACAACGCATTTTTAATGAGTTACGCAACCAGTTTAACAACGCATCTTTAATGAGTTACGCAACCAGTTTAACAACGCATCTTTAATGAGTTACGCAACCAGTTTAACAACGCATCTTTAATGAGTTACGCAACCAGTTTAACAACGCATTTTTAATGAGTTACGCAACCAGTTTAACAACGCATTTTTAATGAGTTACGCAACCAGTTTAACAACGCATTTTTAATGAGTTACGCAACCAGTTTAACAACGCATTTTTAATGAGTTACGCAACCAGTTTAACAACGCATTTTTAATGAGTTACGCAACCAGTTTAACAACGCATTTTTAATGAGTTACGCAACCAGTTTAACAACGCATTTTTAATGAGTTACGCAACCAGTTTAACAACGCATTTTTAATGAGTTACGCAACCAGTTTAACAACGCATTTTTAATGAGTTACGCAACCAGTTTAACAACGCATTTTTAATGAGTTACGCAACCAGTTTAACAACGCATTTTTAATGAGTTACGCAACCAGTTTAACAACGCATCTTTAATGAGTTACGCAACCAGTTTAACAACGCATTTTTAATGAGTTACGCAACCAGTTTAACAACGCATTTTTAATGAGTTACGCAACCAGTTTAACAACGCATTTTTAATGAGTTACGCAACCAGTTTAACAACGCATCTTTAATGAGTTACGCAACCAGTTTAACAACGCATTTTTAATGAGTTACGCAACCAGTTTAACAACGCATCTTTAATGAGTTACGCAACCAGTTTAACAACGCATTTTTAATGAGTTACGCAACCAGTTTAACAACGCATTTTTAATGAGTTACGCAACCAGTTTAACAACGCATTTTTAATGAGTTACGCAACCAGTTTAACAACGCATTTTTAATGAGTTACGCAACCAGTTTAACAACGCATTTTTAATGAGTTACGCAACCAGTTTAACAACGCATTTTTAATGAGTTACGCAACCAGTTTAACAACGCATTTTTAATGAGTTACGCAACCAGTTTAACAACGCATCTTTAATGAGTTACGCAACCAGTTTAACAACGCATTTTTAATGAGTTACGCAACCAGTTTAACAACGCATTTTTAATGAGTTACGCAACCAGTTTAACAACGCATCTTTAATGAGTTACGCAACCAGTTTAACAACGCATCTTTAATGAGTTACGCAACCAGTTTAACAACGCATTTTTAATGAGTTACGCAACCAGTTTAACAACGCATTTTTAATGAGTTACGCAACCAGTTTAACAACGCATTTTTAATGAGTTACGCAACCAGTTTAACAACGCATTTTTAATGAGTTACGCAACCAGTTTAACAACGCATTTTTAATGAGTTACGCAACCAGTTTAACAACGCATTTTTAATGAGTTACGCAACCAGTTTAACAACGCATTTTTAATGAGTTACGCAACCAGTTTAACAACGCATTTTTAATGAGTTACGCAACCAGTTTAACAACGCATTTTTAATGAGTTACGCAACCAGTTTAACAACGCATTTTTAATGAGTTACGCAACCAGTTTAACAACGCATTTTTAATGAGTTACGCAACCAGTTTAACAACGCATTTTTAATGAGTTACGCAACCAGTTTAACAACGCATCTTTAATGAGTTACGCAACCAGTTTAACAACGCATTTTTAATGAGTTACGCAACCAGTTTAACAACGCATTTTTAATGAGTTACGCAACCAGTTTAACAACGCATTTTTAATGAGTTACGCAACCAGTTTAACAACGCATCTTTAATGAGTTACGCAACCAGTTTAACAACGCATTTTTAATGAGTTACGCAACCAGTTTAACAACGCATCTTTAATGAGTTACGCAACCAGTTTAACAACGCATTTTTAATGAGTTACGCAACCAGTTTAACAACGCATTTTTAATGAGTTACGCAACCAGTTTAACAACGCATTTTTAATGAGTTACGCAACCAGTTTAACAACGCATTTTTAATGAGTTACGCAACCAGTTTAACAACGCATTTTTAATGAGTTACGCAACCAGTTTAACAACGCATTTTTAATGAGTTACGCAACCAGTTTAACAACGCATTTTTAATGAGTTACGCAACCAGTTTAACAACGCATTTTTAATGAGTTACGCAACCAGTTTAACAACGCATCTTTAATGAGTTACGCAACCAGTTTAACAACGCATCTTTAATGAGTTACGCAACCAGTTTAACAACGCATTTTTAATGAGTTACGCAACCAGTTTAACAACGCATTTTTAATGAGTTACGCAACCAGTTTAACAACGCATTTTTAATGAGTTACGCAACCAGTTTAACAACGCATCTTTAATGAGTTACGCAACCAGTTTAACAACGCATTTTTAATGAGTTACGCAACCAGTTTAACAACGCATTTTTAATGAGTTACGCAACCAGTTTAACAACGCATTTTTAATGAGTTACGCAACCAGTTTAACAACGCATTTTTAATGAGTTATGCAACCAGTTTAACAACGCATCTTTAATGAGTTACGCAACCAGTTTAAAACAGGTTTCTTACCTTTTTAATATTGGAAACGACGGAATTGCCGCCGCCCCCCGTTTCCAAAATGGCCGTGCGGGGGGCGATCGCCCTCGCGCCGCCCCCCCCGTGGCCAGCGGCGGCGGCGGCCGCGAACATTTCGTTCGCGTTGCCGATGACGTAAAGTTGGCCGTTCAAATTGCCGCCGAGGATCTGGGGGCAGGAGGGGGCGGCGGCGGCGAAGGCGGGGGCGGCCGTAGCGACGAGGTGGGGGCCGCCCCCCTCCGCGTTCGATTCGTCCACTTGGAGCACCCTGTACGTGATCATGCCGCCTGGAACAGAAAAAAAGAAGAAGAAGAAGATGATGGAGAAGAAGAAGAAGAAGAAGAAGAAAAAGAGGTGGGTGGGTGGAGGTGGTGGGGGGCGTTAGAAATGGATTTTTTTGGTTTTGGTTTCGGTTTGTTTTGTTTTTTTTTCGGGAACGAAATTTCGACTTTTTTTTTTTTCGGTAAAAATTAGCGATTTTTTTTTATTAAATACCTTTTTTTTAAATTTCGCTTTTTTTTTTAATAATTCGCTTTTTCAAAAAACAGAGAAAAACATGTCAAACTAACAGAGAAAAAATCGTCAAACTAACAGAAAAAAAATCGTCAAAAAACAAAGAAAAAATAGTCAAACTAACAAAGAAAAAAAAATCGTCAAACTAACAGAGAAAAAATCGTCAAACTAACAGAGAAAAATATATCAAACTAACAAAGCAAATTAAACTAAACCTTCAAAATTTCGCTACTTTTTCCCCAGGAAAATAAAAAAAAAAATCAAAAAAACAAAAAATCAAAAATGTTACCTTCCGGCGACCGAATCGAGTACTCGAAAAATATGTCAAACTAACAAAGCAAAATATATCAAACTAACGGAGCAAAATACGTCAAACTAACAAAGCAAATTACACTAAACCTTCAAAATTTCGCTACTTTTTCCCCAGGAAAATAAAAAAAAAAATCAAAAAAACAAAAAATCAAAAATGTTACCTTCCGGCGACCGAATCGAGTACTCGAAAAATATGTCAAACTAACAAAGCAAAATATATCAAACTAACGGAGCAAAATACGTCAAACTAGCAAAGCAAATTACACTAAACCTTCAAAATTTCGCTACTTTTTCCCCAGGAAAATAGAAAAAAGAAAATCAAAAAATAAAAAAATCAAAAATGTTACCTTCCGGCGACCGAATCGAGTACTCGAAAAATATGTCAAACTAACAAAGCAAAATATATCAAACTAACGGAGCAAAATACGTCAAACTAACAAAGCAAATTACACTAAACCTTCAAAATTTCGCTACTTTTTCCCCAGGAAAATAAAAAAAAAAATCAAAAAAACAAAAAATCAAAAATGTTACCTTCCGGCGACCGAATCGAGTACTCGAAAAATATGTCAAACTAACAAAGCAAAATATATCAAACTAACGGAGCAAAATACGTCAAACTAGCAAAGCAAATTACACTAAACCTTCAAAATTTCGCTACTTTTTCCCCAGGAAAATAGAAAAAAGAAAATCAAAAAATAAAAAAATCAAAAATGTTACCTTCCGGCGACCGAATCGAGTACTCGAAAAATATGTCAAACTAACAAAGCAAAATATATCAAACTAACGGAGCAAAATACGTCAAACTAACAAAGCAAATTACACTAAACCTTCAAAATTTCGCTACTTTTTCCCCAGGAAAATAGAAAAAAGAAAATCAAAAAATAAAAAAATCAAAAAATCAAAAATGTTACCTTCCGGCGACCGAATCGAGTACTGCACCTCGTGCTCCCCCGTCTCCAACAACGTCCGCGGCGCCAAACGCTCCTCGTCGTCGCTCTCCCCGCTCGGCGGCCCCTTTATCCTCATCTCCTCCACCAAAATCTTGCTCTCCACCTCCTCGGGCTCCCTAAAAACCCACAAAAAACCACATAAAAAGCGATAAAACCCCAACCGACGACCTTCCTCAAGGTCAAACTTACGAAACCGATTAAACGAATTGAATTAATCAAAATCGCGGTACTCACCCCGTTTCGAGGGGGTCGGGCGCGTCCATGGGGGCCCCCTCTCGATTTTTCTCTGGGTTTTCCGGGTCACGGGGCCCGCCCCGTTCGGGTCATGTGACGCGATTTCGCGAACGAAAACGACGCGCGGGCGCTTCAGAAACTCATTCGGGATTTTCGCGTCGAAAAACGTGCGAAATTTCGCCGTCGAAAGCGCTTTTTCCCGAAAAACGAAACGACCACCGTGAAATACGTCGGAAGCTGGTCTTCTTTTTCGAAAATTTTTCCAGGTTAGAAGTGACGGGTGGTCGCGAAAAACGAAGAAGAAAAAGAAGAAGAAGAGGATGTGTTGTTTAGTTGGTCGATGTAGAGTGAAATATTGTTGTTGTATGCAACACTTTTTACACCGCGGATGTGATTCGGGTTGTGGGCGGAGAAAACGGGGATTTGTTAACGATTTTTAATGGCGAAAACGGCGCTAAATTTCGCTTAATGTTTCCGTATTAAAATAGGGAAAAATCGTCAAACTAACAGAGATAAATGTGTTAAACTAACAAACGAAAAAAGTCGTCAAAAAACCAAGAAAATATCGTCAAAAGAAAAAAAATGGTCAAACTAACAAAGAAAAAAATTCATCAAACTAACAAAGAAAAAAAATTCGTCAAACTAACAGAGAAAAATATGTCAAACTAACAATACAAAAAAAACATCAAATTAACAAATACAGATTTTTTCGAACCGGTCAAAATTTCGCTTTTCTCTCTCATTTCTTTATTTTTTTTCCTCCGAGCGAATAAATTTTCGCAAAATAAGAAGAAGAAAAAAAGAACGTTTTAGTGGTTCATTGTAAAATGAAATGTTGTTTATGCAACACTTTTTACACCGTTGACGTGATTTGTGTTGCCGACGAAATTACGAAAACTGTACTAAATTTCGTTTAATTTTTTTTTCTTCTAATTTTCGTCGCTTAATTTAGAAGAATCTTCGCGAAATAACAAGAAAAAGAAGAAAAAAAGAACGTTTTAGTTCGCTGCATAATTAAATGTTGTTTATGCAACACTTCTTACACCGCGAACGTTATTTGAGTTGCCGACGAACCGGGAAAATCCGACGAGTTTTTAATGCGGAAAGAACGGGAATTTATTAACGATTTTCGATCGCGAAAACTCCGCTAAATTTTTCCGTATCAAAATCGTTCTATTTCTCTAATTTTCGTCGAAGAATCGTAAAAAAGAAGAAAAAAATGGCCGAACAACCCGAACGTCCGAACCAACCGTACGACAGAAACAAAAAGAAGAACGACAATCTAACCTCAAAAAAAACAACATCAAACCGAATTTCGCTCCGCGGAAAACGTAAAAAAAAAGCGAAAAATAGTGAAAAAAAGTGAAAAATAGGAAGTTACGGCGGTCGGCGAAGAGTTCGATAAACGAAAAGAAGAAAACAAACGAACAAACCAACCAACACAAAAAAATAAAAAAGAAGAATAACTATCGGCTAACCTCAAAAAATAAAACCGAAACCGAATTTCGCTCCACCGAAAACGTAAAAAAATAATGAAAAAAGTGAAAAATAGTGAACAACAGTGAAAAAAAGTGAAAAATAGTGAGTTACGGCGGTCGGCGAAGAGTTCGATAAACGAAAAGAAGAAAACAACCGAACAAACCAACAAACGAACAAACCAACCAACACAAAAAAATAAAAAAGAAGAATAACTATCGGCTAACCTCAAAAAATAAAACCGAAACCGAATTTCGCTCCACCGAAAACGTAAAAAAATAATGAAAAAAGTGAAAAATAGTGAACAACAGTGAAAAAAAGTGAAAAATAGTGAGTTACGGCGGTCGGCGAAGAGTTCGATAAACGAAAAGAAGAAAACAACCGAACAAACCAACAAACACAAAAAAATAAAAAAGAAGAATAACTATCGGCTAACCTCAAAAAATAAAACCGAAACCGAATTTCGCTCCACCGAAAACGTAAAAAAATAATGAAAAAAGTGAAAAATAGTGAACAACAGTGAAAAAAAGTGAAAAATAGGGAGTTACGGCGGTCGGCGAAGAGTTCGATAAACGAAAAGAAGAAAACAAACGAACAAACCAACCAACACAAAAAAATAAAAAAGAAGAAGAACGACCATCTAACCTAAAAAAAAATAACATCAAACCGAATTTCGGTCCGCGCAAAACGTAAAAAATAGTGAAAAATAGTGAAAAAAAAGTGGAAAAAAAGTGAGTTATGGATTCGGACAAACGAAAAATCATCGAAAACATCCTGAAAGAGAGCGCGGCGAAGAAAAAACCGCGGGGGCCGAGTTCGGGGGTGCGTTTGCCCCCCCTGAATTTGGAGCAGTTGAAAAAGGAAATCGAAGCCGCTTCGGAGCCGGAATTTTCGAAAAAACGAGCGGAAAACGAGAGCGACGAGGAAGGGGAAAGTTTTTTGGATTTTCGGGGTTCGGGGGGGCCCCGAGGGGGCGCAAAACTGGCTTCAGGTACGTAGTTTTTTTTCGAATTAGAGGGGGGTTTTTTTTTTATTGGTGAAATTTTGGGGCACGAAAATGTGAGAGTTTGGTTTTTTCGGATTTTTCGAAAATTTTTGTTGTTTTTTTGTGTTTTTTTCGAATTTTTAATTTTTTTGAATCGAAATTTCGCGTTTTTTTTTCTCGAAAATTTTACTTTTTTCTGGTTTCTCGAAAATTTTTTTTTTATGTTTTTCTTTTCCAAAATTTCGCGTTTTTTTACTAATTTTTGCCGTTTCTTTTTTTTAAATTTTTTATAATTTTTCGGGTTTTTTGTATCGAAAATTCGCGTTTTTTTTTTCCGAAAATTTTACTTTTTTCGGGTTTTTTGTATCGAAATTTCGCGGTTTTTTTTCTCGAAAATTCGATTTTTTTTCTTCTAATTTTTGTTGCTTTTTTAGTTTTTTCGAATTTTTAATTTTTTTGAATCGAAATTTCGCGTTTTTTTTTTCGAAAATTTTACTTTTTTCTGGTTTCTCGAAAATTTTTTTTTTTATGTTTTTCTTTTCCAAAATTTCGCGTTTTTTTCCTAATTTTTGCTGTTTCTTTTTTTTAAATTTTTTATAATTTTTCGGGTTTTTTGTATCGAAAATTCGCGTTTTTTTTTTCGAAAATTTTACTTTTTTCTGGTTTCTCGAAAATTTTTTTTTTGTTTTTTTTTCCAAAATTTCGCGTTTTTTTACTAATTTTTGCTGTTTCTTTTTTTTTAATTTTTTAGAATTTTTCGGGTTTTTTGTATCGAAAATTCGCGTTTTTTTTTTTCCGAAAATTTTACTTTTTTCGGGTTTTTTGTATCGAAATTTCGCGGTTTTTTTTCTCGAAAATTCGATTTTTTTTTCTAATTTTTGTTGTTTTTTTAGTTTTTTCGAATTTTTAATTTTTTTGAATCGAAATTTCGCGTTTTTTTTTTCGAAAATTTTACTTTTTTCTGGTTTCTCGAAAATTTTTTTTTTTATGTTTTTCTTTTCCAAAATTTCGCGTTTTTTTCCTAATTTTTGCTGTTTCTTTTTTTTAAATTTTTTATAATTTTTCGGGTTTTTTGTATCGAAAATTCGCGTTTTTTTTTTCGAAAATTTTACTTTTTTCTGGTTTCTCGAAAATTTTTTTTTTGTTTTTTTTTCCAAAATTTCGCGTTTTTTTACTAATTTTTGCTGTTTCTTTTTTTTTAATTTTTTATAATTTTTCGGGTTTTTTGTATCGAAATTTCGCGGTTTTTTTTCTCGAAAATTCGATTTTTTTTTCTAATTTTTGTTGTTTTTTTAGTTTTTTCGAATTTTTAATTTTTTTGAATCGAAATTTCGCGTTTTTTTTTTCGAAAATTTTACTTTTTTCGGGTTTCTCGAAAATTTTTTTTTTTATGTTTTTCTTTTCCAAAATTTCGCGTTTTTTTCCTAATTTTTGCTGTTTCTTTTTTTTAAATTTTTTATAATTTTTCGGGTTTTTTGTATCGAAAATTCGCGTTTTTTTTTTCGAAAATTTTACTTTTTTCTGGTTTCTCGAAAATTTTTTTTTTGTTTTTTTTTCCAAAATTTCGCGTTTTTTTACTAATTTTTGCTGTTTCTTTTTTTTTAATTTTTTATAATTTTTCGGGTTTTTTGTATCGAAATTTCGCGGTTTTTTTTCTCGAAAATTCGATTTTTTTTTCTAATTTTTGTTGTTTTTTTAGTTTTTTCGAATTTTTAATTTTTTTGAATCGAAATTTCGCGTTTTTTTTTTCGAAAATTTTACTTTTTTCTGGTTTCTCGAAAATTTTTTTTTTTTATGTTTTTCTTTTCCAAAATTTCGCGTTTTTTTACTAATTTTTGCTTTCTTTTTTTTAAATTTTTTAGAATTTTTCGGGTTTTTTGTATCGAAATTTCGCGGTTTTTTTTCTCGAAAATTCGATTTTTTTTTCTAATTTTTGTTGTTTTTTTAGTTTTTTCGAATTTTTAATTTTTTTGAATCGAAATTTCGCGTTTTTTTTTCGAAAATTTTACTTTTTTCTGGTGTCTCAAAATTTTTTTTTTTTGTTTTTTTTCCAAAATTTCGCGTTTTTTTACTAATTTTTGCTGTTTCTTTTTTTTTAATTTTTTATAATTTTTCGGGTTTTTTGTATCGAAATTTCGCGGTTTTTTTTCTCGAAAATTCGCTTTTTTTTTCTAATTTTTGTTGTTTTTTTAGTTTTTTCGAATTTTTAATTTTTTTGAATCGAAATTTCGCGTTTTTTTTTCGAAAATTTTACTTTTTTCTGGTGTCTCAAAATTTTTTTTTTTTGTTTTTTTTCCAAAATTTCGCGTTTTTTTACTAATTTTTGCTGTTTCTTTTTTTTTAATTTTTTATAATTTTTCGGGTTTTTTGTATCGAAATTTCGCGGTTTTTTTTCTCGAAAATTCGCTTTTTTTTTCTAATTTTTGTTGTTTTTTTAGTTTTTTCGAATTTTTAATTTTTTTGAATCGAAATTTCGCGTTTTTTTTTTCGAAAATTTTACTTTTTTCTGGTTTCTCGAAAATTTTTTTTTTTTATGTTTTTCTTTTCCAAAATTTCGCGTTTTTTTACTAATTTTTGCTGTTTCTTTTTTTTTAATTTTTTAGAATTTTTCGGGTTTTTTGTATCGAAAATTCGCGTTTTTTTTTTCGAAAATTTTACTTTTTTCTGGTTTCTCGAAAATTTTTTTTTTGTTTTTTTTTCCAAAATTTCGCGTTTTTTTACTAATTTTTGCTGTTTCTTTTTTTTAAATTTTTTAGAATTTTTCGGGTTTTTTGTATCGAAATTTCGCGGTTTTTTTTCTCGAAAATTCGATTTTTTTTTCTAATTTTTGTTGTTTTTTTAGTTTTTTCGAATTTTTAATTTTTTTGAATCGAAATTTCGCGTTTTTTTTTCGAAAATTTTACTTTTTTCTGGTGTCTCAAAATTTTTTTTTTTTGTTTTTTTTCCAAAATTTCGCGTTTTTTTACTAATTTTTGCTGTTTCTTTTTTTTTAATTTTTTATAATTTTTCGGGTTTTTTGTATCGAAATTTCGCGGTTTTTTTTCTCGAAAATTCGCTTTTTTTTTCTAATTTTTGTTGTTTTTTTAGTTTTTTCGAATTTTTAATTTTTTTGAATCGAAATTTCGCGTTTTTTTTTTTCGAAAATTTTACTTTTTTCTGGTTTCTCGAAAATTTTATTTTTTTATGTTTTTCTTTTCCAAAATTTCGCGTTTTTTTACTAATTTTTGCTGTTTCTTTTTTTTTAATTTTTTAGAATTTTTAATTTTTTTGAATCGAAATTTCGCGTTTTTTTTTCGAAAATTTTACTTTTTTCTGGTTTCTCGAAAATTTTTTTTTTTTGTTTTTCTTTTCCAAAATTTCGCGTTTTTTTACTAATTTTTGCTGTTTCTTTTTTTTTAATTTTTTAGAATTTTTCGGGTTTTTTGTATCGAAAATTCGCGTTTTTTTTTTTCCGAAAATTTTACTTTTTTCGGGTTTTTTGTATCGAAATTTCGCGGTTTTTTTTCTCGAAAATTCGATTTTTTTTTCTAATTTTTGTTGTTTTTTTAGTTTTTTCGAATTTTTAATTTTTTTGAATCGAAATTTCGCGTTTTTTTTTTCGAAAATTTTACTTTTTTCTGGTTTCTCGAAAATTTTATTTTTTTATGTTTTTCTTTTCCAAAATTTCGCGTTTTTTTACTAATTTTTGCTGTTTCTTTTTTTTTAATTTTTTAGAATTTTTAATTTTTTTGAATCGAAATTTCGCGTTTTTTTTTCGAAAATTTTACTTTTTTCTGGTTTCTCGAAAATTTTTTTTTTTTGTTTTTCTTTTCCAAAATTTCGCGTTTTTTTACTAATTTTTGCTGTTTCTTTTTTTTTAATTTTTTAGAATTTTTCGGGTTTTTTGTATCGAAAATTCGCGTTTTTTTTTTTCCGAAAATTTTACTTTTTTCGGGTTTTTTGTATCGAAATTTCGCGGTTTTTTTTCTCGAAAATTCGATTTTTTTTTCTAATTTTTGTTGTTTTTTTAGTTTTTTCGAATTTTTAATTTTTTTGAATCGAAATTTCGCGTTTTTTTTTTCGAAAATTTTACTTTTTTCTGGTTTCTCGAAAATTTTATTTTTTTATGTTTTTCTTTTCCAAAATTTCGCGTTTTTTTACTAATTTTTGCTGTTTCTTTTTTTTTAATTTTTTAGAATTTTTAATTTTTTTGAATCGAAATTTCGCGTTTTTTTTTCGAAAATTTTACTTTTTTCTGGTTTCTCGAAAATTTTTTTTTTTTGTTTTTCTTTTCCAAAATTTCGCGTTTTTTTACTAATTTTTGCTGTTTCTTTTTTTTTAATTTTTTAGAATTTTTCGGGATTTTTGTATCGAAAATTCGCGTTTTTTTTTTTCCGAAAATTTTACTTTTTTCGGGTTTTTTGTATCGAAATTTCGCGGTTTTTTTTCTCGAAAATTCGATTTTTTTTTCTAATTTTTGTTGTTTTTTTAGTTTTTTCGAATTTTTAATTTTTTTGAATCGAAATTTTAATCAATTTTGAACCTTTTTCCTTAAATTTTGATCAAAATTGAACGTTTTTCAATAAAAAATGATTTTTTTCATTAAATTTTGCTCAATTTTAACAATTTTCTCAATAAAAATTGTTTTTCCTTTGAATTTTAATGAAAATTGAGCAACTTTTTCTTAAATTTTGATCAATTTTAAAGATTTTTTTTAAATAAAATTGATTTTCTATTAAATTTTGAAGAAAATTCAGTGTTTTTTTCTTAATTAAATTTTGCTCAATTTTAAAATTTTTCTCAATAAAAAATTGATTTTCCATCAAATTTTAAACTAAATTGAATATTATTCCTTAAATTTTAGTGAATTTTAAATTTTTCCCAATAAAATTTGTTTTTCCATTGAATTTTGAACAAAATTGACGATTTTTTTCCCTCAAAATTTTGATCTAAATTAAAGATTTTTTTCGGATTTTTCTTGAATTTCCCCCAATTTTGAACGTTCCTCGATTAAAAAAAACTCAATTATCCATCGAATTTCGCAAAAAAAATCCTTCTTCCATCGAATTTCCAATTTTTTTCCAAATTTCCTCCTCCCAAAACTCGAAAAACAACAACAACAACAACAACAACGCGAAACTTCCTTTATTTTTAACCCTAAAACAAAATTTTACATTTAATCACAATTTTTTTATAAACCCCCCCCCCCCAACCCTTCCCCTTCCCTCCTCAACTCCCTCCTTTCCTTTCTCCCACTTCTTGCTCGACTTCCCCCACTTCCTTCTCTCCTCTCCCGCTCTTCTCGACTTCCCCCACTTTCCCTCCCCTCTCACTCCCTCCTCAAATTGTCCAATCGCGCCTGCAAATCGGCGTCGGCGTCGGACACGCCCCCTCCTCCTCCCCCTCCTGCCGCCGGGGGTGGGGAGGCCCCGCCCTCGGCCACGGGCTGTTTGGGGCCCGCCCCCGCCCCCACTTTGGCCGCCCCCCCCGTTTGGGGCAGCCCCGACAAAGTGTCGCCCAATTGGAGGCCCAATTCGTCCAGAACTTGCGTCACGATGGCGTCGCTGGAAAATTAAAAAAAAAAAAAAATTAAAAATGAGGAAAAAAAAATTGAAAATGAGGGGGCAAAAAAAAAAAAAATTATTCGAATAAGGGCGTTTTTTTTGTGGAAAAATTATCAAGCTAACAAAAAAAAAATAAGTCAAACTAACGGAGCAAAATATGTCAAACTAACAAACGAAAAAACGTCAAACTAACAAATGAAAAATAAGTCAAACTAACGGAGAAAAAAATATCAAACTAACAGAGTAAAAATTCCGACTTCTCACAATTTTTAGGGAGAAAAAAAGTCCAAAAAATCACACTTTTTTTCGAAAATTTAACAAATACAAAAATTCCGACCTTTCCGCACAATTTTTAGGGAGAAAAAAAAAACGGAATTATGAAATAATCCTACTTTTTCAACATAAAAAAGCAAATTTTTGGAAAAAAAAAAAGCGTTTTTAGAGAAAAAGTCACAAAATTTTTGACAAAAAAAAGTGCAATTTTTAGAGAAAAGGAACGAAATTTTGGAAAAAAAAAAAGTAGAAATTCTGAGTAAAACCAATCTTTTTTTCAAAAAAATGTAAATTTTAGGGAGAAAAAAATGAAATTTTGAGAAAATCCCCATTTTTCAAAAAAAAAGCGCAATTTTTAGAAAAAATTGTCAAACTAATAACGAAAAAATCGTCAAAACTAACATAGAAAAATAAGTCAAACTAACGGAGAAAAAATTGTCAAACTAACAAAGAAAAATAAGTCAAACTAACAAATAAAAAATTGTCAAACTAACGGAGAAAAATTCATCAAACTAACAAAGGAAATATTGGTAAACAAAGAAAAATATGTCAAACTAACAAAGCAAAAAATATGTCAAACTAACAAAGCAAAATAAGTCAAACTAACAAATAAAAAATATGTCAAACTAACAAAGAAAAAAATCATCATACTAACAAACCCAAAAATCCCCACCTCACACAATTTTTTCAAAAAAAAGCGCGCAAATTTTATAAAAAATTGTCAAACTAACAGAGAAAAAATCTTCAAAAAACTAAGAAAAAATCGTTTAAAAAAAAACAAAAAAAAAAAATCGTCAAAACAAAGAAAAAATCGTTTAAAAACAAAAACAAAACAAAAATCGTCAAAAAACAAAGCAAAAAATATGTCAAACTAACAGAAAAAATTGTCAAACTAACGTAGAAAAATTCATCAAACTAACAAAGGAAATATTGGTAAACAAAGAAAAATATGTCAAACTAACAAAGCAAAAAATCGTCAAACAGAGAAAAATCTGCAAACTAACAAAGCAAAATAAGTCAAACTAACGGAGAAAAAATATGTCAAACTAACAGAAAAGATAATGTCAAACTAACAGAGAAAAAATAATGTCAAACTAACGGAGCGAAATATGTCAAACTAACAGAGAAACATATATTAAACTAACAGAGAAAAGTATGTTAAAACTAACAAAGAAAAATAATGCCAAACTACCAGAGAAAAAAAATATCAAACTAACGGAGCAAAATATATCAAACTAACACAGAAAAATAAGTCAAACTAACGGAGAAAAAATATGTCAAACTAACAGAAAAGATAATGTCAAACTAACAGAGAAAAAATAATGTCAAACTAACGGAGCGAAATATGTCAAACTAACAGAGAAACATATATTAAACTAACAGAGAAAAGTATGTTAAAACTAACAAAGAAAAATAATGCCAAACTACCAGAGAAAAAAAATATCAAACTAACGGAGCAAAATATATCAAACTAACACAGAAAAATAAGTCAAACTAACAAAGCAAAAATCGTCAAACTAACAGAGAAAAGTATGTTAAAACTAACAAAGAAAAATAATGCCAAACTACCAGAGAAAAAAAATATCAAACTAACGGAGCAAAATATATCAAACTAACACAGAAAAATAAGTCAAACTAACAAAGCAAAAATCGTCAAACTAACAGAGAAACATATACCAAACTAACAGAGAAAAGTATGTTAAAACTAACAAAGAAAAATAATGCCAAACTACCAGAGAAAAAAAATATCAAACTAACGGAGCAAAATATATCAAACTAACACAGAAAAATAAGTCAAACTAACAAAGCAAAAATCGTCAAACTAACAGAGAAACATATACCAAACTAACAGAGAAAAGTATGTTAAAACTAACGGAGCAAAATATGTCAAACTAACAAAGAAGAAAATCGTCAAACTAACAAACCCAAAAATCCCACCAACCCCCGCACAACTTTTAGAAGAGAAAAAAAAAACCCCTCCACTCACCTCTCCTCCTCGTCCCCGTCCCCCTCCATCGCGTCGTCCACCGCCTCGTTCATCACCTCCTCCTTCATGTCCATCATCTCCGACTGGCGCTCGAACTCCTGCAGGATCTTCTGCACCTGGGGCAGATTCAGCTGCCGGTTCATCGCTCTCATCGCTCCCGTGACGCCGCGCATCGCTTCCGCCATCGCGTTTTGCGATCGCAACGTTTGGATTTTCAACGAAACCGCTTGGACGTTCGCCTTCATCAGCATGAACTTCTTGGCGTAGCGCCTGGTGCGCACCAGGTCCTTGGCCATTATCCTGACGGCGTCCTGGGGGCGGAAAAAAAACGACTCGGTGAAGACGGCGTCGAGAGAGTTTCTTCGTCAAACTAGCGGAGGGAAAGTGCGAGTCAAACTAACGGAGGGAAATATCGTCAAACTAACGGAGGGAAATATCGTCAAACTAACGGAGGAAAAAATATGTCAAAACTAATAAAGGAAAAATTCCCACCTCTCACAATTTTTAGGGGAAAAAAAAAACGAAATTTTGAGAAACGAGCAAATTTTTTCAAAAAACTAAAAAGTAAATTTTAAAAGAAAAATGTCAAACTAACAAAAAAAAAGTCAAACTAACAGAGAAAAAATCGTCAAACTAACAAAGGAAAAATATGTCAAACTAACAAATCCAAAAATTCTCACGTTTCACAATTTTTAGAGGAAAAATTGAACGAAATTTTGAGAAAGAAAAAAAAAGTAGAAATTCTGAGTAAAACCCAAATTTTCCAAAAAAAGTGTACATTTTACAGGAAAAAAGCACGAAATTGTAAGAAAATCCCGATTTTTCAAAAAAAAAGTCAAACTAACAGAGAAAAAATCGTCAAACTAACAAAGGAAAAATATGTCAAACTAACAAATCCAAAAATTCTCACGTTTCACAATTTTTAGAGGAAAAATAGAACGAAATTTTGGAAAAAAAAAAGTAGAAATTCTGAGTAAAACCCAAATTTTCCAAAAAAAGTGTACATTTTACAGGAAAAAAGCACGAAATTGTAAGAAAATCCCGATTTTTCAAAAAAAAAAGTCAAACTAACAGAGAAAAAATCGTCAAACTAACAAAGGAAAAATATGTCAAACTAACAAATCCAAAAATTCTCACGTTTCACAATTTTTAGAGGAAAAATAGAACGAAATTTTGGAAAAAAAAAAGTAGAAATTCTGAGTAAAACCCAAATTTTCCAAAAAAAGTGTACATTTTACAGGAAAAAAGCACGAAATTGTAAGAAAATCCCGATTTTTCAAAAAAAAAGTCAAACTAACAGAGAAAAAATCGTCAAACTAACAAAGGAAAAATATGTCAAACTAACAAATCCAAAAATTCTCACGTTTCACAATTTTTAGAGGAAAAATAGAACGAAATTTTGGAAAAAAAAAAGTAGAAATTCTGAGTAAAACCCAAATTTTCCAAAAAAAGTGTACATTTTACAGGAAAAAAGCACGAAATTGTAAGAAAATCCCGATTTTTCAAAAAAAAAGTCAAACTAACAGAGAAAAAATCGTCAAACTAACAAAGGAAAAATATGTCAAACTAACAAATCCAAAAATTCTCACGTTTCACAATTTTTAGAGGAAAAATTGAACGAAATTTTGAGAAAGAAAAAAAAAGTAGAAATTCTGAGTAAAACCCAAATTTTCCAAAAAAAGTGTACATTTTACAGGAAAAAAGCACGAAATTGTAAGAAAATCCCGATTTTTCAAAAAAAAAGTCAAACTAACAGAGAAAAAATCGTCAAACTAACAAAGGAAAAATATGTCAAACTAACAAATCCAAAAATTCTCACGTTTCACAATTTTTAGAGGAAAAATTGAACGAAATTTTGAGAAAGAAAAAAAAAGTAGAAATTCTGAGTAAAACCCAAATTTTCCAAAAAAAGTGTACATTTTACAGGAAAAAAGCACGAAATTGTAAGAAAATCCCGATTTTTCAAAAAAAAAAGTCAAACTAACAGAGAAAAAATCGTCAAACTAACAAAGGAAAAATATGTCAAACTAACAAATCCAAAAATTCTCACGTTTCACAATTTTTAGAGGAAAAATAGAACGAAATTTTGGAAAAAAAAAAGTAGAAATTCTGAGTAAAACCCAAATTTTCCAAAAAAAGTGTACATTTTACAGGAAAAAAGCACGAAATTGTAAGAAAATCCCGATTTTTCAAAAAAAAAAGTCAAACTAACAGAGAAAAAATCGTCAAACTAACAAAGGAAAAATATGTCAAACTAACAAATCCAAAAATTCTCACGTTTCACAATTTTTAGAGGAAAAATTGAACGAAATTTTGAGAAAGAAAAAAAAAGTAGAAATTCTGAGTAAAACCCAAATTTTCCAAAAAAAGTGTACATTTTACAGGAAAAAAGCACGAAATTGTAAGAAAATCCCGATTTTTCAAAAAAAAAAGTCAAACTAACAGAGAAAAAATCGTCAAACTAACAAAGGAAAAATATGTCAAACTAACAAATCCAAAAATTCTCACGTTTCACAATTTTTAGAGGAAAAATTGAACGAAATTTTGGAAAAAAAAAAGTAGAAATTCTGAGTAAAACCCAAATTTTCCAAAAAAAGTGTACATTTTACAGGAAAAAAGCACGAAATTGTAAGAAAATCCCGATTTTTCAAAAAAAAAAGTCAAACTAACAGAGAAAAAATCGTCAAACTAACAAAGGAAAAATATGTCAAACTAACAAATCCAAAAATTCTCACGTTTCACAATTTTTAGAGGAAAAATAGAACGAAATTTTGGAAAAAAAAAAGTAGAAATTCTGAGTAAAACCCAAATTTTCCAAAAAAAGTGTACATTTTACAGGAAAAAAGCACGAAATTGTAAGAAAATCCCGATTTTTCAAAAAAAAAAGTCAAACTAACAGAGAAAAAATCGTCAAACTAACAAAGGAAAAATATGTCAAACTAACAAATCCAAAAATTCTCACGTTTCACAATTTTTAGAGGAAAAATTGAACGAAATTTTGAGAAAGAAAAAAAAAGTAGAAATTCTGAGTAAAACCCAAATTTTCCAAAAAAAGTGTACATTTTACAGGAAAAAAGCACGAAATTGTAAGAAAATCCCGATTTTTCAAAAAAAAAAGTCAAACTAACAGAGAAAAAATCGTCAAACTAACAAAGGAAAAATATGTCAAACAACAAATCCAAAAATTCTCACGTTTCACAATTTTTAGAGGAAAAATTGAACGAAATTTTGGAAAAAAAAAAGTAGAAATTCTGAGTAAAACCCAAATTTTCCAAAAAAAGTGTACATTTTACAGGAAAAAAGCACGAAATTGTAAGAAAATCCCGATTTTTTAAAAAAAAAAGTCAAACTAACAGAGAAAAAATCGTCAAACTAACAAAGGAAAAATATGTCAAACTAACAAATCCAAAAATTCTCACGTTTCACAATTTTTAGAGGAAAAATTGAACGAAATTTTGAGAAAAAAAACCTCTGTGAAGATGGTGTTTAGAGAGTTTCGGGTTTTGTTGGTTTTTGTTTTACCATTTGTCCTTCCTTGGCGAGTTTTTTGATGTCGTTTATCACTTTTTTCTCCTGCTGCTCCATTTTTTGTTTCTCCCTGTCGAGGTCGCGCATCGCTTTGTTGAGGGCGCGTTGGTTTTTGCGAAGTAACTCTTCGGGGGTGGTTTTTTTACCGAATAACCATTCCATTTTTGTTTTGTTCGATTCGATTTTGTCTGAAAGAAAACACCTAAAAACGAGAGATTAAAAGTGAGTCACTGTGACAAATAATTTGACACTTTCTTCTTCTTTTTTAGGAGGTGCGTTCGTTTTCTCGTGAAATGTGCGTTCGTTTTCTGATGAATGGAGAAATGTGTGTTCGTTTTCGGGAGAAATGCGTGTTCGTTTTATGGTGAAATGTGTGCGATGTTGCCGTGATTCTCGTTTCGGCCCGTTAATCGACCTTGCCGGATTTTAAATTGTGCGTTTTTAGAGAAAATGTGACGTAATTTTGAGAAAAAAGTGGAAATTCTTAGAAAAATTGAATTTTTTCCAAACAAAATAACGAAATTTTGAGAAAAATAGCAAATTTAAGGCGAAAAAAGCAAAATAGCGAAATTCTTTCCAAAAAAAGTGCAAATTTTACAGAAAAAAAGTAACGATATTTTGGAAAAATAGTAGAAATTATGAGAAAAACCCGAATTTTTTTAAAAAGAGTACAATTTTCAGAGGAAAAAGCTTCGAAATTCTTCTTTTTTAGGAGGTGCGTTCGTTTTCTGGTGAAATTTGCGTTCGTTTTCTTGTGTGTGTTCGTTTTCGGGAGAAATGTGCGTTCGTTTTATGGTGAAATGTGCGTTTGTTTTATGGTGAAATGTTTGCGATGTTGCCGTGGTTCTCGTTTCGGCCCATTAATCGACGTTGCCGGATTTAAATTGTGTATTTTTACAGTAAACGCGACGAAATTCTTAGAAAAATCAACGTTTTCGGAAAAAAATTACGAAATTTTGAGAGAAAATAGCGAATTTAAAGTAAAAAAGCAAATTTTTAAAAAAAAATAAGGGCGTTTTTCGAGAAAAAGTGACGAAATTTTGGAAAAATGTCGAAAACACACGTTTTATCCAAGAAAATCGGATCCCGAACTTGCGATTTTTTTCGATAATTAATTAAAAAAAAAATCATTAAAATAATTCAAACATTTTTATTTTTCTACATCAGGTACTAAAAAAAACACATTCTAAAAATATACAAACGACAAAAGTATCACACGACTTTTTTTCTTAATTCTACTATATAAAATCGATTTTCTGTCATATAAAATCGATTTTTTACCACATAAAATTAATTTTCTATCAAATAAAATCCATTTTTCTAAAACATAAGAAATCGATTTTCTACCACATAGAATCGATTCTCTACTATATAAAATCGATTTTTCTAGCACACAGAATCGATTCTCTACCACACAAAATCGATTTTTCTCCTACAAAATCGATTCTATAGAAGAACAAAATCGATTTTTCTCCCACACAAAATCGATTCTCTACCACAAAAAATCGATTTTCTGTCATATAAAATCGATTTTTTACCACATAAAATTAATTTTCTATCAAATAAAATCCATTTTTCTAAAACATAAGAAATCGATTTTCTACCACATAGAATCGATTCTCTACTATATAAAATCGATTTTTCTAGCACACAGAATCGATTCTCTACCACACAAAATCGATTTTTCTCCTACAAAATCGATTCTATAGAAGCACAAAATCGATTTTTCTCCCACACAAAATCGATTCTCTACCACAAAAAATCGATTTTCTGTCATATAAAATCGATTTTTTACCACATAAAATTAATTTTCTATCAAATAAAATCCATTTTTCTAAAACATAAGAAATCGATTTTCTACCACATAGAATCGATTCTCTACTATATAAAATCGATTTTTCTAGCACACAGAATCGATTCTCTACCACACAAAATCGATTTTTCTCCTACAAAATCGATTCTATAGAAGCACAAAATCGATTTTTCTCCCACACAAAATCGATTCTCTACCACAAAAAATCGATTTTTCCGCCCCCGTAAAATCGATTATTCTCTACCATATCCTGCACTTTTTGCGGGGGTTCATGGGGCTCCCTGGGGCGCACCGAAACCGTTCGGCGAATTCCTCGGAATTTCGCAAATTCCCCAAAACTCGAATCGAATTCGGCGCGTGCTCGTCGTACCGGATTTGCGCCCCCAAATCCGAGGGGTTCGTCGTTTCGCACCAAATCTGCGGAAAAAACGGTGATTTTCGATTAATTATCGTCGAGATAATCGATTACGGTAGAATCGATTCTGGGGTTTTTTCGTTTTTCGAAGTTGGTAACGCCGTTTGGAAATTTTTCGTTTTTCGAAGTTGGCAACACCGTTCGGAGAAACGTCAATTGTCGAAGTCAAAATGGCGGAATCCGTTCTTTTTAATTCACTTTTCATCTTAAAAAATCGCGATTTCTATTCAAACTCCCTATTTTCATTTCGATTTTGAAAACTTTCAATTCAGTTCGTCGTATTTAATTTCCAAAAAAAAAAAAAAACAAAAAACCAACAGTTTATCCAACAATAATCGCATCCGAGAATCGATTATCCCGCACCAGTGTTTTTTCGTTTTTCGGAGTTGGTAACACCGTTCGGAGAAACGTCAATTGTCGAAATCAAAATGGCGGTTCGTGGGTGCGTTTGCGCTGAAAAAACTAAAGAAATCGTTTAAAAAGAGCGATTAATTCGTTAAAATAACCGCGATTAGCGATTAGCGATTTATTTCGCTGTAAATACGTCGATTTTCGTCGTTTTTATCGTCGTTTTTATTATTCTGTGCGGTGTTTTGTTGTTGTTGGGTTTTTGTGAGGTTAGAATTGACTTTTGTACGTGAGTAATTTTTGTCGTTTTATTTTAATATTTAATTTAATTTTGATTTTGAAAAACTAGAAATATTAAATATGTTTTCCCGTAATATCCCGACAAATCGACAGTTTTTTTTTTTTTATTTTGCGATAATTTTTGCGGAAAATCAACATTTAGAAATTGCAAAAAAAATGTTTTCAAATTTTCGTGTTTTTTGCAAAATCCAGTATTTTCTCGAAAGTTTGCATCTTTTTTTCCAAAAATTTGTCTTTTTCTTAAAAATTCGCGTTTTTTATTTATTTTTTTGAAATTTTCTCCCCCAAAATTTCGCTTTTTTTTTTAATAAATTCATTTTTTTCTCAAAATTTTGCATTTTTTTTCTTAAAAAATCGCGATTTTTGTTTTTTAATTTATTTTCTCAAAACTTTTTTTAAAAAATTCAATGTTTTCTCGAAATATTTGTTTGTTTTTTTTAAATTTATCCAAAAATCTAGAAAAATTTAAATGTTTTCCGTAATTTCCCAAAAAATCAAAAAAATTTTTTATGATTTTCCGGAAAACCAAAACAAAATCATTAAACAGTGCTGCCAACTAAATTTGAATAAAAGTTACCAACATCGAAATTTTAAAAAACCCCACGTCACTTAAACAATGCTGCCTACTCATGTTAAAATTTAGTTACCAACATCGAAAATCAAAAAACCCTACGTCATTAAAAAGCAGTGCTGCCAACTCTTTGTAAATTAAAGTAACCAAATTTGCCTCTAAAAAAGTAGGCAACACAACGTACGCGAAAACGAAAAATCCCTACAAAATGAAAAAAAAAAAATATACTTACATTCGCGTAAGCGATAAAAAACAGTTGAA
The DNA here is from genome assembly GCA_951812935.1 of Hermaeophaga mercurialis. Taxonomy (NCBI): domain Eukaryota; kingdom Metazoa; phylum Arthropoda; class Insecta; order Coleoptera; family Chrysomelidae; genus Hermaeophaga; species Hermaeophaga mercurialis. The sequence goes on from OX638366.1 coordinate 23,287,142, forward strand.
AATTGTCGTAATTTTCGAAACCGGGCAACGTCGGTTCTTCTCCGTACTTTTCCACGTATTTTTCGTACGCCGCGTACGCCTGATTTAACCCCCCGTTATCGGCCAAATTTTCGCCCAAAGTGCTTTTTCCGTCGACCTAAAAAAAAAAAAGAAATAGAAACTTTTTATTATATAATTAATTTTTTTTCAAATTTTAATTATACATACTTTTTTTTTTATTCGAAAATAAGCGTCCCGTAAGCCGCACACTGTTGTTAGTTTGTTAGTAATTTTCGTTTTTTAATGTTGGTAACGAAAACAATTTCAATGTGACCAACTTAAAAAGGAAATTCCCCTAAAAAAATGCGGTTTCCACTGTCGCCAACCGAAAAAAAAACGAAGTAACTGGGAATAAGCGGGAGAGAAGATTTTAAATTGTTTTTCGAAAATTCGATTTTTCTCCGAATTACACTTTTTTCAAAATTTGCAATGCAAAATTAACTTTTTTTTCAAAAAACACTTTAAGCTTGTTAGTAATTTTCGTTTTTTAATGTTGGTAACGAAAACAATTTCAATGTGACCAACTTAAAAAGGAAATTCCCCTAAAAAAATGCGGTTTCCACTGTCGCCAACCGAAAAAAAAACGAAGTAACTGGGAATAAGCGGGAGAGAAGATTTTAAATTGTTTTTCGAAAATTCGATTTTTCTCCGAATTACACTTTTTTCAAAATTTGCAATGCAAAATTAACTTTTTTTTCAAAAAACACTTTAAGCTTGTTAGTAATTTTCGTTTTTTAATGTTGGTAACGAAAACAATTTCAATGTGACCAACTTAAAAAGGAAATTCCCCTAAAAAAATGCGGTTTCCACTGTCGCCAACCGAAAAAAAAACGAAGTAACTGGGAATAAGCGAGAGAAGATTGTTTTTTTTAAATACTTACGTGTCCCTCGACACCCGGTATAGTAAAATTTTCGTATTGTTCGACGAAACACCGCGTCAAATTTTCGAAAGCTTCGATGGTTTCGTTGGTCCACCATTGAACGTAATTTCCGTATTTGTCGTGTTTTCTGCCTTAAAAAAGAAAAAGAAGAAGAAATTTCGGTCAAAAAAATTTATATATAAATCGGGTTTTTACACTATAATTTTAGTAGGTTGGTACTAATGAAGAAAAGGTTAGGTTGGTAGTAGTGACAAATTACACTATAATTTTAGGTTGGTGGCACTGGGAGAGTTAGAACTGAACAAAAAAGAAGAAGAATCCAAAATTTCGAGAAAAAAATGGAATTCTCAAAAAAAAAACCGGACATTTCGAGAAAGAATGTGCATTTTTCGAAAAAAAAAATAATTAAAATTTTCGGAAAAAAAATAGTTTCTCAAAAAATTAGCATTTTAAAAAAAAATTAAAATTTTCAGAAAAACGTGCATTTAAAAAAAAAATCTATAATTTTCAGAAAAACAAGTTAATTTCTCAAAAAAAAAAAAAGTGAAATTTTGAAGAAACGCGCATTTTTCAAAAAAAAAACAAATGTTGAGTTGGTACAACCGGAAAAAAAAATAAGAAAAAGAAGAATTAATCGGATTAAACTTCAATTCTTCTTCTCTTTTTTTTTTTTTGAATCTAACCTCGATTCTTCTTTTTTTTTTTTTGAATCTAACCTCGATTCTTCTTCTCTTTGTTTTTTTAACCTAACCCCAATTCTTCTTCTTTTTTGTTTTTTTTTCTCGATTATTCATTTTTAAAAAAAAAAAAAAAAAACGAAATGTACTTGCCTACGTTGTCGAAACCGTGGGTGAGTTCGTGCCCCAAAATCGAGCCGATCGAACCGTAATTGAGGACCCTAAAAACCAAAAAAAACAGAAGAAAAAGAAGAAAAAAAAGCGGGAAAATATTTTTTTTTTTTTTTTTTTTTTTAACACTCACTCTAGTCCGAGATGGTACATCGGAAAATTCAAAATCGCCATCGGAACGTCTGGAACCGAAAAACAAAAAAAAAATAGAAAAAGAAAAACGAATTATTCAAAACGAAAAACATAATCAAAAATCGAAAATTTCAAAAAACCGGAACTTTCCAAAAAAAGGCGCCACAATTTTCTATAAAAAAAAAAAAAAAAAAAAAAAAAAAAAAAAAAACACCCCCCTCCCCCCCACTTGCACACCCAAAAAAAATCAAAAAAAAAAAAATCTACTCACTTATCGCGTTATCCGAAAACGAATTGAAAGCGTTCACTTCGATCGGTTCGCTGTACCAATCTCTCGCGTGAACCGCCCTTAACGAGGCCAAAGTGCGTTTAGAATGCGCCTCCACGACGCTTATCATGTTCGACAAATAGGCGTCCTTCGTTACGGTCACCTGAAAACAAGAAAAAACGCGTCGAAAATCGAAAAATACCCTTCGCCTACGCCACAGAAAACGAAAAAAAAAAAAAAAAAAAAAAACGTTATACTGGTTGCCTACTCTATTGTTTGTTTACGTACGCGTAATACGGGTTGCGTACATTAAAAAAGCGTAATACTGGTTGCGTACATTAAAAAAGCGTAATACTGGTTGCATACATTAAAAAAGCGTAATACTGGTTGCATACATTAAAAAAAAGCGTTATACTGGTTGCATATATTGAAAAGGGTAAAAACGTAATACTGGTTGCATATACTGAAAAAGAATAAAAAAGGTAAAAACGTAATACTGGTTGCATATACTGAAAAAGAATAAAAAAGGTAAAAACGTAATACTGGTTGCATATACTGAAAAAGAAACGTAATACTGGTTGCCTACTCTATTGTTTGTTTACGTACGCGTAATACTGGTTGCGTACATTAAAAAAGCGTAATACTGGTTGCATACATTAAAAAAAAGCGTTATACTGGTTGCATATATTGAAAAGGGTAAAAACGTAATACTGGTTGCATATACTGAAAAAGAATAAAAAAGGTAAAAACGTAATACTGGTTGCATATACTGAAAAAGAAACGTAATACTGGTTGCCTACTCTATCGTTTATTTACGTACGCGCGTAATACTGGTTGCGTACATTAAAAAAGCGTAATACTGGTTGCATACATTAAAAAAAAGCGTTATACTGGTTGCATATATTAAAAAAGGTAAAAACGTAATACTGGTTGCATATACTGAAAAAGAAACGTAATACTGGTTGCCTACTCTATTGTTTGTTTACGTACGCGCGTAATACTGGTTGCGTACATTAAAAAAGCGTAATACTGGTTGCATACATTAAAAAAAAGCGTAATACTGGTTGCATACATTAAAAAAGGTAAAAACGTAATACTGGTTGCGTATATTGAAAAAAAGCGTAATACTGGTTGCCTACTCTATCGTTTGTTTACGTACGCGCGTAATACTGGTTGCGTACATTAAAAAAAACGTTATACTGGTTGCCTACGTTAAAAATTCGACTTACGTCTCGGTAATATTGGTCCAATTCGCCGGGGCGGAACAACCAATCCGGGTAGCCGATGAAGGCGATCGTTTCTTCGTTTTTTTCGAGCGTGGCCTTTTTCGTCGCGGCGTCCATCCACGGGATTTCGGCGACGCGGCGCCGGAACGCCTCTTTCAGCCCTTCGACCATACGTTCGACCTGCGAACAACACGGAAAAGAAGAAGAAGAAGAAGAAGAAGATGTTTGCGGGTAGAAAAAAGAAGAATGTCGAGGTCGTAGAACGGAGAATTTAAAAAGAAGAGAATCGAGGTTAGGTTAGGTTAATAAAGAAGAATGGAGGTGATGTTGTCTCGAAAAAGAAGAATCGAGGTTACGTCGACGTTAAAAATAGAAGAATCGAGGATGTTTTGATAAAAAAAGAATTTAGGTTTCTTTTGACTTTAAAAAAGAAGAATTAAGGTTACTTTAACTTTAAAAAAGAATATTTGAAGTTATTTTAATTAAAAGAGGAAGAAATGGGGTTTTTTTTTTATTGAAAAGGGAGAATTGAGGTTATTTTGATAAAAATAGAAGAAGAAGAATAATTGTAGTTATTTCGATTGAAAAAAAAGAAGAAGAATTTAGGTTAATACGTCGATTTTAAAGAAGAAGAAGAAGAAGAATCGAGTTTAGAGGTTAGGTTAGGTTCTACCTAATAAAAATTCGATTTAAATTTCTCGACGCGCGCGCGACAATTCTTCTTCTTCTTTACCATAAAAAAAAAAAAAAAAAAAATTACCTTCGGTTTGGTGACGTTCGGAAACGCTCGATCGGCCAAAGCGTAACTCACCGCGTACCCCATGTAATTGTTGACCAAAAGGGCGCACTCCAACGACCTAAAAAACAATCGAGAAAAAAATCGAGAAAAAAATCGAAAAAAAAAATCGAGAAAATAATCGAAAAAATTTAAAAAAATCGAGAAGATAATCGAAAAAACAATCGAGAAAATAATCGAAAAAATTTAAAAAAATCGAGAAAATAATCGAAAAAATTATCGAGAAAAAATCGAAAAAATAATCGAAAAATTTTTAAAAAATCGAGAAAAATCGAAAAAAAATCGAGAAAATAATCGAAAAAACAATCGAGAAATTAATCGAAAAATATAGAAAATAATGGAAAATAAATCGAGAAAAAAATCGAAAAATAATCGAATTTGAAAAATTTAAAAAAATTCGAAAAAAATCTAGAAAATAATCGAAAAAACAATCGAGAAATTAATCGAAAAATATCGAAAATAATGGAAAAAAAATCGAGAAATAATCGAGAAAAATCGAAAAAAAATCTAGAAAATAATCGAAAAAACAATCGAGAAATTAATCGAAAAATATCGAAAATAATGGAAAAAAAATCGAGAAATAATCGAGAAAAATAGAAAAAAAATCTAGAAAATAATCGAAAAAACAATCGAAAAAAAAATCGAGAAAATAATCGAAAAATTTTTAAAAAATCGAGAAGATAATCGAAAAAAAAAATCGAGAAATAATCGAAAAAATTTAAAAAAATCGAGAAAATAATCGAAAAAATTATCGAGAAAAAATCGAAAAAACAATCGAGAAAATAATCGAAAAATATAGAAAATAATGGAAAATAAATCGAGAAAAAAATCGAAAAATAATCGAATTTGAAAAATTTAAAAAAATTCGAAAAAAATCTAGAAAATAATCGAAAAAACAATCGAGAAATTAATCGAAAAATATCGAAAATAATGGAAAAAAAATCGAGAAATAATCGAGAAAAATCGAAAAAAAATCTAGAAAATAATCGAAAAAACAATCGAGAAATTAATCGAAAAATATCGAAAATAATGGAAAAAAAATCGAGAAAAATAGAAAAAAAATCTAGAAAATAATCGAAAAAACAATCGAGAAAATAATCGAAAAATTTTTAAAAAATCGAGAAGATAATCGAAAAAAAAAATCGAGAAATAATCGAAAAAATTTAAAAAAATCGAGAAAATAATCGAAAAAATTATCGAGAAAAAATCGAAAAAACAATCGAGAAAATAATCGAAAAATATAGAAAATAATGGAAAATAAATCGAGAAAATAATCGAAAAATAAAAAAATCGAGAAAAAATCAAAAACCGAAAAAATATTCGAGAAAAAATCGGAAATAATCGAGAAAAAATCTAAAATAATCGAAAAAGGTCGAAAAAAATGGAAAAACAAAAAAAAATCGCCCGACTTTACCCACCTCGACCTTAGCACCTCCTCCTCCTCCTCCTCCTCCTCCTCCTCCGCTCCCCCGAGCGCCGCCAACTGCGCGGCGACGAACGCCGAAACGTCGGCGCCGGCGTTGGCGGCGGCGACGGCGTAAACCGCAGCCCACCACGCGTACAATTCGACGTGCGCCGCCTCCGACGTTTCGGCCGCGAACGCCGTCATCGTCTTGAGGAAGCGGACGTCGGCGGCCGTCACGTAGACGAGATCGGCGGTGGCGATCGGCCGCCCCCCCCCGCCGACCCCCGCCCCCTCGAACATTTCGTTGAGGTAGTCGACGAGGAAGGACTTTTTTAAATTTGTTCCCGCCCCCGGCGTTCCTCCTCCTCCTCCTCCTCCTCCTCCTCTTCTTTCTCGTTCCGTTCGGAGGTGGTCGGCGATTTCCGTTTGCAGAGATTCGACGGTTCGGGCGTAGGTGTCGCCCTCGTCGGCGTCGGTAGCGTTCGTCACGATCTGCGGGAGAAAACAAAAAGAAGTAGAAGAAGAGTTAAACTGGTTGCGTAACTCATTAAAAGCGTTGTTAAACTGGTTGCATACATTTAATTAAGCGTTGTTAAAATGCATAATTACTTCAAATGCGTTGTTAATATGGTTGCATAACTCATTAAAAGCGTTGTTAATATGATTGCATACGTATAAATGTGTTAAAGTGGTTGCGTACATTTAAAAGCGTTGTTAAACTGGTTGGATATGTTTAAAAGCGTTAAACTGGTTGCGTAACTCATTAAAAGCGTTGTTAAACGGGTTGCATAACTCATTAAATGCGTTGTTAAACGGGTTGCATACGTTTAAAAGCGTTGTTAAAATGCATAATTACTCTCATTAAAAGCGTTGTTAATATGATTGCATACGTATAAATGTGTTAAAGTGGTTGCGTACATTTAAAAGCGTTGTTAAACTGGTTGGATATGTTTAAAAGCGTTAAACTGGTTGCGTAACTCATTAAAAGCGTTGTTAAACGGGTTGCATAACTCATTAAATGCGTTGATTTGGTTGCCTAATTTTCGTAAATGTTTGGATTGGCAGCAGTGGGAAGTGTTAAATGGTGAAAAAGAAGAGCAGAATTATGGAGGTTTTTTTTTTTTTTGGTTGGTCGGTTGGTTGGTTAATTTTTTTCTCTCAATAAATTCGGTTTTTGGTTTTGTTTCGAATTCGCTTTTTTTGGTTTTTTGTTCTTTAAATTTCGTTGTTTTTTTTGTTTTGAAAAATTTTGTTCTTTTCTCTCAAAATTTTGCTCGTTTTCGAGAAAAACAAAAACTTTGAAAAAATTGAGAAATTTTCAAGGAAAAAAAAAGCAAAAAACAGTAAAATTTTGAGAAAAAAAAATAAACAATTTTTCAAGGTCACGTTTTTTCAAAAACCGAGCGATTTTTAGAGAAAAAAAAAAGAGGAAAAAAAAAGCTAAAAAGAACAAAAACCAAAAAAAAAAACCAAAAGGAGCTAAATTTTGAGACAAAAAAAAGCGAAATTTCGTGAAAAAAAAAAAAAACAAGAAAGCGAAATTTTGCACTTTTTTTCCTAAAATTTCTACTTCCACGATAAAACGTGTAAAATACCGGTTGCCTAATTTGTATAAATTATACATTATAATTAAGTTGGTAACAGTGGTAAATTACACTATAACTTTAGGTTGGTACTAATGAAAAAAAGGTTAGGTTGGCAGTAGTGAAAAATTCCGCTATAATTTTAAGTTGGTAGTACTTGGAAAATGACACTATATAATTTTAGGTCGGTAACAGTGGAAAATGACACTATACACCGTTTAAGTTGGTAGCATTGTCAAACGACACTACATATAATTTTAGGTTGGCAGTAGTGAAAAATTCCGCTATAATTTTAAGTTGGTAGTACTTGGAAAATGACACTATATAATTTTAGGTCGGTAACAGTGGAAAATGACACTATACACCGTTTAAGTTGGTAGCAATGTCAAACGACACTACATATAATTTTAGGTTGGCAGTAGTGAAAAATTCCGCTATAATTTTAAGTTGGTAGTACTTGGAAAATGACACTATATAATTTTAGGTCGGTAACAGTGGAAAATGACACTATACACCGTTTAAGTTGGTAGCAATGTCAAACGACACTACATATAATTTTAGGTTGGCAGTAGTGAAAAATTCCGCTATAATTTTAAGTTGGTAGTACTTGGAAAATGACACTATATAATTTTAGGTTGGCCGTACCGGAAACGGGAAAAGAAGAACGATTACGTGGCGGTTAAAAAAGCGAAAAATAATGAAAAAATAAATAAATGAAAAAAATAATTCGTATTTACCTCGTCAATATAATCGGACATGTCGATTATAATATCGGCGGCCCGATTTAATAAATCCGGATCGGGGGCCGAGCCCGTTTTATTCGCAATTATTTCGTTCATTAAATATTTCATGATGTTTCCGTTTACGGTTCTCGATAATTCTTCTTCTTCTTTTCTATTTTCTTCTTCTTCTTCTTCTTCTTGTTCGTCTTTGGCTTCTTTTCTCCGTTTCGCCGTCCGTCGTCGTCGGTTCGTTTCGATTTTTTTCAAGGGGCTGGAAAAAAAATAAAAATGGTTGTTGAAACGCGTAATGTCGGTTGCCTATTTTTTTTTTTTTTTTTTTGTTTGTTGGAAAATGATATTTTTCTCGAAAATTTGGTTTTCGCAAAATGTCGGGTTTTTTTTTGGGAAATTTGGATTTTTTCGATGTTTTTTTTTTTATAGTGAAAATCGGGAATTTCTCAAAATTGGAAGGTTTTTTTTTTCAGAATTTCTCTTTTTTAATTTTATTTTTCTCAAAATTTCACGTTTTTTTTTTTGAAAAATGACATTTTTCTCGAAATTTCGCTTTTTTTTTCAAAATGTCGTTTTTTTTGTTTCTTTGTTTTTTAGTGAAAAATGCGCGTTTTTTCAAAATGTCAATTTTTTTTTGAGAAGTTAGCCTTTTTTTTTCGATTTTTTTTTGTCAAAATTTCAGGGGTTTTTATAATTTTTTTTAATAAAGTTCTAGATTTTTTTCTCAAAATTTAACAATTTTTTTTTCTTTCAAAATTTCGTTTTTTTCTTTTTCTTTTTTTTTTTCAGCGAAAAAAGGGCATTTTTCACAAAACGTCACATTTTTTTTGTCAAATTTTATTTTTTTTATCGAATAAAACCGAAATTTCGACAAAAAACCGCGAAATTTTGACGGAAACATTGAAATTCCAAATAATAAAAAAAAAAAAGACCCAAGTTATATCGATGTTATATGCAACCAGTTTTACACCGTCGACGTATCGGAGGTTGCGTGCCTTACAAAGCGCGCGCGCCAAGAGTTTTAAGATGTATGCAACCACCAATACACCGAACACGTAAAACTGGTTGCCTATTTTTAAGATGTAGGCAACCCGCGTTACGGGAACGGCGTAAAACGGGTTGCGCGCTGGTATATACGGGGCGTTACCTGGGCAAAGGGCTGGTTTGGTAAATTGTGCCGATGTACAGGACGTTCTCGGATCCGTTGTAAATGTTGGGGCCGACAGTGGCGCCGATAAACACGTCCATCAGGAGGGTGTTTTTGGTGAGCGCGTCGCTTTTCAGCCAATCGAATCGGAAATCGGCGGGGGGGGCCGGGTCCCCCCTTTTTTTTCCTCCCCCTCCTCCTCCTCCTCCTCCGTTCGTGATGAACGTCGGGACGGCGGGCAGGTGGAGTTTTTTCAAAATCGGGAAGACGACGGCGACGCCGAGTTCGTTTAATTTGTCTGGAAAAAAAAAATTGGGGTTTTTTTTTTTTTTTTTTTTTTTTTTTTTTTTTTTTTTTTTTTCTCTCTTTATTTTTTTTTATAATTTATTTTGACGGGTGACGGGCGGCCATCTTGGAATGTGGCGGGGGAAGGGGGGTTTAGTGTCGAAAGAGGGGGAATTTTTGGAATGTTTCGAAAAAACGAGCGAAATTTGGGGAAAAAAAAACGAATTTTTCGAGAGAAAAAAAGTGGGAATTTTGAAAAAAAAACGATTTTTTCGAAAAAAAAAGAATTTTCAAAATTTTGAGAAAAAAGCGAATTTAAAAAAGGAGCAATTTTTTTTTTCGAGAAAGGAAATTTTGGAAAAGCGCGAAATTTTCAAAAAAAAAAAAAAAAAAAAGCGAACTTAAAAAAAACAGAAAAATTAGAAAAAACCAAAAACCGCCGAATTTTCCATCCGTCACCTGTCAACGTCAAACGTTTCGTACCCCACAGAACGACCAACTCCGAAAAATAAAAATCCCCAGAATGACAAACGTCGAAAAATAAAAATCCCCAGATCGTCAAGTTTCATTTGACAGTACGACCAACCCCGAAACGTAAAAAATCCCCAGATCACCCCGACACCAACACTCACACGCTTACCAACGTCCGTACAGGACCCGTAAAAATCCCTGCTCTTCCTCAGCGCCTCGGGCTCCTCCTCCTCCTCTTTTCCCTTCTTCTTCTTCTTCTTTTTGAGCGCGTCCGCGGAGGCGAGGGCCACCGCCTCCGCGATCCTCGTGAAACTGGAAAAGGTGCGCCACCACTGGTGAGTGGGGTGCGCCGCCGTCCATCGGCCGCACGCGAATCCGTAGAAATCGACGCACGGATCGACGCCGACGTCCATCGACGCGCGGTACTCGTGGGCGGCGCGGACGCACTCGGGCGTCGCGCAGACGTCGCGGCGGCGGGGGCTGCTCGAATCTAGAAAAGTCGGATTTGATGAATCTAAGGCGAGTCTAAAAAGTTGGGGTTGAATCTAAAAAGTTGGATTTGAATCTAAGATGAATCTAAAAAGTTCGATTTGAGTCTAAGAATTCGATTTGAATCTAATAAGTCGATTTGAGTCTACAAAGTTCGATTTGAATCTAAAAAGTCGATTTGAGTCTAAGAAATCGATTTGAATCTAAGATGAATCTAAAAAGTTGGATTTGAATCTAAGATGAATCTAAAAAGTTGGATTTGAATCTAAGATGAATCTAAAAAGTTCGATTTGAGTCTAAGAATTCGATTTGAATCTAATAAGTCGATTTGAGTCTACAAAGTTCGATTTGAATCTAAAAAGTCGATTTGAGTCTAAGAAATCGATTTGAATCTAAGATGAATCTAAAAAGTTGGATTTGAATCTAAGATGAATCTAAAAAGTTGGATTTGAATCTAAGATGAATCTAAAAAGTTCGATTTGAGTCTAAGAATTCGATTTGAATCTAATAAGTCGATTTGAGTCTACAAAGTTCGATTTGAATCTAAAAAGTCGATTTGAGTCTAAGAAATCGATTTGAATCTAAGATGAATCTAAAAAGTTGGATTTGAATCTAAGATGAATCTAAAAAGTTCGATTTGAATCTAAGATGAATCTAAAAAGTTCGATTTGAGTCTAAGAATTCGATTTGAATCTAAAAAGTCGATTTGAGTCTACAAAGTTCGATTTGAATCTAAAAAGTCGATTTGAGTCTAAGAAATCGATTTGAATCTAAGATGAATCTAAAAAGTTGGATTTGAATCTAAGATGAATCTAAAAAGTTCGATTTGAATCTAAGATGAATCTAAAAAGTTCGATTTGAGTCTAAGAATTCGATTTGAATCTAAAAAGTCGATTTGAGTCTACAAAGTTCGATTTGAATCTAAAAAGTCGATTTGAGTCTAAGAAATCGATTTGAATCTAAGATGAATCTAAAAAGTTGGATTTGAATCTAAGATGAATCTAAAACGTCGATTTGAGTCTAAGAAATCATTTGAATCTAAAAAAGTCGATTTGAGTCTAAGAAATCGATTTGAATCTAAAAACTCGACTTGAGTCTAAGAAATCGATTTGAATCTAAAAACTCGACTTGAGTCTACAAAGTTCAATTTGAATCTAAAAAAGTCGATTTGAATCTAAGATGAATCTAAAAAGTTCGATTTGAGTCTAACAAAGTTCAAATTTGAATCTAATAAGTCGATTTGAGTCTACAAAGTTCGATTTGAATCTAAAAAAGTCGATTTGAATCTAAGATGAATCTAAAAAGTTCGATTTGAGTCTAACAAAGTTCAAATTTGAATCTAAAAAGTCGATTTGAGTCTACAAAGTTCGATTTGAATCTAAAAAGTCGATTTGTGTCTAAAAGTCAAATTGAATCTAAAAAAGTTCGATTTGAATCTAAAAAAGTCGATTTGAGTCTATGAAATCGATTTGAATCTAAGATGAATCTAAAAAGTTGGATTTGAATCTAAGATGAATCTAAAACGTCGATTTGAGTCTAAAAAGACGATTTGAATCTAAGATGAATCTAAAACGTCGATTTGAGTCTACAAAGTTCGATTTGAATCTAAAAAAGTCGATTTGAATCTAAGATTAATCTAAAAAGTTCGATTTGAGTCTAACAAAGTTCAAATTTGAATCTAAAAAGTCGATTTGAGTCTACAAAGTTCGATTTGAATCTAAAAAGTCGATTTGTGTCTAAAAGTCAAATTGAATCTAAAAAAGTTCGATTTGAATCTAAAAAAGTCGATTTTGAATCTAAAAAAGTCGATTTGAGTACATGAAATCGATTTGAATCTAAGATGAATCTAAAAAGTTGGATTTGAATCTAAGATGAATCTAAAAAAGTCGATTTGAGTCTAAGAAATCATTTGAATCTAAAAACTCGACTTGAGTCTACAAAGTTCAATTTGAATCTAAAAAAGTCGATTTGAGTCTATGAAATCGATTTGAATCTAAGATTAATCTAAAAAGTTCGATTTGAGTCTAACAAAGTTCAAATTTGAATCTAAAAAGTCGATTTGAGTCTACAAAGTTCGATTTGAATCTAAAAAGTCGATTTGTGTCTAAAAGTCAAATTGAATCTAAAAAAGTTCGATTTGAATCTAAAAAAGTCGATTTTGAATCTAAAAAAGTCGATTTGAGTCTATGAAATCGATTTACTTACACAAAGTGACGAAGACGATCGTCGTGATGAAAAATATTATCGCCAATAGCAAAAGACAGGCGGACAGTTTTTTGTAAAACTCCGGCTTTTTGTATCTAAAAAAAAAAAAAAAGAAATCGAATAATAAAATCGATTCGCAGAGAAAAATCGAACGAAAAAGTATGTTTTCGTTCAAACGTGCGATTCCGGTTGCCTAATTCGTATACAAAAGTTTAGGTTGGTAGCAGTGAAACATGTCACTAAAATTTTAGGTTGGTAGTACCGGGAAATTAGAATCGGAAAAGAAGAAGAAGACGCGAAACGATCAACGTGTTAAATTGGTTGCCTAAATTGTACGTTGCGCAATGTTTAAATATTGAGTTGGTACGACTGGATAAAAATAAGAAAAAGAAGAATTAATAGAGGTTACGTTACGAAATTAAAAAAAAACGTCCATTTTTCAAAAAAAAACAACAGTTCAACTCCTTTTTACTATTTTTTCTTAAAATTTCGATCGTTTTCGAAAAAAACGCAAAATTTCGCGTTATTTTTTCTCGATAATGTCTACTTTCATTAAAACGTGTAATACTGGTTGCCTAATTTGTATGAATGTTTATTTAGGTTGGAAAATAAATGACACTAGAACGTTTAGGTTGGTACTAGTGGAGAATAAATAACACTAAAACGTTTGGGTTGGTGCTAGTGGAAAATAAAAGACCCTAGAACGTGTTTAGGTTGGCAGTACCGGAAGTTAGAAACGAAAAAGAAGAAAAAGAAGATTTAATAGGAAAAAAAAATCAAAAAACGTATAAATCGAACTCACAATTTCGCCCTCGAGTTGACTTCGACCAAATAATCGTTTCCTGTTGGTCTCGGACCTGAAAAAAAAAAAAACGAAACGAACAAAAGTTGAATGGAAACAAATAAAAAAAAAAAAAGGAGCGGGAAATCGATTATTCGAACAAAAAAAAAAGAACAAAACGTCGATTATTCGTTTATTGTAAAATTAGTTCGATTGTTCCGTTTGTTCGTCGTTGCGCGAATAAAAAAAATAAACGACGAAAAAATGTAGCGGCTCGATTAGATTTTCGGAGAAAAAATTCGAGACATTTTTTTGAAAAAAAAAAAAAAAAAAAATGGAATTTTTGGAAATAATTTTAAAAAAGTGACGTTATTTTTTTTCTCGAAAACGAAGCGAGATACGGGAAAACGACAAGAATACAAAAAGTTGTATTTGCAGTTGTTTTATCTAAAAAAAATTGTAACAATTTTAAAAACGCTACGGGGTGTTGTTTTTTTCCCAATATTGTTAATGTTTTTCGATTATTTGCAATGAAAATAGCGCCCTGTAGGTTTTTCGAAATATTTATATATTTTTCTAGATAAAACGATTAAAAATACAACTTTTTGTGCTCTTGTCGTTTTTTCGTATCTCGTTTGGTTTTCGAGATAAAAAATAAAAACGAAATTAGTGACGTCACTATGAGTGACTTTTTCCAATTACTTTCGAAATATTTCGAAAACGAATCGAGATACGGAAAAAACGCAAGAACGAAAAAAGCTGTATTTTCGTTTGTTTTATCTAAAAAAAATTGTAACAATTTTAAAAACCCTACGGGGTGTTACTTTTTTTCAAATTTGTTACATTTTTTCGATTACTCGCAAATAAAATAGCACCCCGTAGGTTTTTGGAAACGTTTATATTTTTTTAGATGAAACAATCAAAAATACAACTTTTTTGCGTTTTGTATTTTTTTCGTATCTCGCTTCGTTTTCGAGAAAAAAAATAAAAACGAAATTCGGTACAAATGAGTTGCATAACTTAAGGGGCAGGATTTAAGGAAATTTTTATTCAAAAACTGTTTTTATTTTTTATCTCGAAAACCAAGCGAGCTACGAAAAAAATACAAAAGACAAAAAAGTTGCAGCGTAATCTTTTTCATCTAAAAAAAAATATAAAATATGCGAATAATATACCGGGCGTTGTTTTTTTAGCGAGAAAATAAAAATTCTTAAATTTCGAAAATAAACTGTATATTCCGACTTTTTTGTAATAAATCTACTAAATTCTCGAGCCGTATTGGCGAATTATCCTGTATAAAATTTCGAAAAATGGAATTTAATCGACCGCAAAAATCTCTCAATTTTTCGCAAAAAAACCAACATCCCGTAGATATTTTTACAACTTTTATACTGTTTTTAGATGAAACAGACAAAAATACAACTTTTTTGCGTTTTGTATTTTTTCCGTATCTCGCCTCGTTTTCGAGAAAAAAATTAAAACGAAATTCAAAGATAGAGGGGTTGCATAACTTAAGGGGCACGATTTAACGAAATTCTTACGGTTTTTATTTTTTATCTCGAAAACTACGCGAGATACGAAAATACGACGAAAGACAAAAAAGTTGCGTTTTCGGCCGTTTTATCTACAAAAAAAATCTACATTAAAATCGGTCGAAGCGTTTTCGAGAAACACCGAAAATACTGAAAAAAAAACACACACAGAACCCGACGATTTTTCCGCATCGCCCCGTATATTATTATTTTTTTTTTTTTAGGAACGAGGCACCGACCGCGCGCGTTTTCGCATTTTTTCTCGAAACGAAAAATATTTCGAATGTCGCGCATAAATTTTCGAGTACGTGTTCGAGAAAAATTGTTGGGTTTTTTTTTTTATTCGTTTCGGTATTTTTAATTTTTTAAATATCCGTCGCCTCGTCAATAACAAATTCGTTAATAATTTTTTAAAAAATGCGTTTACGTTTCGTCGAGAAACGAAAAATGAGAAGAAAAAAGAAGAAGAAAAGAGGAAGAAGAAGAGATTTTTAAATTAAATCGAATAGTCGTAATCTAACCTCAATTCTTCTTTTTTTTTTTTTTTCCATCTAACCTAATCTCAATTCTTCTTTTTTTTTGTAAATATCTAACCTCACCTCGCGATTCTTCTTCTTCTTCTTCTTTTTTTGTTAATTCGAAAAAACTAAAAAGCGGCGAAAATTGAAAAAAAAAAAAATTGAAAACGAATTTTGAGAAAAAGAAAAAGTAGCGAACGGAAGAAATGAAGCGAATTTTTTCTGGAAAAAAAAGCGAAATATTATTTTTGAAGGAAAAAAGACGAGATTTCGATTAAAAAATCAAAATTTCTTCAAATTTCGATGGAAAAATGTCGAATTTTTATAACCTAACCTCGATTCTTCTTTTTTTTTTCATCACACTTAACCTCGATTCTTCTTCTTTTTGTTTTCAAATCTAACTTAACCTCGATTCTTCTTCTTTTTGTTTTCAAATCTAACTTAACCTCGATTCTTCTTTTTGTTTTCAAATCTAACTTAACCTCGATTCTTCTTTTTGTTTTCAAATCTAACTTAACCTCGATTCTTCTTCTTTTTTTTTCAAATCTAACTTAACCTCGATTCTTCTTTTTTTTTTTTCATCACACTTAACCTCGATTCTTCTTCTTTTTGTTTTCAAATCTAACTTAACCTCGATTCTTCTTCTTTTTGTTTTCAAATCTAACTTAACCTCGATTCTTCTTCTTTTTGTTTTCAAATCTAACTTAACCTCGATTCTTCTTTTTGTTTTCAAATCTAACTTAACCTCGATTCTTCTTCTTTTTGTTTTCAAATCTAACTTAACCTCGATTCTTCTTTTTTTTTTTTCATCACACTTAACCTCGATTCTTCTTCTTTTTGTTTTCAAATCTAACTTAACCTCGATTCTTCTTCTTTTTGTTTTCAAATCTAACTTAACCTCGATTCTTCTTCTTTTTGTTTTCAAATCTAACTTAACCTCGATTCTTTTTTTTTTTCAAATCTAACTTAACCTCGATTCTTCTTTTTTTTTTTTCATCACACTTAACCTCGATTCTTCTTCTTTTTTTTTCAAATCTAAGTTAACCTCGATTCTTCTTCTTTTTTTTTCAAATCTAACTTAACCTCGATTCTTCTTTTTGTTTTCAAATCTAACTTAACCTCGATTCTTCTTCTTTTTTTTTTCAAATCTAAGTTAACCTCGATTCTTCTTCTTTTTGTTTTCAAATCTAACTTAACCTCGATTCTTCTTCTTTTTGTTTTCAAATCTAACTTAACCTCGATTCTTCTTTTTGTTTTCAAATCTAACTTAACCTCGATTCTTCTTTTTTTTTTTTCATCACACTTAACCTCGATTCTTCTTCTTTTTGTTTTCAAATCTAACTTAACCTCGATTCTTCTTCTTTTTGTTTTCAAATCTAACTTAACCTCGATTCTTCTTTTTGTTTTCAAATCTAACTTAACCTCGATTCTTCTTCTTTTTTTTTTCAAATCTAACTTAACCTCGATTCTTCTTCTTTTTGTTTTCAAATCTAACTTAACCTCGATTCTTCTTTTTGTTTTCAAATCTAACTTAACCTCGATTCTTCTTCTTTTTTTTTCAAATCTAACTTAACCTCGATTCTTCTTTTTTTTTTTTCATCACACTTAACCTCGATTCTTCTTCTTTTTGTTTTCAAATCTAACTTAACCTCGATTCTTCTTCTTTTTGTTTTCAAATCTAACTTAACCTCGATTCTTCTTCTTTTTGTTTTCAAATCTAACTTAACCTCGATTCTTCTTTTTGTTTTCAAATCTAACTTAACCTCGATTCTTCTTCTTTTTTTTTTCAAATCTAACTTAACCTCGATTCTTCTTTTTTTTTTCAAATCTAACTTAACCTCGATTCTTCTTTTTTTTTTTTTCATCACACTTAACCTCGATTCTTCTTCTTTTTTTTTCAAATCTAAGTTAACCTCGATTCTTCTTCTTTTTTTTTCAAATCTAACTTAACCTCGATTCTTCTTTTTGTTTTCAAATCTAACTTAACCTCGATTCTTCTTCTTTTTTTTTTCAAATCTAAGTTAACCTCGATTCTTCTTCTTCATTTTTTTCCCATCTAACTTAACCTCCATTCTTCTTTTTTTTTCAAATCTAAGTTGATCTCGATTTTTCTTCTTCTTTTTTTTTCAAATCTAACTTAACCTCGATTCTTCTTCTTTTTTTTTTCAAATCTAACTTAACCTCGATTCTTCTTCTTCATTTTTTTCAAATCTAACTTAACCTCGATTCTTCTTCTTTTTTTTTCCCATCTAACTTTAACCTCCATTCTTCTTTTTTTTTTCAAATCTAAGTTGATCTCGATTTTTCTTCTTCTTTTTTATTAAGTCTTAACGTTTTTCGTTTCGCTTTTTTACGCGGCGGCGTTTAAAATTAATCGAATTTTTCGTCGCGGTTTAAGAACGAATTTTTTATAAATTGTCGGAACCGATTTAATAAAAGCAAAATTAAGTGAATTCGGCTCGCGTTAAAAAATCGGCCGCGACTAATTTTTTTTCCGGTTCATAATTTTATTCGAAAAAAAAAAAACGAAAAAAAAAAATTGTCAACTTTTTGAAATTTTTAAAAATGTCGCTTTTTGTTTGTTTTTTCGAAAATTCGACTTTTTCGTTTTTTTCGTATTTTTTTTACCCGAAATTTCGCCTTTTCGTTTTTCGAAACTTTCAAAATTTCCCATTTTTTCTCGAGTATTCGCTGTGTATTTTTAATTTCTTCCAAAATTTTCATATTTTATCGTTTTTTTTTTATCGGCTAGGTCGCCCCATTAAAAAGCCGAAAAAAAATTTACAATTCTAAAATCGCCGAGTTTGATAAAAAAAAATCGAACGCGCCTCATTTATTTCACTTAGAAAAAAAAAAAATTATTTATTTGCGTTTCGTTTACATTAAAATATCGCAATTAGTTCCTAATGATAAGTAAAAATTACGTCATTAAAAACAGTGCGGCCAACTTAGTTTAAATTAAAGTTACCAACATCGAAAATCAAAAAACCCCTACGTCATTAAACAGTGCTGTCAACTTAATTTTAAATTAAAGTTACCAACATCTAAAATCAAAAAACCCCACGTCATTATTAAACAATGTTGCCAACTTAATTTTAAATTAAAGTTACCAACATCGAAAATCAAAAATCACTACGTCATTAAACAGTGCTGTCAACTTAATTTTAAATTAAAGTTACCAACATCGAAATACAAAAAACCCCACGTCATTATTAAACAATGTTGCCAACTTAGTTTTAATTAAAGTTACCAACATCGAAATACAAAAAAAACCCCACGTGCGGCCCACTTTTTGTAAATTAAAGTTTAAAAAAAAAATGACTTGGTCGCGGTTTTTATTTTTTTTCGCGAAAACGAAGCGAGATACGAAAAAACTTAAAGAAACAAAAAAGTTGCGTTTTCGTCCGTTTTATCTAAGAAAAAATATACGAAAGTTGCGAACAAACCACCGGGCGTTATTTTTTCGGCGAGAAAATAAAAATTTTTAAATTTCGCGAATGAACGGTATTATCCGACTATTTTTGGAATTTTATTTTCGAATTTGGAGAATTTATTAAATTTTCCGGCGGTATTTGTGAATCGTTCCGTATAAAATTTCGAAAAAAGTGATTTTCTTTGCGGTTCAATAAGAGCGAAAATTTGTTAGTTTTTTTATGCAAATAAAAAACCGAACACTCGGTAGATATTTTTGCTATTTTATTATAATTTTAGACGGAACAATCGAAAACGCGACTTTTTCGATTCTCGCGTTTTTTCCGTATCTCGATTCGTTTTCGAGATAAAAAAAATTAAAACGATAAAAAGCGATAGTAGTGACGTCATCGAGGGGAACATTTTCGCGGTTTTTATTTTTTATCTCGAAAACGAAGCGAGATACGGAAAAAACGCGAGAATCAAAAAAGCCGTATTTTCGATTGTTTTATCTAAAAAATTTTTTAACAATTTTAAAAACCCTACGGGGTGTTGTTTTTCTCTATACATAGTTACATTTTTTCGATTACTCACAAAGAAAATAGCACCCTGTACGTTGTTTGAAATATTAATATTTTTTCTTAGATAAAACGACTAAAAATACAACTTTTTGTACTCTCGCATTTTTTTCGTATCTCGTGTAGTTTTCGAGATAAAAAATAAAAACACCGCGATGACGTCACTCTGGTGGTGCCTGTTTCGAATTATTTTCGAAATATCTCGAAAACGAATCGAGATACGGAAAAAACACAAGATACAAAAAAGCTGTATTTTCTAGCGTTTTATTTAGAAAAAATTAAAATAATTTCGAAAAATCTTACGGTACTTCATTTTTTTTGAAAATTGTTACATTTTTTCGATTACTCGCAAATAAAATAGCTCCCTGTAAGTTTTTCGAAATATTTATATATTTATTTAGATAAAACGATTAAAAATACGACTTTTTCTATTCTTGTCGTTTTTCCGTATCTCGATTCGTTTTCGAGATAAAAAATAAAAACGAAATTTTCGCTTCCCTCACTTTTTTGTCGTTTTTATTTTTTATCTCGAAAACGAATCGAGATACGGAAAAACTTAAAGAAACAAAAAAGTTGGGTTTTCGTCCGTTTTATCTAAAAAAATTCACTTTAATCTTCGATATCCCCGTAGGGGGCGCCACGGGCACTTTTTCCCCGAAAAAAACCGAAAAAAACACTCTAAAAAAGGGGGAAAAAATGTAAAAAAAACAAAAAAAAACTCACCGTTTTGGGGGGCGAAGGGCGTGCGGCCGGGGGGGCCGTCGTCGGGTCGGAACGCGCGATTGTCCATGACTGGGGAAAAAACGGAAAAAAGAGCGATCTAGTGGGCGGCGCGCGCCCACGAAAATCGAACGAAAAATCGATTCTCGATTCGGTTCAATCGATTATTTTTTTCGATTTTTTTTTTCGGGTCGTATTTTTTATTTTTTGTCGTTCGTCACACGCGGAATTTCGAGACGGTGAGTTTTTTTTTTGTTTGTTTGGAAATTCGTAATTTTTATTTTATTAAGGCGCGATGTTTTTTTTTTAGTTAAAACAATCGAAAACGCGACTTTTTGATCTTTTGTATTTTTTCCGTATCTCGCTTAGTTTTCGAGATATTTCGAAAATAATTGGAAACAGTCACTCGTAGTGACGTCACTAATTTCGTTTTTATTTTTTATCTCGAAAACCAAACGAGATACGAAAAAACGACAAGAGCACAAAAAGTTGTATTTTTAATCGTTTTATCTAGAAAAAAATATAAATATTTCGGAAAATCTACAGGGCGCTATTTATTTGCAAATAATAAAAAAAAAGTAACATTTTTTTAATAAAATAAACACCCCGTAGCGTTTTTAAAATTGTTACAATTTTTTTTTAGATAAAACAATCGAAAATACGGCTTTTTTCATTCTCGCGTTTTTTCCGTATCTCGCTTAGTTTTCGAGATATTTCGAAAATAATTGGAAACAGTCACTCGTAGTGACGTCACTAATTTCGTTTTTATTTTTTATCTCGAAAACCAAACGAGATACGAAAAAACGACAAGAGCACAAAAAGTTGTATTTTTAATCGTTTTATCTAGAAAAAAATATAAATATTTCGGAAAATCTACAGGGCGCTATTTATTTGCAAATAATAAAAAAAAAGTAACATTTTTTTAATAAAATAAACACCCCGTAGCGTTTTTCAAATTGTTACAATTTTTTTTAGATAAAACAATCGAAAATACGGCTTTTTTCGTTCTTGCGTTTTTTCCGTATCTCGATTCGTTTTCGAGATATTTCGAAAATAATTGGAAAAAGTCACTCGTAGTGACGTCACTAATTTCGTTTTTATTTTTTATCTCGAAAACCAAACGAGATACGAAAAAACGACAAGAGCACAAAAAGTTGTATTTTTAATCGTTTTATCTAGAAAAAAATATAAATATTTCGGAAAATCTACAGGGCGCTATTTATTTGCAAATAATAAAAAAAAAGTAACATTTTTTTAATAAAATAAACACCCCGTAGCGTTTTTAAAATTGTTACAATTTTTTTTTAGATAAAACAATCGAAAATACGGCTTTTTTCATTCTCGCGTTTTTTCCGTATCTCGCTTAGTTTTCGAGATATTTCGAAAATAATTGGAAACAGTCACTCGTAGTGACGTCACTAATTTCGTTTTTATTTTTTATCTCGAAAACCAATCGAGATACGAAAAAACCACAAGACACAGAAAACTCTTATTTTCCCCCGCTTCCCCCGAAAACCCCCCCGAAATCCGCTCCCCCCCCTTATTTCGCCCGTTTCCCTTCACCGTGTCGAACGCTTTTCCCAGATCAACGAAGCTCTTTTCTTTTTTTCAAAAACGTAAATTTTCTCGATTGATTTCGAACGCGCCAACGAAGAAGAATCGATACGCAGATAAATTTGAACCGTTTAACCCGGTTTTTCCCTCTTCGACCGAATAATCGATAAGCGCGGGGGTGGGGGAGGGGCGAAGGGGTCGAATAAAATAAATAAATTAAGGGATAATTGAGGAGTAAATCGTGTGTCGCGCGTTACAAACAAATCGACTCGTCGTCGTTTTAGATTTTTTTTTCCGATTCGGGGGTCACGCGACGACCCGACCTCACCCCTCTTCGATTTTTTTTTTCTTTTTTTGAATAATTAATGATCGTCGATAACGCCGGAATAAATAAATTAAAAAAAAAGAGAAGCGTTCTTCTTCTTTTTTTTTTAATCGAAATAACTCGGTTCTTCTTTTTTAAATCCGTTTTCTAACCTCGATTCTTCTTTTTTTTTATCAAAGTAACCACAAATCTTCTTTTTTTTATATAAATAACCTCGATTCTTCTTTTTAAATTCGTTCTAACCTCAATTTTTCTTTTTAAATGCGTTTTCTAACCTCGATTCTTCTTTTTCCAAGTAACATAACCCCAATTCTGTTTTTTTATCAAAATAACCTCGATTCTTCTTTTTAAATTCGTTCTAACCTCTATTTTTCCTTTTTCAACCGCAATTCTTCTTTTTTTAAATCAAAGGAACCTTAATTCTTCTTTTTTTTATCTAAATAACCTCAATTTTTCTTTTCCGCACCAACCTAACCTCCATTCTTCTTTTTTTAAATCTAACCTAACCTCGATTACGGTTTTACAAACTAATTTTTAATTTTCGTTTTTTTTTCTTGTTTCAGCGGGTCCTTCGATGGCGAAATATGGGACGCCACTGGCCGTATTTTAAATTGTAAACGTTTATTATTATTTATATATATATATATATATATATGTATAACGATAATAAAGAAAATTGATACAAAAAATTGTGTTATTATTTTCCTGCGTTTAGTCGTTGTTGTTACTTTCCTGCGATTAACAATTGTTGTTACTTTCCTGCGTTTAGTGGTATTATTTATTATCTAATTGAATTTCCTAATACCAAAAAAAATAAAAAGAAAAAACTTATCGCACGCTCCTCGTACACAATTTTTTTTGTATCGAAAAATATCGCGCGCTCCTCGTATAAATTCTTCGAAACTCTTGGCGCCATCTACGAGAAAAGTGGGAACCTGCAAGTGTTCGAATTGTCCGGCAGAGGGCGCCGATAATTTCGTGGTTCTTTTTAGGGCCGATAGATGGCGCTCGCCAATTTTCCCCGAAAAATTGGCGGAATTTCTCGAAAAAAATAAATACTTACCTTTTATTCGAAAATACGGGGGATTTTCGAGGAAAAAAAAAAAGGAAGCGTACCGTTCATTTATTTATTCATTTATTTGTTAGAGGGTTAATTTACAATATATTACAAATAGTAACACTATAATAACAATAATAATACTTTTAAATAATAATTACAAAAATGGTCGCCTATTTATAGTAAAATTAAAAGGCAAAAATGGTGCGTTAGTTTTTCGCGAAAAAAACCGACACTCCGTGGATGTTTTCGACGTTTTATAATTTTTTTTAGATGAAACGGGCGAAAATACAACTTTTCTGTCTTTTGTATTTTTTCCGTATCTCGTTTCGTTTTCGAGAAAAAAAATAAAAACCGTTGTTGAATAAAAATGTCGTTAAATCGTGCCCCTTAAGTTATGCAACCAATTTTTCATGGAATTTAGTTTTTATTTTTTTCTCGAAAACGAAGCGAGATACGAAAAAACGACGAGAGACAAAAAAGTTGCATTTTGATCTGTTTTATCTAAAAAAAAATATAAACGTTTCGAAAAACCTACAGGGCACTATTTTATTTGTAACTATTTAAAAAAAGTAACAATTTTGAAAAAAAAAATTACGCCCCGTAGGATTTTTACAATTTTTATATTTTCTTTAGATAAAACAGATAAAAATACAACTTTTTTGGCTCTTGTATTTTTTCCGGATATCGCTTCGTTTTCGAGAAAAAAATAAAAACTAAATTCCATGAAAAATTGGTTGCATAACTTAAGGGGCACGATTTAATGAAATTTTGATTCAAAAACTGTTTTTATTTTTTTACTCGAAAACGAAGAGAGATCCGGAAAAAATACAAGAGCCAAAAAAGTGGCATTTTTCTCTGTTTTATCTAAAAAAAAATATACAAATTTTAAAAACCCTACGGGATGTTGTTTTTTTATTCAAATACGTCACTTTTTTTTTATTAGTCGCAAATAAAATAGCACCCTGTAGGTTTTTGGAAACGTTTATACTTTTTTTTGGTAAAACAATCGACGATACAACTTTTTTGATTCTCGTATGTTTTCCGTATCTCGATTCGTTTTCGAGAAAAAAAATAAAAACCGTTTTTGTATTAAAATTTCATTAAATCGTGCCCCTTAAGTTATGCAACCCATTTGTCATTGAACTTCGTTTTTATTTTTTTCTCAAAAACGAAGGGAGTTACGAAAAAACTATAAGAGTAAAAAAAGTTGCATTTTGATGTGTTTTATCTAAAAAAAATTGTAACAATTTCAAAAGCCCTACAGGATGTTGTTTTTTATACAAAAACACCACTTTTTTTTTAATTATTTGCGAATAAAATAGCGTCCCGTAGGTTTTTCGAAACGTTTATATTTTTTTTAGATGAAACATTGAGAAACGCAACTTTTCTTGCTCTTGCGCTTTTTCCGTATCTCGCTTCGTTTTCTAGATAAAAAATAAAAACCGTTTTTGCGTAAAAATTTCGTTAAATCGTGCCCCTAAAGTTATGCAACCCCCGTATCACCAAATTTTGTTTTTATTTTTCATCTCGAAAACTAAGCGAGATACGAAAAAACGACAAAAGCCAAAAAAGTTGTATTTTCGCCCGTTTTATCTAAAAAAAATTAAAACAATTTCGAAAAATCCGTTTACATTAAAATAAACCTACATAAACAGTTCAATAATCTCTAATTTTTTTTCTAACATTTCAACAAGAAAAATGCGAACAATTTAACGAAAAAAATCGCTTTTTTAGAGAAAAAAAATCGGGTTTTTTTTACCGAAAAAACAATTTCGTTCGCGTTTTTCCTTTTTTCTAACATCGACACATCTTTCGGGGACACTCTGTATAATTAAAAATAAAATAAAATTAATATAAAGCGTAAAAAATGATAGAAAATAAATAAAATTAATTTTTAACGAAAATTAAAAAAAAAACAATAAAAAATTAAAAAATTTCTATAATTTTCACGCATTTTTTTTTAATAGAAAATTATTTGTTAAACACTCTATATATTGTTTTTTTTTTTTTTTTTTTTTTTTTTTTTTTTTTTTTTCTTAAATTTTACACAATTAATTTAATCTAAAAACGAATAATGCAAAAGGGACAGATTTTTTTTTTTTGTTTTTTTACCCTTAAAATCTCGATATTTTATTTTATTGTACCGGGTGTTTTTTTTTGGGTGGGTCGAGGGGGCGAATTTCGTGAATTTTTCGGCGAAAAATTTCGTGTATTATCGATTTTTTTTTGGGGGAATCGATACTTTCGAGCATCGATTGTTCGAGTTTCGATTTTTTGAAATTTTTGGGAAATTTTGAAAAACGTTTTGTTTTCGAGGAAATTTTTGGAAAAGTTCGAAATTCGGCGTTTTTAAAATCGTTGAAAAAATTATTTTTTATTTTTTTGATATGCCGGAAAATTATGAAACGATTTTTTGATTTTTTGGGAAAAAAAATTTTTGGAAAATTGAAAATTTGAGAAAAAAATCGAATTTTTGAGAAAAAAGAATTTTTATAAAGCGAAAATAAATCGAATTTTTAAAAATAAACATGAAATTTTTGAAAAATTCGAATTTTTTTTAAGGAACAAAAAATATTAAACGAATTTTTCAAAAAAAAAAAAAAAACTTGAAATTTGGAAAAAAAAGCATTTTTTTTCAAAAAAATTACGATTTTTGGCGAAGAATGCAAATTTTTCGAAAAAATAAGTTTTGAAAAAAACGAATTTCCAAAAAAAATGCGAATCTCAAAAAACAAATAAAAACGAGAAATTTCGAGTAAAAGTAAAAAATTACCCAAAAATTTCGAAAAACCCGAAACTCTCCACCTCCCCCCCGAAAAAAAAAAAAACAATATACAGGGCGATCCCGAAAAATCCCTTCGTCCCCCCCCCCACACTCCAATTTTCGGCGTCAGTCTCGCGGTTTTCTCTTCTTCTTTTTTCGAAAAAATCTTCTAAATTTCGTTGTCGTGGCAAAAAGCGATTTTCGCCCCCCCCGCCAACAAATCCAGGGGCGTCCCGTGGACGCGGACGCTCCTCACGCAGCCCTCGAAGCCCCTGTAATAAGAGGGGGGCAGGCCGGGGGGCAGAGCGGGGGCGGACCCTAAAAAGAAAAAAAAAATTCCTGTATCCCTAAATTAAAAATAAAGAAAAACGGGGCACGCGCAACCCTCCTTACACTTAAACGTAATGTGGGTTGCGTACATCTTAAAAAAGTTTGTGTAAAGTATGCAACCAGCATTACACGTATAAGCGTAAAACTGGTTGCATACATCGAGGGAGTTATTTACATATTTAAGAACGCAACCGGTTTTACGTTAAAGTGTAAAGTGGGTTGCATAAAGCTGAAAAATGAAATTTGTTTATCATTTATGTTACAAGAAAGGACAAAATGAAAGAAAAAAAATGTGAAACGTTGAACGAAAAAAGGGAATTTAATAAAAGAAAAACGAAATTTTGAGGAAATGTTAAGTGAAATTTTGAAAAAAGTAAGTTGGAAATTCCAAAAAAAGTGCGAATTTTTCACAAAAAAAAAAAAAAAAAAAAAAAGCGAAATTTTCATATAAACGAACAGAAATTAAAACAAGGAATTTTTTTTCAAAAAAAGAAATTCCCTTTTTTCATTTTTTTCATTAAAATCCACTTTTTTAATTGCGGCGCACGCGACCCCCTTTACGCTACAAAACGTAAAACTGGTTGCATACGTAGTACACATTTGCGCGCGCGCAACCAGTTTTACACTTCACCGCAACGCGGGTTGCATAACGTAAAAAACGAGCAAACGAACGAACAACAAAAAGAAGAAGAAGAAGAAGAAGAAAAACGTACCGATCCAGAGTTTCGCCGTCGTCCTCAGGGAAATCGGCCCCGATCGGGCCGCGACGCCCCTGACGGCGTCGCGGCGCCCGTCGATCGAAACGAAACCGACGCGTTTTCTTCTTCGCACCCGAATCGTGTGCCATCGGCCGTCGTCGATTCTCGTTCGAGACCTGGAAGAAAAAAGAAGAAGAAGAAAATATTCGGTTAAAACGCGTTAAACTGGTTGCCTACGGGGAAATTCGTAATTTTAGGTTGGTAACAGTGGAAAATGCCACACTAACATTTTAGGTCGGTTGTGTTGCACGAATGTCACTAGAATTTTAGGTTGGTAGTGCTAGGTAACTAGTCTATACCGTTTAGGTTGGTAGCAGTGAAAATGTCACTAGAACGGGCGTTTAGGTTGGCGGTACTGGGAAACTAGACTGTAACGCGTTCGGGTTGGTAGAACTGGAGAATGTCACTAAAAATTTTAGGTTGGCAGTAGTGGCAAGTTAAAAGAAGAGGAATTTTTTTTTTGAAAAAACGAAACGGGCGAAATTTTGTTGTTTTTTTTGGGAAATTCCGTTTTTTTTTTTTTTTGAAAAATTCTAGATTTTTTATTTATTTTTTTTCTTAAAATCCAGCTTTTTTCGAAAAAAATATGAAATTTTGAGAAAAACGCGAATTTTCCGAAAAAAGCAAATTAAAAAGTAAAATTTTAGAAATTTTTTCAAAAAACGGAACAAGCGAAATTTTGAGAAAAAAAAAGCAAATTTAAAAAACCGAAAAATGCGAAAAACCCGAATTATTCAAAAAAAGCAAAATTTTCAAATGCGACACTTTGAAAAAAAATAATAATGTCTCAAAAAAAAAGCGTAATTTTAATAAGATCAACTTTTTACTAAAAAGTACAATTTTTGAAGAGAACAAAAACCAAAATTCTTGAGAAGAAAAAAAAAAAAACGATAAAAATTTAAAGTAATTGAAATTTCGAATGAAAAATAACTTGCAATTTAGTCCCAAAATGTTGAAAAAAAATAAACATCGAAATACTAAAAAACCCCACGTCACTAAACAGTGCGGCCAACTTAATTTTAAATTAAAGTTACCAACATCGAAATTCGAAAAAACCCCACGTCATTATTAACGCAGTGTTGCCAACTTAGTTTAAATTAAAGTTACCAACATCGAAAAACAAAAAACCCCACGTCGTTATTAAACAGTGCGGCCAACTTCTTTTTAAATTAAAGTTACCAACCTCGAAATACGAAAAATCCCCACGTCGTTATTAAACAATGTTGCCAACTTAGTTTAAATTAAAGTTACCAACATCGAAATACGAAAAATCCCCACGTCGTTATTAATACAGTGCGGCCAACTGACGGTAATAAAAGTTACTAAACTAAACTTACCGGACGGCGAAAAAGGGGCGGCGGCCGCCCAAATTGAAGCTGAACTCGGGGCGGCCGTCGACGAGGGCGACCCCCAAATAATTTTCGGGCCGGTCGAGACGATTATTTTTGGCGCGCCACAAAACGAGCCCGTCGGACGAAAAAGTTCGAAGTTTTATTTCGTAGCGGTTGCCGCGTTCCGGTTTTTTCCT
Source organism: Hermaeophaga mercurialis (assembly GCA_951812935.1). Lineage (NCBI taxonomy): Eukaryota > Metazoa > Arthropoda > Insecta > Coleoptera > Chrysomelidae > Hermaeophaga > Hermaeophaga mercurialis. The sequence continues at coordinate 23,315,510 of OX638366.1, forward strand.
AAAAACAAAAAAAAAGAAGAAAAAATAAAAAAAAAATTATTTTTTGTAGAAAATGTGAACAAAATTTTTATAGTTCCGAGGAAAAAAACGAATAAAATTTTGAGAAAAAAAAATGGGGGGAATTTTGAGAGAAAAAAAAACGAGGAAAGTCGAGCTTCTTCTTTTTTTTTTTGAAAATTCGCTATTTTACAAAATTTCGTTTTTTTCCTCAAAATTTTGAGAAAAAATGTGGAATTTTTGGGGAAAAATACGAAAAACAAAAAAGCGAAATTTTTCAAAAAAAACAAGGAAAAAATCGAAACATCTTTTTTTGAAAAATTCAAAATCCGCTTTTCACGAATTTATTTTTTCCAAATTTCATTGTTTTTCTCAAAATTTTTCAAAAAAAACAATAGAAAAAGCGAAATTTTTGGAAAAACCAAATTTTTCAAAAAAACGGGAATTTTGAGTGAGAAAAAAAAACGAGGAAAGTCGAGCTTCTTCTTTTTTTTTTTTTTTTTTGAAAATTCGCTATTTTACAAAATTTCGTTTTTTTCCTCAAAATTTTGAGAAAAAATGTGGAATTTTTGGGGAAAAATACGAAAAACAAAAAAGCGAAATTTTTCAAAAAAAAACAAGGAAAAAATCGAAACATCTTTTTTTGAAAAATTCAAAATCCGCTTTTCACGAATTTATTTTTTCCAAATTTCATTGTTTTTCTCAAAATTTTTCAAAAAAAACAATAGAAAAAGCGAAATTTTTGGAAAAACCAAATTTTTCAAAAAAACGGGAATTTTGAGTGAGAAAAAAAAACGAGGAAAGTCGAGCTTCTTCTTTTTTTTTTTTTTTTTTGAAAATTCGCTATTTTACAAAATTTCGTTTTTTTCCTCAAAATTTTGAGAAAAAATGTGGAATTTTTGGGGAAAAATACGAAAAACAAAAAAGCGAAATTTTTCAAAAAAAAACAAGGAAAAAATCGAAACATCTTTTTTTGAAAAATTCAAAATCCGCTTTTCACGAATTTATTTTTTCCAAATTTCATTGTTTTTCTCAAAATTTTTCAAAAAAAACAATAGAAAAAGCGAAATTTTTGGAAAAACCAAATTTTTCAAAAAAACGGGAATTTTGAGTGAGAAAAAAAAACGAGGAAAGTCGAGCTTCTTCTTTTTTTTTTTTTTTTTTGAAAATTCGCTATTTTACAAAATTTCGTTTTTTTCCTCAAAATTTTGAGAAAAAATGTGGAATTTTGGGGAAAAATACGAAAAACAAAAAAGCGAAATTTTTCAAAAAAAAACAAGGAAAAAATCGAAACATCTTTTTTTGAAAAATTCAAAATCCGCTTTTCACGAATTTATTTTTTCCAAATTTCATTGTTTTTCTCAAAATTTTTCAAAAAAAACAATAGAAAAAGCGAAATTTTTGGAAAAACCAAATTTTTCAAAAAAACGGGAATTTTGAGTGAGAAAAAAAAACGAGGAAAGTCGAGCTTCTTCTTTTTTTTTTTTTTTTTTGAAAATTCGCTATTTTACAAAATTTCGTTTTTTTCCTCAAAATTTTGAGAAAAAATGTGGAATTTTGGGGAAAAATACGAAAAACAAAAAAGCGAAATTTTTCAAAAAAAAACAAGGAAAAAATCGAAACATCTTTTTTTGAAAAATTCAAAATCCGCTTTTCACGAATTTATTTTTTCCAAATTTCATTGTTTTTCTCAAAATTTTTCAAAAAAAACAATAGAAAAAGCGAAATTTTTGGAAAAACCAAATTTTTCAAAAAAACGGGAATTTTGAGTGAGAAAAAAAAACGAGGAAAGTCGAGCTTCTTCTTTTTTTTTTTTTTTTTTGAAAATTCGCTATTTTACAAAATTTCGTTTTTTTCCTCAAAATTTTGAGAAAAAATGTGGAATTTTTGGGGAAAAATACGAAAAACAAAAAAGCGAAATTTTTCAAAAAAAACAAGGAAAAAATCGAAACATCTTTTTTTGAAAAATTCAAAATCCGCTTTTCACGAATTTATTTTTTCCAAATTTCATTGTTTTTCTCAAAATTTTTCAAAAAAAACAATAGAAAAAGCGAAATTTTTGGAAAAACCAAATTTTTCAAAAAAACGGGAATTTTGAGTGAGAAAAAAAAACGAGGAAAGTCGAGCTTCTTCTTTTTTTTTTTTTTTTTGAAAATTCGCTATTTTACAAAATTTCGTTTTTTTCCTCAAAATTTTGAGAAAAAATGTGGAATTTTTGGGGAAAAATACGAAAAACAAAAAAGCGAAATTTTTCAAAAAAAAACAAGGAAAAAATCGAAACATCTTTTTTTGAAAAATTCAAAAATCCGCTTTTCCCGAATTTATTTTTTCCAAATTTCATTGTTTTTCTCAAAATTTTTCAAAAAAAACAATAGAAAAAGCGAAATTTTTGGAAAAACCAAATTTTTCAAAAAAACGGGAATTTTGAGTGAGAAAAAAAAACGAGGAAAGTCGAGCTTCTTCTTTTTTTTTTTTTTTTTTGAAAATTCGCTATTTTACAAAATTTCGTTTTTTTCCTCAAAATTTTGAGAAAAAATGTGGAATTTTTGGGGAAAAATACGAAAAACAAAAAAGCGAAATTTTTCAAAAAAAAACAAGGAAAAAATCGAAACATCTTTTTTTGAAAAATTCAAAAATCCGCTTTTCCCGAATTTATTTTTTCCAAATTTCATTGTTTTTCTCAAAATTTTTCAAAAAAAACAATAGAAAAAGCGAAATTTTTGGAAAAACCAAATTTTTCAAAAAAACGGGAATTTTGAGTGAGAAAAAAAAACGAGGAAAGTCGAGCTTCTTCTTTTTTTTTTTTTTTTTTGAAAATTCGCTATTTTACAAAATTTCGTTTTTTTCCTCAAAATTTTGAGAAAAAATGTGGAATTTTTGGGGAAAAATACGAAAAACAAAAAAGCGAAATTTTTCAAAAAAAAACAAGGAAAAAATCGAAACATCTTTTTTTGAAAAATTCAAAATCCGCTTTTCACGAATTTATTTTTTCCAAATTTCATTGTTTTTCTCAAAATTTTTCAAAAAAAACAATAGAAAAAGCGAAATTTTTGGAAAAACCAAATTTTTCAAAAAAACGGGAATTTTGAGTGAGAAAAAAAAACGAGGAAAGTCGAGCTTCTTCTTTTTTTTTTTTTTTTTTGAAAATTCGCTATTTTACAAAATTTCGTTTTTTTCCTCAAAATTTTGAGAAAAAATGTGGAATTTTTGGGGAAAAATACGAAAAACAAAAAAGCGAAATTTTTCAAAAAAAAACAAGGAAAAAATCGAAACATCTTTTTTTGAAAAATTCAAAATCCGCTTTTCACGAATTTATTTTTTCCAAATTTCATTGTTTTTCTCAAAATTTTTCAAAAAAAACAATAGAAAAAGCGAAATTTTTGGAAAAACCAAATTTTTCAAAAAAACGGGAATTTTGAGTGAGAAAAAAAAACGAGGAAAGTCGAGCTTCTTCTTTTTTTTTTTTTTTTTTGAAAATTCGCTATTTTACAAAATTTCGTTTTTTTCCTCAAAATTTTGAGAAAAAATGTGGAATTTTGGGGAAAAATACGAAAAACAAAAAAGCGAAATTTTTCAAAAAAAAACAAGGAAAAAATCGAAACATCTTTTTTTGAAAAATTCAAAATCCGCTTTTCACGAATTTATTTTTTCCAAATTTCATTGTTTTTCTCAAAATTTTTCAAAAAAAACAATAGAAAAAGCGAAATTTTTGGAAAAACCAAATTTTTCAAAAAAACGGGAATTTTGAGTGAGAAAAAAAAACGAGGAAAGTCGAGCTTCTTCTTTTTTTTTTTTTTTTTTGAAAATTCGCTATTTTACAAAATTTCGTTTTTTTCCTCAAAATTTTGAGAAAAAATGTGGAATTTTTGGGGAAAAATACGAAAAACAAAAAAGCGAAATTTTTCAAAAAAAAACAAGGAAAAAATCGAAACATCTTTTTTTGAAAAATTCAAAAATCCGCTTTTCCCGAATTTATTTTTTCCAAATTTCATTGTTTTTCTCAAAATTTTTCAAAAAAAACAATAGAAAAAGCGAAATTTTTGGAAAAACCAAATTTTTCAAAAAAACGGGAATTTTGAGTGAGAAAAAAAAACGAGGAAAGTCGAGCTTCTTCTTTTTTTTTTTTTTTTTTGAAAATTCGCTATTTTACAAAATTTCGTTTTTTTCCTCAAAATTTTGAGAAAAAATGTGGAATTTTTGGGGAAAAATACGAAAAACAAAAAAGCGAAATTTTTCAAAAAAAAACAAGGAAAAAATCGAAACATCTTTTTTTGAAAAATTCAAAAATCCGCTTTTCCCGAATTTATTTTTTCCAAATTTCATTGTTTTTCTCAAAATTTTTCAAAAAAAACAATAGAAAAAGCGAAATTTTTGGAAAAACCAAATTTTTCAAAAAAACGGGAATTTTGAGTGAGAAAAAAAAACGAGGAAAGTCGAGCTTCTTCTTTTTTTTTTTTTTTTTTGAAAATTCGCTATTTTACAAAATTTCGTTTTTTTCCTCAAAATTTTGAGAAAAAATGTGGAATTTTTGGGGAAAAATACGAAAAACAAAAAAGCGAAATTTTTCAAAAAAAACAAGGAAAAAATCGAAACATCTTTTTTTGAAAAATTCAAAATCCGCTTTTCACGAATTTATTTTTTCCAAATTTCATTGTTTTTCTCAAAATTTTTCAAAAAAAACAATAGAAAAAGCGAAATTTTTGGAAAAACCAAATTTTTCAAAAAAACGGGAATTTTGAGTGAGAAAAAAAAACGAGGAAAGTCGAGCTTCTTCTTTTTTTTTTTTTTTTTGAAAATTCGCTATTTTACAAAATTTCGTTTTTTTCCTCAAAATTTTGAGAAAAAATGTGGAATTTTTGGGGAAAAATACGAAAAACAAAAAAGCGAAATTTTTCAAAAAAAAACAAGGAAAAAATCGAAACATCTTTTTTTGAAAAATTCAAAATCCGCTTTTCACGAATTTATTTTTTCCAAATTTCATTGTTTTTCTCAAAATTTTTCAAAAAAAACAATAGAAAAAGCGAAATTTTTGGAAAAACCAAATTTTTCAAAAAAACGGGAATTTTGAGTGAGAAAAAAAAACGAGGAAAGTCGAGCTTCTTCTTTTTTTTTTTTTTTTTTGAAAATTCGCTATTTTACAAAATTTCGTTTTTTTCCTCAAAATTTTGAGAAAAAATGTGGAATTTTTGGGGAAAAATACGAAAAACAAAAAAGCGAAATTTTTCAAAAAAAAACAAGGAAAAAATCGAAACATCTTTTTTTGAAAAATTCAAAATCCGCTTTTCACGAATTTATTTTTTCCAAATTTCATTGTTTTTCTCAAAATTTTTCAAAAAAAACAATAGAAAAAGCGAAATTTTTGGAAAAACCAAATTTTTCAAAAAAACGGGAATTTTGAGTGAGAAAAAAAAACGAGGAAAGTCGAGCTTCTTCTTTTTTTTTTTTTTTTTTGAAAATTCGCTATTTTACAAAATTTCGTTTTTTTCCTCAAAATTTTGAGAAAAAATGTGGAATTTTTGGGGAAAAATACGAAAAACAAAAAAGCGAAATTTTTCAAAAAAAAACAAGGAAAAAATCGAAACATCTTTTTTTGAAAAATTCAAAAATCCGCTTTTCCCGAATTTATTTTTTCCAAATTTCATTGTTTTTCTCAAAATTTTTCAAAAAAAACAATAGAAAAAGCGAAATTTTTGGAAAAACCAAATTTTTCAAAAAAACGGGAATTTTGAGTGAGAAAAAAAAACGAGGAAAGTCGAGCTTCTTCTTTTTTTTTTTTTTTTTTGAAAATTCGCTATTTTACAAAATTTCGTTTTTTTCCTCAAAATTTTGAGAAAAAATGTGGAATTTTTGGGGAAAAATACGAAAAACAAAAAAGCGAAATTTTTCAAAAAAAAACAAGGAAAAAATCGAAACATCTTTTTTTGAAAAATTCAAAAATCCGCTTTTCCCGAATTTATTTTTTCCAAATTTCATTGTTTTTCTCAAAATTTTTCAAAAAAAACAATAGAAAAAGCGAAATTTTTGGAAAAACCAAATTTTTCAAAAAAACGGGAATTTTGAGTGAGAAAAAAAAACGAGGAAAGTCGAGCTTCTTCTTTTTTTTTTTTTTTTTTGAAAATTCGCTATTTTACAAAATTTCGTTTTTTTCCTCAAAATTTTGAGAAAAAATGTGGAATTTTTGGGGAAAAATACGAAAAACAAAAAAGCGAAATTTTTCAAAAAAAAACAAGGAAAAAATCGAAACATCTTTTTTTGAAAAATTCAAAATCCGCTTTTCACGAATTTATTTTTTCCAAATTTCATTGTTTTTCTCAAAATTTTTCAAAAAAAACAATAGAAAAAGCGAAATTTTTGGAAAAACCAAATTTTTCAAAAAAACGGGAATTTTGAGTGAGAAAAAAAAACGAGGAAAGTCGAGCTTCTTCTTTTTTTTTTTTTTTTTTGAAAATTCGCTATTTTACAAAATTTCGTTTTTTTCCTCAAAATTTTGAGAAAAAATGTGGAATTTTTGGGGAAAAATACGAAAAACAAAAAAGCGAAATTTTTCAAAAAAAAACAAGGAAAAAATCGAAACATCTTTTTTTGAAAAATTCAAAAATCCGCTTTTCCCGAATTTATTTTTTCCAAATTTCATTGTTTTTCTCAAAATTTTTCAAAAAAAACAATAGAAAAAGCGAAATTTTTGGAAAAACCAAATTTTTCAAAAAAACGGGAATTTTGAGTGAGAAAAAAAAACGAGGAAAGTCGAGCTTCTTCTTTTTTTTTTTTTTTTTTGAAAATTCGCTATTTTACAAAATTTCGTTTTTTTCCTCAAAATTTTGAGAAAAAATGTGGAATTTTGGGGAAAAATACGAAAAACAAAAAAGCGAAATTTTTCAAAAAAAAACAAGGAAAAAATCGAAACATCTTTTTTTGAAAAATTCAAAATCCGCTTTTCACGAATTTATTTTTTCCAAATTTCATTGTTTTTCTCAAAATTTTTCAAAAAAAACAATAGAAAAAGCGAAATTTTTGGAAAAACCAAATTTTTCAAAAAAACGGGAATTTTGAGTGAGAAAAAAAAACGAGGAAAGTCGAGCTTCTTCTTTTTTTTTTTTTTTTTTGAAAATTCGCTATTTTACAAAATTTCGTTTTTTTCCTCAAAATTTTGAGAAAAAATGTGGAATTTTTGGGGAAAAATACGAAAAACAAAAAAGCGAAATTTTTCAAAAAAAAACAAGGAAAAAATCGAAACATCTTTTTTTGAAAAATTCAAAAATCCGCTTTTCCCGAATTTATTTTTTCCAAATTTCATTGTTTTTCTCAAAATTTTTCAAAAAAAACAATAGAAAAAGCGAAATTTTTGGAAAAACCAAATTTTTCAAAAAAACGGGAATTTTGAGTGAGAAAAAAAAACGAGGAAAGTCGAGCTTCTTCTTTTTTTTTTTGAAAATTCGCTATTTTACAAAATTTCGTTTTTTTCCTCAAAATTTTGAGAAAAAATGTGGAATTTTTGGGGAAAAATACGAAAAACAAAAAAGCGAAATTTTTCAAAAAAAACAAGGAAAAAATCGAAACATCTTTTTTTGAAAAATTCAAAATCCGCTTTTCACGAATTTATTTTTTCCAAATTTCATTGTTTTTCTCAAAATTTTTCAAAAAAAACAATAGAAAAAGCGAAATTTTTGGAAAAACCAAATTTTTCAAAAAAACGGGAATTTTGAGTGAGAAAAAAAAACGAGGAAAGTCGAGCTTCTTCTTTTTTTTTTTTTTTTTTTTGAAAATTCGCTATTTTACAAAATTTCGTTTTTTTCCTCAAAATTTTGAGAAAAAATGTGGAATTTTTGGGGAAAAATACGAAAAACAAAAAAGCGAAATTTTTCAAAAAAAAACAAGGAAAAAATCGAAACATCTTTTTTTGAAAAATTCAAAATCCGCTTTTCACGAATTTATTTTTTCCAAATTTCATTGTTTTTCTCAAAATTTTTCAAAAAAAACAATAGAAAAAGCGAAATTTTTGGAAAAACCAAATTTTTCAAAAAAACGGGAATTTTGAGTGAGAAAAAAAAACGAGGAAAGTCGAGCTTCTTCTTTTTTTTTTTTTTTTTGAAAATTCGCTATTTTACAAAATTTCGTTTTTTTCCTCAAAATTTTGAGAAAAAATGTGGAATTTTGGGGAAAAATACGAAAAACAAAAAAGCGAAATTTTTCAAAAAAAAACAAGGAAAAAATCGAAACATCTTTTTTTGAAAAATTCAAAATCCGCTTTTCACGAATTTATTTTTTCCAAATTTCATTGTTTTTCTCAAAATTTTTCAAAAAAAACAATAGAAAAAGCGAAATTTTTGGAAAAACCAAATTTTTCAAAAAAACGGGAATTTTGAGTGAGAAAAAAAAACGAGGAAAGTCGAGCTTCTTCTTTTTTTTTTTTTTTTTGAAAATTCGCTATTTTACAAAATTTCGTTTTTTTCCTCAAAATTTTGAGAAAAAATGTGGAATTTTTGGGGAAAAATACGAAAAACAAAAAAGCGAAATTTTTCAAAAAAAAACAAGGAAAAAATCGAAACATCTTTTTTTGAAAAATTCAAAAATCCGCTTTTCCCGAATTTATTTTTTCCAAATTTCATTGTTTTTCTCAAAATTTTTCAAAAAAAACAATAGAAAAAGCGAAATTTTTGGAAAAACCAAATTTTTCAAAAAAACGGGAATTTTGAGTGAGAAAAAAAAACGAGGAAAGTCGAGCTTCTTCTTTTTTTTTTTTTTTTTTGAAAATTCGCTATTTTACAAAATTTCGTTTTTTTCCTCAAAATTTTGAGAAAAAATGTGGAATTTTTGGGGAAAAATACGAAAAACAAAAAAGCGAAATTTTTCAAAAAAAACAAGGAAAAAATCGAAACATCTTTTTTTGAAAAATTCAAAATCCGCTTTTCACGAATTTATTTTTTCCAAATTTCATTGTTTTTCTCAAAATTTTTCAAAAAAAACAATAGAAAAAGCGAAATTTTTGGAAAAACCAAATTTTTCAAAAAAACGGGAATTTTGAGTGAGAAAAAAAAACGAGGAAAGTCGAGCTTCTTCTTTTTTTTTTTTTTTTGAAAATTCGCTATTTTACAAAATTTCGTTTTTTTCCTCAAAATTTTGAGAAAAAATGTGGAATTTTGGGGAAAAATACGAAAAACAAAAAAGCGAAATTTTTCAAAAAAAAACAAGGAAAAAATCGAAACATCTTTTTTTGAAAAATTCAAAATCCGCTTTTCACGAATTTATTTTTTCCAAATTTCATTGTTCAAAAATTCAAAAATTATTCAAAAACAAGCGATTTTCAAAAAAAAAAACAAATAGAAAAATCGGGATTTTTCAAAAAAACACGAAATAAAAAGAACAAAAAACTAAAAAAAAAAAAATATTAGTCGGTTAAATTTTTCCACTTTTTCCAACTCACAAAACGTCCAAATCCTCCGAATTGTAATCGTCCCCCAAAAAATATTCTTCTTTTTCTTCTTCTTCTTCTTCTTCTTCTTTTAAAGTGGTCTCGTTGTTCGAGAAAAAATCCCCCTCGAAATTCGACGAGTTCCCGCTAATTTAATAATCGTCCGTTAGTAAAATCGTTCGTTAGTAAAATAGGTTGTTAATTGAAAATTAATAAATATTAATTAAAAAAAAAAAAAAAACGTGTTAATTTTTTTTTACCTTCGGTAGGCCCGGTTTTTGTATTGCAAATAAACGGCCCCGTTAAATTTAATCGAAGCCGCCGTCTCTTCTTCTTCTTCTTCTTCTTCTTCTTCTTCTTTTTCTTCTTCTTTTTCCGCTAAAAAATAAATAAAATAAAAAAAATCAAATTATTTTAATTTTAATGGGGCAATTTGTAATTTTAAGTTGGTAGTATTGGGCGAATGTAACTAAAAAATTTAGGTTGGTACTACTGGGACTATTAGACTGCAACGCGTTTAGGTTGGTAGAACTGGAGAATGACACTAGAACGTGTTTAGGTTGGTAGTATTGGGCGAAAGTCACTAAAAATGTTAAGTTGGTGGTACTGGGAAACTAGACTGTAATGCGTGTTTGGGTTGGTAGAACTGGAGAATGGCACTAGAAAGCGAAATAAAAAGCAGTAGCGTACCTAAAAAGTTTATTTAGTAAGAAAAAAGCAGTAGCGTACGTAAATAGTTATCAATCGCAAAAAAAAAAGGAAATAAATAAGCAGTAGCGTACGAAAAAACTATTTAGAACAACAAAAAGTAAAAAAGCAGTAGCGTACGTAAAAAGTTTATTTAGTAAGAAAAAAGCAGTAGCGTCCGTAAATAGTTATTAATCGCAAAAAAAAAGGAAATAAATAAGCAGTAGCGTACGAAAAAACTATTTAGAACAACAAAAAGTAAAAAAGCAGTAGCGTACGTAAAAAGTTTATTTAGTAAGAAAAAAGCAGTAGCGTACGTAAATAGTTATCAATCGCAAAAAAAAAGGAAATAAATAAGCAGTAGCGTACGAAAAGTTATTTATCACAATAAAAGCAGTGGCGTACGAAAAAAGTTATTTAGAACAAAAAAAACGCAGTAGCGTACTAAACATTATTTAGAACAAAAAAATAAAAAAGCAGTAGCGTACGTAAAAAGTTTATTTAGTAAGAAAAAAGCAGTAGCGTACGTAAATAGTTATTAATCGCAAAAAAAAAAGGAAATAAATAAGCAGTAGCGTACGAAAAGTTATTTATCACAATAAAAGCAGTGGCGTACGAAAAAAGTTATTTAGAACAAAAAAAAAGCAGTAGCGTACTAAACATTATTTAGAACAAAAAAATAAAAAAACAGTAGCGTACGTAAAAAGTTTATTTAGTAAGAAAAAAGCAGTAGCGTACGTAAATAGTTATTAATCGCAAAAAAAAAAAGGAAATAAATAAGCAGTAGCGTACGTAAAAAGTTTATTTAGTAAGAAAAAAGCAGTAGCGTACGTAAATAGTTATTAATCGCAAAAAAAAAAAGGAAATAAATAAGCAGTAGCGTACGAAAAAACCATTTAGAACAACAAAAAGTAAAAAAGCAGTAGCGTACCTAAAAAGTTTATTTAGTAAGAAAAAAGCAGTAGCGTCCGTAAATAGTTATTAATCGCAAAAAAAAAGGAAATAAATAAGCAGTAGCGTACGAAAAGTTATTTATCACAATAAAAGCAGTGGCGTACGAAAAAAGTTATTTAGAACAAAAAAAAAGCAGTAGCGTACTACTAAAGCGTACTACTAAACATTATTTAGAACAAAAAAATAAAAAAGCAGTAGCGTACGTAAAAAGTTTATTTAGTAAGAAAAAAGCAGTAGCGTCCGTAAATAGTTATTAATCACAAAAAAAAAAATAAAGGAAATAAATAAGCAGTAGCGTACGAAAAAACCATTTAGAACAAAAAGTAAAAAAGCAGTGGCGTACGAAAAAAGTTATTTAGTACAAAAAAAAAAAAAAAAAAGGAAAAAGAAGCAGTAGCGTACGAAAACAAAAGTTAATTAGGACAAAAAAAAGCAAAAAATTAGTGGCGTACGTAAAAACCTATTTAATTTAGCACACAGAAGAAGAAAAAAAGCAAAAAGGCAGTAGCGTACGTAAAAAAAACTATTCAATTTAGCACTCACAAACGCGCCAAAAAAAAAGCAAAAAAAAACAGCGGTGGCGTCCAAACAAACGATTTATTTTCTCACCCCGTTCGCAATTTTTACCGCCGGCACTGGTACAGGGCGGCGCCCGGGGGCGGGCCACGTTGTGGGCGCACGCCTCGTCAGCGGCGGCGCCGGCGGGGAGGGCGGCGCACGGGGGCAAATCTCGGGCGATCGGCAGCGGCGACTCGTCGAGCAGGATCTCGCCGACGGCCCCCCTGAAACCCTTCGAGGCGCCCGAAAGGCGGTGCACGTGGTTCCAGTCGCTGAGAATTAGAAGGAAAAAAAGATTAGATTTTTTGGGGAAAATTAAAAAATGAAGGAAAAAAAAAAAAGAATAAAAATGTGCGAAATTTTGAGAGAAAAAGGCAAAAAAAGTACAAAATTTTGAGAAAAAATGCAAAAAAGTACGAAATTTTGCTTCCATGCTTTTTTTCTAAAAATTTTGAACGTTTTTGAGAAAAGAGATTTTGAAAAAAAATTAGTGAAATCTTCTACTTTTCTCAAAAAAAAAAAATCAAAAAAAAAAATAGCCCTACTTACGGAACGGCGCCGACGTACAGTGGCGCGTCCAAATTCAAGTGGACGAGGGGGCGGCCGGAAAAACCGCGAATTACGGCGCCGTCGTCCAATCGCAGCGCCCCCTCGCGGCCCTCGCGCGAAATTCGCACTCGGTGCCACTTGTTCAACGTTATCGGACTCGAACTCCTGCAACAAAAAATACAAATCGAATTATCTTTTCGAATCTCCCGCCACTTTAGACGGTTCTACCAACTTTGAAAATCGAAATACCCCTCATCTGTCAATTTTAGACGGTTCTACCAACCGTAAAAAACGAAATTCCCCTCATCTGTCAATTTTAGACGGTTCTACCAACCGTTAAAAAACGAAATTCCCCCCATCTGTCAATTTTAGACGGTTCTACCAACTTTGAAAAACGAAATTCCTCTCATCTGTCAATTTTAGACGGTTCTACCAACTTTAAAAAATGAAATTCCCCTCATCTGTCAATTTTATAGACGGTTCTACCAACAGTAAAAAACGAAATTCCCCTCATCTGTCAATTTTAGACGGTTCTGCCAACTTTGAAAATCGAAATTCCCCCCATCTGTCAATTTTAGACGGTTCTACCAACTTTGAAAATCGAAATTCCCCCCATCTGTCAATTTTAGACGGTTCTACCAACCGTAAAAAATGAAATTCCCCTCATCTGTCAATTTTAGACGGTTCTACCAACCGTAAAAAACGAAATTCCCCTCATCTGTCAATTTTAGACGGTTCTACCAACTTTGAAAATCGAAATTCCCCCCATCTGTCAATTTTAGACGGTTCTACCAACCGTAAAAAATGAAATTCCCCTCATCTGTCAATTTTAGACGGTTCTACCAACCGTAAAAAACGAAATTCCCCTCATCTGTCAATTTTAGACGGTTCTACCAACTTTGAAAAACGAAATTCCTCTCATCTGTCAATTTTAGACGGTTCTACCAACTTTAAAAAATGAAATTCCCCTCATCTGTCAATTTTAGACGGTTCTACCAACTTTGAAAAACGAAATTCCCCCCATCTGTCAATTTTAGACGGTTCTACCAACTTTAAAAAATGAAATTCCCCTCATCTGTCAATTTTAGACGGTTCTGCCAACTTTGAAAATCGAAATTCCCCCCATCTGTCAATTTTAGACGGTTCTACCAACTTTAAAAAATGAAATTCCCCTCATCTGTCAATTTTAGACGGTTCTACCAACCGTAAAAAACGAAATTCCCCTCATCTGTCAATTTTAGACGGTTCTACCAACTTTAAAAAATGAAATTCCCCTCATCTGTCAATTTTAGACGGTTCTACCAACTTTGAAAATCGAAATACCCCTCATCTGTCAATTTTAGACGGTTCTACCAACAGTAAAAAAACTAAATTCCCCCCCCAAAAAAAGTACTAGATTTAAAAAAAAAAACCTTACGTCAAATTGGCTACGCCGCTTCCGAGATTGAACCGAAACTGGACGAAGCGGCGGGCGACGTTCAAACAGAGAAAATCTCCGCCCCCGCCTCGGCCGCCCCTCGTCGTCTCCTTTTCGCCCTCGTACAACAAAAGCCCGTTCGCCGCCTCCGACTTGAAACGCACCTCGATGGAGAATCGATTCTTCGCGCCGCCCCCCAAACGGGGAAATCGGACGAAACCGTCGCCCTTGAATTCGGGGGCGGCGGCCGACGGACGACTCTGATCTGAAAACAACAAAAAAAAATTAACTTTTACGGGTCGGTACTAGTGGGAGAATAAATTACAGAACGTGTTTACGTTGGCACTAGTGGGAGAATAAAAGACACTACAACGTTTAAGTTGGTACTAGTGGAGAATAAAAGACACTACAACGTTTAGGTTAGAAATAAATGATACTAGAACGTGTTTGGGTTGGTACTAGTGGGAGAATAAAAGACTAGATAGTGTTTAGGTGTTGGTACTAGTGGAATAAAAGACACTTGAACGTGTTTGGGTTGGGGTACTATCTACAACTTATTTAGGTTGGCGGTATTGAAAAGAGCTTAAGCGCGTTACGTTACCTTTTCGTCCGTTTCCGGTTTCGCAAAATTCCCCCGCGAATCCGTCGCGACACGCGCACCGGAAACCGGCGGCCGCCCCCGCCCCCACCCCCGTCTTCCTGCATCCGCCCCCGTTTCTACAGGGCGACGCGTCCGCCTCGCACGGATGCCCCTGCTCGCAATCGAACACCCCCACCACCTCCAACGCCGCCCCTCCTCCTCCTCCCACCCCCGCTTCTTCGTCTTCTTTCTTCGAACGCAGCTCGACGACGCGCCGCCCGATTTTCAACTCGCTTATGCAACCGCGAAAACCCAGCGGCGTCCCCGCGTTTTCGTACACCCTGGAACACAAACAAAAAAATTGAAGAAGGAGAAGAGAGAAAAAAAGGGCGGCGGAAAAACGAAATAAATCATACACTTTTATTTACCTGGTGAAATTGGTGGGGACGAACCCGACGAACGCGTCTTCGAGCAGGTCCAACGCCTTCTTCTTGGAAGGGCCGCTCGGACCGCCCGCCGGGCGGCCCCCCTTCTCCTCCTCCCCCTCGTCCAACTTCAACGTGCCGTCGCCGTGGTAGCGGCGGGCGACCGCCCGGTGGCGCCGCCCCACGGCCGCCCTCTCCGTCGACCGGATCTCGACGACGCCGTCGCCCAAATCGTAGCGGAAGAGGAGGCGGCCGCCCGCGAGGCCGAGGGCGACGAAATCGCCGGTGCCGTCGCCCTTTTGCTGGTCGTAGAGGAGGAGGCCGTCGGGGGCGGCCGGCGTGAATTCCACCTCGAGGGAGAGTTTGTGGGAGGAGGCGGCGAGCGGGGGCAGCCGGACGTAGGAGCGGCCGTGGAAGGCGGGCGTCCCGTAGGAGCCGCCCGGGGCGGCGCAGTCGGGGGCGGCGTACCCGGAGGGGCAGACGCAGGCGTAGGTGGCGCCGGGCAGATCGACGCAGGTGCCGCCGTTGAGGCAACGGGGGCGGGCGGCCGAAGGGCAGGCGGGCGGCGGTTCTTCTTCCTCGGAGCGGGGGGCGGCTGAAAATTAATTAATGTATTATATATATATATATATATTAATTAAACAAAGTTATATTAAAACGGAAACTCTTATTTTTTTGTTTAGTAGCAGTAGTTAAGCGAAGGGGCTTCCGCGTCGGAATTGGCGATGACGTATTATCGGGGCGAGGGCGGGGCGGTAGGGAGGTTTTTTGTGAAAGTAGGGGCGGGAGAGGTTGAGAAAGTGAGGGCGGGAGGGAGGGTTTTTGAGAAAGTGAGGGCGGGAAAATAAACGAGAAAGCGAGCGGGGAAAACGGAACGGTTTCGACAAATTACTCACTCTTTGCCAGCTCCCTGCTCCCCCCCCAAGCCTCTACGCCGCCACTTCCGGTCACCCAAAAAAAATAGTCATATTTTCGAGCAAATTCCGTAAAAAAAAAAAGATTTAACGAAATTGTCGCTATTTTTGGGTGCTACCCCCTTCCCTTTTCTACTTTCACCCTCCCCGAAAACCATTTTTGACCACCCAACAGAAAATGTGTGTTTTTCGAGCGAATTCGATAAAACAAAAAAAAAAAAAAAAGACTATTCTTGGGTGTTCCCCCTTCACCCCCCTCTCTCTTCCACCTTCGACAACCCAAAAACGTCATTTTCTCGAACGAATTCGATAAAAATGCCAAAAAACAAATCGCTATTTCTTCATCCCCGCCCCCCTCCATCACCCAATAAACGTCATTTTTTCGAACAAAATCTATTAAAAAACTCGCTTTTTATGGGTGTTCCCCCTCCTTTCCTCCCCCCCCCCTCATGGGTGATACCCAGGAAACGTATTTTTTCCGAACGAATTCTCTAAAACGTCCCCGAAAAAAAGAAGCTTCGCTTCCGGACGCCCTGCCCCACTCGTTTACCCCTCCCCCCTTATACCTCCCGCTCTCTTTTCCCACCACCGCCAAATTCTTCTTCTTCTTCTTCATTTTTATTTAAAATCGAATATACTCACGCAAACAATCCCTCCTTTGCGCCGATTCGACGCGCCCCTTCGCGCACGCGCACGCCCCTTTAACACATCGGCTGCCGGGGATCGGACACTCGGAATTCTCGGAGCACAAATCGCCGAGCAGAGGGTGCACCGCCACTCGAAGGACGGTGGCGGGAGTGGGGCGGAAAGCCGCCGCCGCCTCCCCTTCTTCCTCCCCACCTAAAAAACGAATAGAAATCAACGAAAAGAAGAATAGTAGAATAGAATGGAAGTATAAAGGGTACCATTACGCCGTCGTTTTTTCGTTTTTGTATAAATAATCTCACCGCGGTGACGGTACAACATGTTCGGATGTTCTTCTTCTTCTTTTTCTTCTTCTTCGGGTTTGTTGTAGTAGTAACGAGGATCGGGAACGAGGAGGTGCCGAGTCGATTTCGACAACGGGCCGCCCGTTTCTTCTTTTTCTTCTTCTTCTTCGTTTACGGCCCGAGTGAATTGTTGCTGGTCGAGGCCGTCGTTAATCGAGGGCCGAGCGGTACTTTCGAGCTCGTCTGAAAAAAAAAAACAAAAAAACAAAATTAATTTCTTAAAAACGTTAAAAGAGAGAATACGTACACACGGCTTCTAGCGAAAAATACTTCTAGCGAATTTACGTTTTTCGTTTTTTTTTTTTTTTTTAAATAAAACTCACCCCTCGGTAATGTTTTAACGGTAACGCCACTTCGATTTATGCGTTAAACACAAAAAATATAAAACTGTAGTAATGTA
The DNA here is from genome assembly GCA_951812935.1 of Hermaeophaga mercurialis. Taxonomy (NCBI): domain Eukaryota; kingdom Metazoa; phylum Arthropoda; class Insecta; order Coleoptera; family Chrysomelidae; genus Hermaeophaga; species Hermaeophaga mercurialis. The sequence goes on from OX638366.1 coordinate 23,332,389, forward strand.
CGCAACCCCCATCGCGTTAAATCGCAAAACTGGTTGCATAACTCTTTAAAAAGTACGATTTATGCAACCAACATTGCATTAAAGCGTAAAACGAGTCGCATAACTCTTTAAAAAGTACGATTTATGCAACCCACATTGCATTAAAGTGTAAAACGAGTCGCATAACTCTTTAAAAAGTACGATTTATGCAACCCACATTGCATTAAAGTGTAAAACGAGTCGCATAACTCTTTAAAAAGTACGATTTATGCAACCCACATTGCATTAAAGTGTAAAACGAGTCGCATAACTCTTTAAAAAGTACGATTTATGCAACCCACATTGCATTAAAGTGTAAAACGAGTCGCATAACTCTTTAAAAAGTACGATTTATGCAACCCACATTACACTAAAACGCAAAACTGGTTGCATAACTCTTTAAAAGTGAATGACTTACGCAACCAACGTTACGCTACAACGTAACACGGGTTGCCTACCCCACAAAACTGTAGTTGTACGCAACCGACGTTACGTTAAAGCGTATAAAACGGATCGCGGACATAGGCGCGCCGGGAAATAAAGTAAAGCGCCCCTTTACTTTGTGGGTGGGTCTAAAATTCGGCGGTTTTAAGTAGTTTAAAATCAATTTTAAGTATAATTTACCTGCGCAAGCGCCGAAAGATTGCAGCACGACATCTTTTTGCGTTTTACAAGCGTGCAATTTTAGTTCGCACGTCGATTCGTAGGTGGCGCCGTCGCTTCCGCAAACCCTCTAAAAAAAATAATCAAGTACAATCGATTTTTTAAAAACAAACAATCGATTTTTTTTTCATTTCGATTTTTTTACTCACCGGTTCCTTTTCCCGGGGGGTACAATCGGCGCGGCACTGGCAGACGCCGCCGCCCCCCCTTTCGACGCACGTCGCCCCGAAATGACACGTTTTTTCGGCGCACGTCGACGGTTGCGCCATCTCGCTCGCTGAAAAATAGTAGAAAAATCGATTCAAAATTAGAATCGATTCGAAATTAATCGATTTTCGAATCGATTCTAAAATAAAATCGATTCGCAATAAATCGATTCTAAAATTAATCGATTTTTGAATCGAGATTGGGAATTTACCGGTGACGCATCCGTTGGGCGTCAAAATCTTGTTGTGGTCGGAACACACTGTACATTTTTGGCCTTGAACTCCGGTTTTGCAGACGCATCTTCCGGTCATTTGTTCGCAATCGTCGCGCACGGATCCGAAGGTCGAGCAGGCGCAAGCTGGAACAAAAAAAAAATCGATACGAGAATCGATTAATAATCGATTGTGAAGTAACGAAAATCGGTCGAAAAATTCGGTAAAAAATGGTGAAAATCGACTGAAAGGGAATCTAAATCGATTGAAAAATGAAGAAAAATCGATTGAAAAATGAAGAAAATCAATTGAAAAATGACGAAAATCGATTGAAAAACTATGAAAATGACTCAAAATCGATTGAAAAGACTTCAAATTGATTGAAAAAGAGTCAAAATCGATTGAAAAATGATGAAAATCGATGGATAATGATGAAAATCTGTTGGAAAACACTTAAAATCGATTAAAAAGCGTTAAAAACTGATTGAAAATCGATTGGAAAATGATTGAAAAACGGAAAATGATTGAAAAACACTCAAAATCGATAGAAAAAAAGGTGAAAATCGATTGAAAAGCGATCAAAATCGATAGAAAACGGTGAAAAGCGATCAAAATCGATAGAAAAAGGTCAAAATCAATAGAAAAAAGGTAAAAATCGATAGAAAAAAAAGTAAAAATCGATTAAAATCGAAGTAAAAATCGATCAAAATCGATAGACAAAAGGGGAAAATCGATCAAAATCGATAAAAAAAAAGGTAAAAATCGATAGAAAAAAAGGGGAAAATCGATCGAAAATCGATAGAAAAAAAAAAGACTCAAAATCGATCGAAAAAAAAAACCTTAAAAATAATCGAAAAAAAAAAACAAAAAATCGATACTCACGAATACACCCCCGATATCCGGCCGATATTTTCGGCAACCCCCAGAAACCGGGCTCGCACCGGTCGCACTTGACGCCCCCGACGCCCGGCCGACACCGGCAGACGACGGGCGTCGCGACGTCGCACGCCTCCTCGTACGCCCCCAACTTGTTGCAGGCGCACGTCGATGGGGGGCAACCCCCGCCCCCGCCCCCCCGGGCCGCCGCCGTCTTTCCGTCCGGGCAACACCCAAATCGACTCCGCTCGCATTTCTCTTCTACGCCGCTGGCGGACGACGACGAAGGGGGTTCGCCTGAAAAACAAAAAAAAAACAAAAAAAAAGAATTGAGAAACGTAACCCCAATTATATAAAAGAAGAAGAATTGAGACACATTGAGACAAATTAAAATTAATGGTGAGAAAACGGGGCGGTGGCGCAGTTGGGATCGCTAAAGCGATAATTGATGCTAAAAAAAATCGAAAAATAATGAAAATCGATTGAAAAAGGACGAAAATCGATTTAAAAATGGTGAAAATCGATTAAAAATACAATTATATAAAAGAAGAAGAATTGAGACACATAACCCCAATTATATATAAAAAAAGAAAGAAGAAGAAGAATTGAGAAACGTAACCCCAATTATATATAAAAAAAAGAAGAAAAGAAGAAGAAGAAGAATTAATTGACGACTTACTTTTTCTGCAGCATTTGGCGAATTTGGCCGTTTGGTGGCAGTAGGAGCCGGGGGGGCAATCTTGCCGGAAGGGGCCGTGCCCGCAATCTACGTCCCTGCCGGTCGCCCGGTCCGTTAACGGATTCTCCCCCTCGCACGGTTTCACCTCCATCCCTGGAAGCAAAAAAAAGAAAAAACTCGGTTCTCGGTGTAAAATTTACCTTGTTCTTTGTGTTCTCAGTGTAAAAAATCTACCTTCTGCTCTGCGTTCTCAGTGAAAAAATCTACCTCGTTCTTTGTGTTCTCAGTGTAAAAAATCTACCTTCTTCTTCTTTGTGTTCGTTTTTAGTGCAAATCTACCCCGTTGTTTGTATTCTCAGTACAAATCTACCCCGTTTTTTGTGTTCGTTCTCAGTGCAAATCTACACCGTCGTTTGTGTTATATGTGCAAATCTACCTCGTTCTTTTGTTCGTTCTCAGTGCAAATCTACCTCGTTCTTTTGTTCGTTCTCAGTGCAAATCTACCTCGTTCTTTGTTCGTTCTCAGTGCAAATCTACCTCGTTCTTTGTTCGTTCTCAGTGCAAATCTACCTCGTTTTTCGTGTTTAGTGTAAAAAATCTACCTCGTTGTTCGTGTTCTCAGTGTAATTCTACCTTGTTCTTTGTGTTCTCAGGGTAAAAAATCTACCTTCTTCTTCTTTGTGTTCGTTTTTAGTGCAAATCTACCTTGTTCTTTATGTTCTTAGTGAAAATCTCAGTGTAATTCTACCTTGTTCTTTGTGTTCTCAGGGTAAAAAATCTACCTTCTTCTTCTTTGTGTTCGTTTTTAGTGCAAATCTACCCCGTTGTTTGTATTCTCAGTACAAATCTACCCCGTTTTTTGTGTTCGTTCTCAGTGCAAATCTACCCCGTCGTTTGTGTTCTAAGTGCAAATCTACCTCGTTCTTTTGTTCGTTCTCAGTGCAAATCTACCTCTTTCTTTGTTCGTTCTCAGTGCAAATCTACCTCGTTTTTCGTGTTCGTTCTCGGCGCAAATCTACCCCGAACACAAAAATCAAACCTTGGCAAAGCTCCAACGGGCGCAACCGCAACTCCTCCCTCCTCAGACACGCCTCCGTCTTCATGGCGCAATTCGAAGCGTACGTTTTCATGTCCGAGGCGCAAACGGGACCGTCGTCTACGTCATCTGCGCCGGCGCAATCGAATTCGCACTCGCACCTCGGAAACTTGTCTGCGCCGACGACGCACCGCGCCTCGAAATCGCAAATCACGTCCCTGCACGCTTCTTCTTCGTTGACGACGGAATTCGAAACGTCGTCTTCGCCGTCATCAGAATCGAGGGGAAACGGCGCTAGAGAAAAATAGAGAGAGGGGAGGTTGTTAGTAAAAGAGTTGTAGCGTTAGTAGGGCGGGGGGGGGGGGGGGGAGGGGGGATATGTGGGCGGTGCTTAGTGCTTATCGAAAGGTTGTAGCGTTAGTGGGGGAAAGGGAGGGGGGATATGTGGGCGGTATTTACTGTTTATCGAAAGGTTGTAGCGCTAGTAGGGGGGTGGGGGTCGAGGTGCGAGTAATGTGGGCGGTACTTACTGCTTATCGAATCGATTATTCTCCTCTTCTCCCCGCACTCCCCGTAAAAAGCGACGGCGAGGGGGCGGGAGGCGGCGCCGGTTTCTGCGCCGGCGTCGGGCCCTCGGCGGCACCTCGTTCTCTGAAGTTCGCACTCGTTGCGGTACGTGACGGCGTCGGTGCCGCAAACCGGTTCGGCGTCTGCGCCGGCGCAATTCGTTTCTTCTTCGCACAAATCTGCGGCAAAAAAAAACGACGTTAGGGGGGAAATCGATCGAAAAAACTATAAAAATCGATTAAAAATGGCGAGAATCGATCGAAAATGGTGAAAAATCGATTGAAAAGCTAACGAAATCGATTAAAAATGGTGAAAATCGATTGAAAATGATGAAAATCGATTGTAAAATGATAAAAATCGATTAAAAATGGTAAAAATCGATTGATAAACGATGAAAAAATCGATTGAGACTCAAAATCGACCGAAAAATAATAAAAATCGATTAAAAAAGATGCAAATAGATAGAAAATGATGAAAAAATCGATTAAAAGAGACTCTAAATCGATGGAAAATGGCAAAAATCGATTGAAAAATGATGAAAATCGATTGAAAGTCACGAAAATCGTTTAAAAAGTGATAAAAATCGATTAAAAAATACGCACCGCACTGTCCTCGGTAGGCCAAAACGACGAAACGTTTCGTCTTGCAGGACGCCGTCCTCAGGGCGCATTCCGAAGGGTACGTTGCGCCGTCCGTGCCGCAAACGGTTTCGTTGATTAGCTGCGAAAAATAAAAAAAATAAAAATAATTAAAATTAATGATGTTTTTTTTGTAGATAAAATTGGGCGGTGGCGCCGTCGGGATCGCTAAAGCGGTAATTGATGCTAAAAAATTCGAAAAATCGATTAAGATTGGTTAAAATCGATTGAAAAACGTTTAAAATCGATAGAGTACTGATGAAAATCGATTTAAAAATGACGAAAATCGATAAAATAATGTTGAAAATCGATAAAATAATGTTGAAAATCGATGAGAAACTGATAAAAATCCAGCTAAAACCTCAAAATCGATTTAAAAATGGTAAAAGTCAATTGAAGAAGACTCAAAATCGATTGAAAATGATGAAAATCGATCGAAGAAGATTAACAATCTATTGGAAAATTGTAAAATCGATTGCAAATTATGAAAATCCATTGGAAATTATGAAAATCGATCGAAAAATGGTGAAAATCGATTGGGTAATGGTCAAAAACGATTGAAAAATGGTGAAAATCGATTGGGTAATGGTAAAAATCGATTGAAAAAGATTAAAAATTGATTGAAAATCGACAAAAATCGATTAAAAATAATGAGAATCGATTGGAAAAGATCCAAAATCGATCGTAAAATGACAAAAATGTACGGAATAACTCTAAAAATCGATTGAAAAAGGACGAAAATCGATTTAAAAATGGTGAAAATCGATTAAATACTCACTTTGGGGTCGGCGCAGGTGGGGGGGCAGACGCACCGCCCCTCGGCGGTGCCGTCGCTCTCGCACTCCGAGTAGAAATCGCATTTTTTGTTCTCGCATCCGTCTAAAAAACGAAAAAAAAAATAAGAAAAATCGATTGAAAATTGGTAAAAATCGACTGAAAATGATGAAAAATCGATAAAGAGACTCAAAATCGATTGAAAATATTGAAAAATGATGAAAATCGATTGTAAAATGCTAAAAATCGATTGAGAAGTGATAAAAATCGATTGAAAAATGGTTAAAATCGATTAAAAGAGACTCAAAATCGACTGAAAATGATAAAAATCCATTGAAGGAGACTCAAAATCGATTGAAAATATCTTAAAATCGATATAAAAAGACTCATAATCGATTGAAAATCTCTTAAAATCGATTAAAAGAAACTCAAAATCGATTGAGAGACTCAAAATGGTAAAAATCGATTGAAAATCTCTTAAAATCGATTGAAGAAGACTCATAATCGATTGAAAATCTCTTAAAATCGATTGAAGAAGACTCATAATCGATTGAAAATCTCTTAAAATCGATTGAAGAAGACTCATAATCGATTGAAAATCTCTTAAAATCGATTAAAAGAAACTCAAAATCGATTGAGAGACTCAAAATGGTGAAAATCGATTGAAAACCTCTTAAAATCGATTGAAGAAGACTCATAATCGATTGAAGAAGACTCATAATCGATTGAAAATCTCTTAAAATCGATATAAAAAGACTCAAAATCGACTGAAAATGTTGAAAATCGATCGATACAAAAAAAAAAACACCAACACTTACTACAGGGTCCTCGATAGAGAACGGTCACGTTTCGACGGTGTTTGCACCGCTCCGCCTTCAATTTGCACTCGTTGCCGTAGGAGATGCCGTCGGAACCGCAAACCGGGTCGAACTCGGAGGGGCACGCGGGGCAGACGCAGCGGGCGGCGCCGCCCCTCTCCACGCACCCGCCCCCGTACGGGCACTCGTGGCCGGCGCACGGCCCCCTCTCCCCGCATATCCCTGCCGACAAAAAAAATCGATTAAAAATCCATTCTAATAAAAATCGATTCTTATAAAAAATCTATTGAAAATCGATTCTAAGAAAGTTCTATTGAAAAAATCGATTAATAATCGATTCTAATAAGAATCGATTCTAACGGAAAATTCGATACTCACCGGTGTAGGCGACTTGGAGGTCGTCGGTATTGGTGGCGCAGGCGTGCCGGCGCAATTCGCACTCGGAATCGAAGGTGGCGCCCCCTTTCGAGCAAACGGGGCGGACGACCGGTTCGCAGTCGTCGGGGCACCGGCACCGCGCGATTCCGAACTTGTCGATGACGCACTCCTCGGAGGCGGCGCAACTAATCGAGGCGCAGGGGTTGATGCCTGGCGAGAAAGAAGAAAAAAAATAAAAAATAAAAAAAAGGGGGGCGGGTCGGTTGAAGACGGTTCGAAAACCGGGTCGGGAAGGTTTCGAAACTAGTTGAGAACGTTCTATAAACCGGTCGAGAAGGTTCGAAACGGGTCGAGAAGGTCAGTTGAAACGGTTCGGAACCGGGTTGAGAAGTTTCGAAACGGGTTGAAACGGTTCACGACCGGTTGAGAAGGTTCACAGAACAGATTGAGAAGAGTTCAAAACAGGTTGAGAAGGTTCAAAACCTGTCGAGAAGGTTTTAGAACATGTTGAGAAAGTTCAGAACAGATTAAGAAGTTTCAAAACCTGTCGAGAAGGTTTTAGAACCTGTTGAGAAGGTTCAGAACAGATTAAGAAGTTTCAAAACCTGTCGAGAAGGTTTTAGAGCCTGTTGAGAAGGTTTAGAACCTGTTGAGAAGGTTCAGAACAGATTAAGAAGTTTCAAAACAAGTTGAGAAGTTTCAAAACCTGACGAGAAGGTTTAGAACATGTTGAGAAAGTTCAGAACAGATTAATAAGTTTCAAAACCTGTCGAGAAGGTTTTAGAACCTGTTGAGAAGGTTCAAAACCTGTCGAGAAGGTTTTAGAACATGTTGAGAAAGTTCAGAACAGATTAAGAAGTTTCAAAACCTGTCGAGAAGGTTTTAGAACCTGTTGAGAAGGTTCAGAACAGATTAAGAAGTTTCAAAACCTGTCGAGAAGGTTTTAGAACCTGTTGAGAAGGTTTAGAACAGATTAAGAAGTTTCAAAACAAGTTGAGAAGTTTCAAAACCTGTCGAGAAGGTTTTAGAACCTGTTGAGAAGGTTCAGAGCCGGTTGAAACGGTTTAGAACCGTTTGAGAAAGTTCCGCACCGGTTGGGAAGTTTCAAAACAGGTCGAGAAGGTTCGAAACCTGTCGAGAAGGTTTAGAACCCGTTGAGAAATTTCAAAATAAGTTGAGAAGGTTCAAAACCGGTGGAAACAGTTCAAAACAGGTTGAGAAGATCGGTTGAATCGTTCGGAACCGATTGAGAAGGTCGGTTAAAACGGTTCAAAACAGGTTAAGAAGGTTCGGAACCGGTTGAGAAAGTTTAAAAGCGGTTGAGAAGGTTCAAAACCTGTTGAGATGGTTTAAAGTCGATTAAGAAGGTTCAAAACCTGTTGAGAAAGTTCGGACCCGGTTGAAAAGGTTCTGAACCCGTTGAGAAGGATCAAAATATGTTGTAAAGGTTTAGCTCCGGTTGAGAAGGTTCAAAACCGATTGATAAGGTTCAGAACCCGTAGAGATGGTTCAAAATCGATTAAGAAGGTTCGGAAGCGGTTGTGAAGGTTCAAACCTTGTTGAGAAGGTTCAAAACTTGTTGAGAAAGTTCAGAACCGGCCGAGAAAGTGTTCAAAACCGCTCGAAACAGGTTCCGAACATCCGGGGAAAAAAAAATAAAGGGACGGAGGGACGGGGAGGGGTGAGGGGGTTCAATAAATACGTACCCGAGCTGCACTTTCCCCTGTAGATGATGTTGAGGGGGGTGCGGGTGCGGCAACCCTCCTTCCGTAACGTGCACTCGTTCGAGTACGTTTTGCCGTCCGAGCCGCAGACGGGGGTGAATTCGAGGGGGCAGGGTTCGCCGCATTTGCAGACGGGACGCCGCTGCTCGTCCAATTGGCACGTTTCCGGTTCGGCGCAAATCGTCGCGGCGCACGGATCTGCCGGAAAAATAGAAGAAAAAAGTGACGAAAATCGATTGGGAATCGATCGGAAATCGGTAAAAATCGATTCGGTTAATTTTGAAAATGATGAAAATCGATTGGAAATGGTAAAAATCGATTGAAAAATGGTGAAAATCGATTGGAAATGGTAGAAATCGATTGGGAAACGGTGAAAATCGATCGAAGAAGATTCAAAATCGATTGAAAAATGTTGAAAATCGATTAGATAATGGTAAAAATCGATTGAAAAAGACCGAAAATCGATTGAAAAAGACTGAAAATCGATTGCAAATTATGAAAATCGATTGCAAATTATGAAAATCGATTGAACAATAATAAAGAATCGATAGGAAATCGGTGAAAATCGATTGGATAATGGTAAAAATCGATTCGGTTAATTTTGAAAATGATGAAAATCGATTGGAAATTATGAAGAATCGATTGGATAATGGTAAAAATCGATTCTGTTAATTTTGAAAATGATGAAAATCTATGGAAAAGATCTCAAAATCGATTGAAAAATGGTAAAAATCAATTAAAAAATTGTGAAAATCGATTAAAATATGATGAGAATTTATTAAAAATGGTGAAAATCAATTGAAAAGCACACAAAATCGATTTGAAAGTTATGAAAATCGATTAAAAATCGTTAAAAATCTATTGAAAAATACACAAATTCGATTAAATTATGAAAATAATTAAAAATCTCTCAAAATCGATTGAAACGCACACAAAATCGATTTAAAAATTATGAAAATCGTTAGAAATCGATTGAAATATTATGAAAATCGATTGAAAAAGACTGAAAATCGATTTAAAAATTGTGAAAATCGATTAAAATATGATAGAAATCGATTAAAATATGATAAAAATCGTTTGAAAAATGACAAAAATCGATTTAAAAATTGTGAAAATCGATTAAAATATGATAAAAATCGTTTGAAAAAGACTCAAAATCGATTTAAAAATTATGAAAATCGTTAGAAATCGATTGAAATATTATGAAAATCGATTAAAATATGATAAAAATCGATTGAAAAAGACTCAAAATCGATTTAAAAATTGTGAAAATCGATTAAAATATTATGAAAATCGATTGAAAATGACAAAAATCGATTAAAATATGATAAAAATCGATTAAAATATGATAAAAACCGATTAAAATATTATAAAAAACGATTAAAATATGATAAAAATCGATTGAAAAAGACTAAAAAATCGATTTAAAAATTATGAAAATCGATTAAAATATTATGAAAATCGATTCAAATATTATGAAAATGGATTGAAAAAGACTCAAAAATCTATTTAAAAATTGTAAAAATCGATTAAAATATGATAAAAATCGATTGAAAAAAAAAAAAAAAGAAAAAAACAAAAAAAAAAAAAAAATCGATTCGTATATACTCACCGCAAACTCCGTAAAATTTAACGGTAACATTGATTTTGGAATCGCAGGTGGCCTTTTCCAATTCGCAACGATTCGCGTAATTCGAACCGTTCGAGCCGCAAATCGGTCTCGAGGTTTCGTGGTCCCCGTAGTTCGGGCATTTTTCGGGGCAGACGCAGACGCCCTCCGCCCCCCCGACGACGACGCACTTCGCCCCCCATTCGCACTTTTTCGGGGCGCACGGGTCGCTCTCTTCTGAAAAAAACGAACGTTTTTAATTTTATGTGGCGGTCGACGTGTTAAACGTTAAATTGAGGAATTTTAAGGTCGGCAACGTCGAAAAACGAAAAAACCCCACGTCACTATTAAACGGTGCGGCCAACTTAATTTAAATTGAAGTTACCAACATCGAAAAACGAAAAAACCCCAACGTCAATAAACAGTGCTGCCAACTCGTTGCAAAATTAAAGTTACCAACGTCGAAAAACGAAAAAACCCTACGTCATTATTAAACGGTGCGGCCAACTTAATTTAAATTAAAGTTACCAACATCGAAAATCAAAAAATCACTACGTCATTGAACGAACGGTGCTGCCAACTCGTTTTAAATTAACGTTTATCGAAATTTCGCGTTTTTTTCGAATATTTGCCGTATTTTTGTTTTTTATTTTTCTCAAAATCGCTTTTTTTTTTTTCTTAAAATTTTGCCTTTTTTTTAAATAAGAATTTTTTTTTCAAAATTAGTTTCCTTGTTTTCCAAAATTAATTGTTTTTTTATCGAAATTTCCCTTTTATTTTTCAAAAATGTAGGATTTTTAGGAAAAAACAGAAATTTTGAGGAATCAATCGAAAAAAAGTTGTAAAGTTGCCAACATCGAAAATCAAAAAAAACCGCGCGTTTCGAAACTTCACTTTTTTTTATTTATTTTTTTGCGTTACACCTCCCACCCTCGAAATTTTGCGTTTTTTCGATTTTTCAATATTTTTATGTTTTTTTCGCATGTTTCTCAAAAATTGTCAAAATCGCGCTTTTTTTTGTTTTTTTTTCTCTCTAAAAATCCCGCTTATTTTTATTATTTTTCGCAAAATTCATATTTTTGTTTTTCCGAAATTTATTTTTTCTTTTCGTATTGTTTTTTTTTACCAAATTTTCACTTGTATTTTTCAAAAATGTACAATTTTTAGGGAAAAAAAAAAAAACGAAATTTCGTGAAAACAAACAAACAAAAAAAAAGTGATATTCTTTAAATTTCTTTGTAAACTAAAGTCACCAACATCGTAATTCAAAAATCACTTGCGTTATTGAACAGTGCTACCAACTTAGTTTAAATTAAAAACTTACCAACATCGAAAAACAAACAAACCCTACGTCATTAGACAGTTTGGCCAACTTATTACAAATTAAAGTTACCAACATCGAAATTCGAAGAAAAAAATTACAGGGGCGCGAAATTTTCCATTTACGTTTGAGCCGAAGCCGGCCCCGTTTTCGTCCCCGTTTTTCGCCCGGAAAATCGATACGCACCTGCATTGAAAAATCGTAAAACACGTTTCGGATTAAAACGTTGCACGAAACGAAACGTACGACGAGAGTTTTCGGTGTAAAAATCGATACAAAAAAAAACACGTACGATTTTATTTATTAAAAAAAAATATTTAACGCTCGGAGGTGGGTTTTTTGCGATTTTGATAAATAATATAAATAATAATAATAATAATGATGAAAAAAATTTTGGATTGTGTATTTTTTTTTTGGTATCTCGTCTGGTTTTTTTTTTTTTGGTACTAATTTAGCGTTTTTAAATTTTGCCAATTAGTCACTTTAATTTACAATAAGTTGGTAGCACTGTTTCTAATGACGTAGGGTTTTTTGTATTATTTCGAGTTTGGTAACTTTCATTTAAATTTAGTTGGCAACATTGTTTAATAATGACGTGGGATTTTTTTTGTTTTTCGATGTTGGTAACTTTAATTTACTATAAGTTGGCCGCACTGTTTTTAATAATGACGTGGGATTTTTTTTGTATTTCGATGTTGGCAACACTAATTTAAATTAAGTTGGCAACACCGTTTCACGGCGTGGGGCGGTTGTTTTGAAAAAAAAAAAAAAAAAGAAAGAAATAACGTACGAACCTTTTGGAAAAACGTAACAACCGTTCGACGACGATTTTATGAGAAATTGTGAAAGAAAAACGACGAAAAACGCGCGACGAATCGTCGAAAACATTAGCGCGCTTTTTTTCTCTCTCTCCTGTTCAACGGTCAAAGTTTTCTGAAAAAATTGTCAAAAAATGACAGGAAAAGTGTCAAAAAATAATTAAAAAATTGTCGAAAATGAGTGAAAATTTATCAAAAATGACGAAAAATGTCAAAAATGATCAAAAATGATGTAAAACTGTCAAAAAAACGAGAGAAAAGTGTCAAAAATGACTGAAAAAGTGTCAAAAATGCTGTAAAATTGTCAAAAAAACGAGAGAAAAGTGTCAAAAATGACTGGGAAATTGTCAAAAATGATGTAAAAATGATGAAAAATGACTAAAAATAATCAAATAGAATGAAAAGTTGTCAAAAATGATGTAATACTGTCAAAAAATGACTGAAAATTTATCAAAAATGACTGAAAAATTGTCAAAAATGATCAAAAATGACTAAAAATAATCAAATAGAATGAAAAGTTGTCAAAAATGATGTAAAATTGTCAAAAAAACGAGAGAAAAGTGTCGAAAATGACTGAAAAATTGTCAAAAATGATGTAAAATTGTCAAAAAAACGAGAGAAAAGTGTCAAAAATGACTGAAAAATTGTCAAAAATGATGTAAAAATGATGAAAAATGACTAAAAATAATCAAATAGAATGAAAAGTTGTCAAAAATGATGTAAAATTGTCAAAAAAACGAGAGAAAAGTGTCGAAAATGACTGAAAAATTGTCAAAAATGATGTAAAATTGTCAAAAAAACGAGAGAAAAGTGTCAAAAATGACTGAAAAATTGTCAAAAATGATGTAAAAATGATGAAAAATGACTAAAAATAATCAAATAGAATGAAAAGTTGTCAAAAATGATGTAAAATTGTCAAAAAAACGAGAGAAAAGTGTCGAAAATGACTGAAAAATTGTCAAAAATGATGTAAAATTGTCAAAAAAACGAGAGAAAAGTGTCAAAAATGACTGAAAAATTGTCAAAAATGATGTAAAAATGATGAAAAATGACTAAAAATAATCAAATAGAATGAAAAGTTGTCAAAAATGATGTAAAATTGTCAAAAAAACGAGAGAAAAGTGTCGAAAATGACTGAAAAATTGTCAAAAATGATGTAAAATTGTCAAAAAATGACAGGAAAAGTGTCAGAAAATAATTAAAAAATTGTCTAAAATGAGTGAAAATTGACAAAAAAAAATAACTAAAAATTGTCAAAAATGAGTGAAAATTTATCAAAAATGACGAAAAATCGTCAAAAAAGACTGAAAAATTGTTAAAAATGATCAAAAATGACTAAAAATAATCAAAAACGACTGAAAGTTGTCAAAAATGATGTAAAATTGTCAAAAAAACGAGAGAAAAGTGTCGAAAATGACTGAAAAATTGTCAAAAATGATGTAAAATTGTCAAAAAAACGAGAGAAAAGTGTCAAAAATGACTGGGAAATTGTCAAAAATGATGTAAAAATGATGAAAAATGACTAAAAATAATCAAATAGAATGAAAAGTTGTCAAAAATGATGTAAAATTGTCAAAAAAACGAGAGAAAAGTGTCGAAAATGACTGAAAAATTGTCAAAAATGATGTAAAATTGTCAAAAAACGAGAGAAAAGTGTCGAAAATGACTGAAAAATTGTTAAAAATGATGTAAAAATAGTCAAAAAAAAAACGAGCGAAAATCGTCAAAAAAACGACGGAAAAACCTTCAAAAAAACGAAGACGAAACGAAGAAACGAAACTCTCGTAAAAATTAAACTCGCGCGACTTAAAAAAAACCCGGCGGCGGCGGCGAAAACGTAAAAACGACGCCGACGCCGACGCCGGCGGCGTCTTCGATCGACGACGCCGGGGAGAGGGGGGAGGGAGAGAAAGGGGGTAGGGGTTTAACGGACTCGGGTGGGGGGGGGGTGAAAAAAATATCATTGAAAATTGTCAAAAATTATGTAAAGTTGTCAAAAAAAGACCTAAAACTGCAAAAAATGATAAAATAAAATAAATGACTCGAAATTGTCAAAAAGTCTAAAAAAAAAAAAAGATAAAAATTGTCGAAAAAAGTGATTGAAAAAATGTCAAAAAGTTGTAAAAAACGGTTGAAAATCGTCGAAAAACTATAAAAAATAATTTATAAAAAACGAAAATACTTTAAAAACGGTTAAAAAGTGGTGGCGGAAAAAGTTTTAATCCGGTTCCGGTTCCGGTTCCCGAAAAAACGGTCCGATCCCACCTCTACTTCTTTTCAAAAAGTAAACAAACGCGTTATTTTTTCGCACGAAAATTGTCAAAAACGAATCGCAAAAAAACAGTTAAAAATCGATTGAAAAATACACAAATTCGATTAAATTATGAAAATAATTAAAAATCTCTCAAAATCGATTGAAACGCACACAAAATCGATTTAAAAATTATGAAAATCGTTAGAAATCGATTGAAATATTATGAAAATCGATTAAAATATTATGAAAATCGATTGAAAAAGACTCAAAATCGATTTAAAAATTATGAAAATCGTTAGAAATCGATTGAAATATTATGAAAATCGAAAAAAACCCAATAAAAAAAAAATAGGAAAAGATTATTAAAAAAAGAACTGCAAAAAAATTATCGAAAAAATATAAAAAGTGATGGAAAAGACTCAAAAATGTATAAAAAATGCTAAAAATGAATTAAAATTATCAAAAATTATTGAAAATACTTAAAAAACGATTAAAAAACTGATAAAAACGATTAAAAATAGTCGAAAAATGATTAAAAAAAACACTAAAAAAAGGGTAAAAATTGTCAAGAAAACTGTAAAAAATTACTCAAAATTGTCAAAAAAAAAAACGTTAAAAAAACGATCAAAAATTATCGAAAAATTTGTAAAAAAACTCGATTTTGTTACCATTTTTAATCCGGTTCCGGTTCTCGAAAAACGATAAAACTTCCCACCTCTACGCTTCCTTTTCGAAAACTAAACGAACGCGTTTTTTTTCGCACGATTTTTCCACTCGATCGCGAAAACGAACGCGATTTCGGATTTAAATCGAGAAAATCGAAGAAAAAAGAGGCGCGATTCGACGTGGAAAAACGGAAAAATGGGGGCCGCGGTCGAGGCGCTTTTTCCGAAGAAAAAAAACGGGCCGAAAACGACTTTTTAAACGCGATTTTCGACGCTCGATCGTTCTAGAAACTATTTTTTTAGGTTACGAAAGTGTCGCCAACTCTTTCAAACAAAATGTACGAACTGCCAACTACGAATAAAAAAGCGCGTTCCGAAACGTAATAAATGACGTCACGGTTCTAGGCCCGGCCGAAATAAACATGGCGTCGAGTTACGGTTCGAAACGGGCCCGAAGCGATGACGTCATTTCGGCAATAATCGACGATTGCGATATAGAGTTCGCCAGGGGCGTAGGCAAAAATCGATTAAAAAAAAAGTAAGCGGAAAGAATTAATTATTATTAATTAACGAATTAACGATTCAATACATTATGATTTTAGTGAAAACTAATTTTTAAAGCGAATTAAAAAGAAAACAGAAAAAAACGGGAAATTTTCAAAAAAATAGCGTATTTTTGGGTAAAAAAAAAAAACAACGCAACGTTTTTCAAAAATAAGCCGACGACATTCCTCGTACTAAAACGTACAAAAACAACCCTCTAAACAAACAAACAAACAACAAACAAAAAGAAGAAGAAACAGAAGTAGAAAAAGAAAAAGGAAGAAGGAAAAGAGGAATTAAGGAATTAATAGGAAAAAGAAGAAAAAGAATAATTAATAGGAACTAGAGAAATTAATACAGGAAAAAGAAGAAATAGAAGAAGAAGAGACGAAATAGAATAAGAAAAAGATGAAGAAGAAGAAAAGGAAGAAACAGGGGAATTAATAGGAAAAGGAGGAATTAATAGAAAAAAGAAGTAGAAAAAGCTAGTAGAGAAGAAAAAGCAGAAGAAAAGGGGAAAAGGAAGATAATGAAGAAGAAAGAAAAAAAGAAGGAATTAATAGGAAAAGGAGGACGAAGAAGAGAAAAAGCTAGAGAAGAAGAAAATGAAAGAGGAAAAAAAGAAGCAGATGAAGAAGAGACGAAATAGAATAAGAAAAAGATGAAGAAGAAGAAGAAGAAGAAAGAAGAAGACGAAAAGCACGAAAAAGAGGAATTAATAGGAAATAGAGGAATGAATTAATAGGAAAAAGAAGAAGAAGAAGAAAAGTACGAAAAAGAGGAATTAATGGAAAAAAGAAGTAGAAAAAGCAAAAGGAAGGAGATAACGAAGAAGGAAGAAGAAGAAAAGGTGGAATTAATAGGAAAAAGAAGAAGAAAAGAAGCAGAAGCAGAAAGTGAAAACTTACCGCAAGGGCCGGCGTGTCGGACGGCGGTGTCGAGGCGGGCGGCGCAGGAGGCGCGGCGCAACTCGCAGCGACTCGGGTAAGTGCGCGCGTCGGTGCCGCACACCGCCCCCCCCCCCTCCTCGGCGGCGCAGTTCTCGGGGCAGCGGCAGAGGGCGCGCCCGTCGGGGGCGTGCGCGCACTCCGCCCCCCACGCGCAGAAAGTCTTCTCGCACGGCTCTGGAACAACGACGACCGTCATTGTTTTGTTGTTTTGTTTTTCGTTGTAGATGTTGGTGAAAGTGATGGTTTTGGGGAATTTTCGTTATTTTCCTTGTGGAAGTTGGTAAACGTGGTCGGTTTGGGGAATTTTCGTTGTAGATGTTGGTGAAAGTGATGGTTTTGGGGAATTTTCGTTATTTTCCTTGTGGAAGTTGGTAAACGTGGTCGGTTTGGGGAATTTTCGTTGTAGATGTTGGTGAAAGTGATGGTTTTGGGGAATTTTCGTTGTAGATGTTGGTAACAGTGATTGTTTTTAGGGAATTTCCGTTTGTAAATGTTTGTAAAACTTTAGGATTAATTTATTTACTAACAAAATTTTCGCTTACCGGGATACTCCAAAAGACCTGCAACAAATTAAATAAAAAACGATTTCATTATTTTGATTATTCCAATAATCGATTCCGAATCGATTTATTTTCTAAAGAAATCGACTTATTTTCTCTAGGAATCGATTTATTTTTTATTCTAAAAAATTATAAAATTATACGCTTTTATTAAAAATTACGACAAGGAATATTTGGAAGTAAAAAAAACATTAAAATAAAGAAAATAACCGAAAGTGTTGGTCATTTCAACTCTCGTTATTTCTTAGTGACTTTTCATCCGCCGTATTCAACACTTCTACCAACCGTAAAAAACCAAAACTCCCCAACGACAACAAAAAAAAACGTACTAGATTATTTGACATTTTAACAACAGTTCCACCAACCGTAAAAAACCAAAACTCCCCAACGACAACAAAAAAAAACGTACTAGATTATTTGACATTTTAACAACAGTTCCACCAACCGTAAAAAACCAAAACTCCCCAACGACAACAAAAAAAAACGTACTAGATTATTTGACATTTTAACAACAGTTCCACCAACCGTAAAAAACCAAAACTCCCCAACGACAACAAAAAAAAACGTACTAGATTATTTGACATTTTAACAACAGTTCCACCAACCGTAAAAAACCAAAACTCCCCAACGACAACGACAACAAAAAAAAACGTACTAGATCGGCCCCGATTCGATTCTCGAAACGAACAAACAAACAAACAAATAAATTTAACGCGCGTCACTGCGGAAAATTAATTTAGCGACGGGGGCGACCTCATTAGAGAGTCGAGAGTTGATTTATCGCGAACGAACGTCAAGAAAGTTTCGTTTTCTCGGTTAATTTAAGGCGCGTTCCGACGAGGCCCCGAAAAAAAAAAGAAGAAAATATATTCCTCTTCTTTTTTTTCTTCTAGTTCTAGTTTTGGTACTTTTCTTTTTCTCGGCTTGTGTTGGTATTCGATTACGGAAGGTATTTCTACTTCTTTTTCTTCTTCGTTTTTAATCGTTTCGGCCGTTTTTTCTCGGTTTTGTTCGTTTTCCGTAAATTCGTTCGGTATTAGAGGTTTTTTCGGAAAATCTAGTACGTTTTTATTTTGGGGAATTTCGTTTTCTAACGGTTGGCGCGACTGTTGAATATGGCGGACGAAAAGTCACTAAGAAATAGCGAGAGTTGAAACGACCGACACTTCCGTTATTTATCGACAGAAATTACGAAGCGTTAATTCCAGGTTTTTTGAGATTTTATTCCGCAAAAAAAAATAAACGAATATAAATTCGAACGAAAGATTCGTCATTTTTACGCCGCTTTTAATGAGTTTTTTTCTTAAATTTCTTACAAAAAAAGTACGGCGACTATTTGGGGGAATTTCGTTTTTTACCGTTGGTAGAACCGTCTCAAATTGACAGACGGGAGAGAATTTCTTTTTTTAAAGTTGGTAGAACCATTTAAACTTGACAGATGGGGGGAAATTTCATTTTTTAAAGTTGGTAGAACCGTCTCAAATTGACAGACGGGAGAGAATTTCTTTTTTTAACGGTTGGTAGAACCGTCTCAAATTGACAGACGGGAGAGAATTTCTTTTTTTAAAGTTGGTAGAACCATTTAAACTTGACAGATGGGGGGAAATTTCATTTTTTAAAGTTGGTAGAACCGTCTAAAATTGACAGATGAGGGGAATTTCGTTTTTTAACGGTTGGTAGAACCGTCTCAAATTGACAGACGGGAGAGAATTTCTTTTTTTAAAGTTGGTAGAACCATTTAAACTTGACAGATGGGGGGAAATTTCATTTTTTAAAGTTGGTAGAACCGTCTAAAATTGACAGATGAGGGGAATTTCGTTTTTTACGGTTGGTAGAACCGTCTAAAATTGACAGATGAGGGGAATTTCGTTTTTTACGGTTGGTAGAACCGTCTAAAATTGACAGATGAGGGGAATTTCGATTTTCAAAGTTGGCAGAACCGTCTAAAATTGACAGATGAGGGGAATTTTGTTTTTTAAAGTTGGTAGAACCGTTGTTATCATTTCGAATAAAATCTAGTACGTTTTTTTGGGGGGAATTTAGTTTTTTTACGGTTGGTAGAACCGTTGTTATCATTTCGAATAAAATCTAGTACGTTTTTTTTGGGGGAAATTTAGTTTTTTTACGGTTGGTAGAACCGTTGTTATCATTTCGAATAAAATCTAGTACGTTTTTTTTGGGGGAAATTTAGTTTTTTTACGGTTGGTAGAACCGTTGTTATCATTTCGAATAAAATCTAGTACGTTTTTTTTGGGGGAAATTTAGTTTTTTTACGGTTGGTAGAACCGTTGTTATCATTTCGAATAAAATCTAGTACGTTTTTTTGGGGGGAATTTAGTTTTTTTACGGTTGGTAGAACCGTTGTTATCATTTCGAATAAAATCTAGTACGTTTTTTTGGGGGGGAATTTAGTTTTTTTACGGTTGGTAGAACCGTTGTTATCATTTCGAATAAAATCTAGTACGTTTTTTTTGGGGGAAATTTAGTTTTTTTACGGTTGGTAGAACCGTTGTTATCATTTCGAATAAAATCTAGTACGTTTTTTTGGGGGGAATTTAGTTTTTTTACGGTTGGTAGAACCGTTGTTATCATTTCGAATAAAATCTAGTACGTTTTTTTGGGGGGGAATTTAGTTTTTTTACGGTTGGTAGAACCGTTGTTATCATTTCGAATAAAATCTAGTACGTTTTTTTGGGGGGGAATTTAGTTTTTTTACGGTTGGTAGAACCGTTGTTATCATTTCGAATAAAATCTAGTACGTTTTTTTGGGGGGAATTTAGTTTTTTTACGGTTGGTAGAACCGTTGTTATCATTTCGAATAAAATCTAGTACGTTTTTTTGGGGGGGAATTTAGTTTTTTTACGGTTGGTAGAACCGTTGTTATCATTTCGAATAAAATCTAGTACGTTTTTTTGGGGGGGAATTTAGTTTTTTTACGGTTGGTAGAACCGTTGTTATCATTTCGAATAAAATCTAGTACGTTTTTTTGGGGGGAATTTAGTTTTTTTACGGTTGGTAGAACCGTTGTTAGAATTCCGAATAATCCGAGGCCTCGAATTCCACAAAAAAAATAAAAAGAAGAAGAAGAATACATTTTATTTAGCGCGTCTCTCTCGCCCCTCCCGTTTCGCATTTCGTATTCGACGACGCGCTTTAAAGCGATAAATTTCCCGAAAAACACGTCCCGCCCGTTTTCGTCGTCGACGCGCCTTCATTTAAATGCACCGAGTGTTCGAAATATCGGCGACGTGTTTTCCGATGCGGTTTTAACCGAAAAAAAAAAAAAAAAAAAAACGGGCGAGAAGATTATTTCGTGTTCCGGTTCCGGTTCTTAAAAAAAATTGTTCGTTCCCACCTCTATTTTTTTTTTTTTTTCTTCCAAAAAACGATTAAAATTGTCTGTCGAGAAAAATGTTAAATAACTAAAAAAATTGTCTAACCTGTAAAAATGATGAAAATTGTCAAAAAACGATCAATAACGACTCAAAAACGATTAAAAATTGCCAAGAAACTGAAAAAAAAAAACACTTTCAAAAATTAGTTAAAAACGATTAAAAATCGTCGGAAAGTATAAAAAATAGTAAAAAATTATTGAAAATGCTGCAAAAACGATTAAAAATTGCCGAAAAAGTGTACAAAACGCAATTTTTCGACAATTTGAGATCAATTTTTAATCCAGTTCCGGTTCCCGTTCTCGAAAAACGGTCCGTTCCCACCTCTACTTTTCAAAAAGTAAACAAACACGTTTTTTTAAGAAATTCTATGAACTATTTTTGGTAACGAGTGTTGCCAACTTAAAAATCTTTTAGTGACAACTGTCAACGTCGAATAAAAGAGCGCGTTCCGAAATATAATAAATGACGTCACGATTCTAGGCCTGGTGTGACGTATATCAAATATGGCGTCGGTTTATAAAGTAATGACGTCATTTCGGCAATCGTGACACACACCAGCGGCGTAGCGAATATAAATTAAACGGTTTTATTTATATTTTTGTAGAAGATTGATTTTTTAATCGGATTAGAATTCTTATATTTTTTTTTTATTTTTTTTCAAGAAAAGTAACGAAAAGTTGCGCTTTAATCAAGGAAAACGTTTTCTAAGGGCCGATTAAAACGTAACGAAAACCGAGAAAGAAGAAGAAGTCGACTCTTCTTCTTCTTCTTTTATTATTTACGACGGGACGAATTTAATTACGACGGTCCTTTTGTGTTCTTTTATTTCCATTTATTTTTTTCTCGACGAACGAGTTTTTCTTTTGCGTTCGCGAACGGAAATTTTATTTTATTTTTCGTTAATTACGTCGATGACGGCGCAACGAAATCGTCTATTTCGATTTTAATTCGCTAAATTAAGTGGCAGCGACTTTTTTTTTCGTTTCGTTCGTTTTCATTAAAATGTTTTTATTTTAAACTTTAATTTTAGACGCCTCTACCAACTGTAAAAAACGAAATTCCCCCCATCCGTCAATTTTTGAACACTTCTACCAACCGTTAAAAAATGAAATTCCCCCCATCCGTCAATTTTAGACGGTTCTACCAACAGTAAAAAACGAAATTTTCCCATCCGTCAATTTTTGAACACTTCTACCAACAGTAAAAAATGAAATTCCCCCCATCCGTCAATTTTAGACGGTTCTACCAACTTTGAAAAATGAAATTCCCCCCATCCGTCAATTTTAGACGGTTCTACCAACTTTAAAAAACGAAATTTTCCCATCCGTCAATTTTTGAACACTTCTACCAACAGTAAAAAATGAAATTCCCCCCATCCGTCAATTTTAGACGGTTCTACCAACTTTGAAAAACGAAATTCCCCCCATCCGTCAATTTTAGACGGTTCTACCAACAGTAAAAAATGAAATTCCCCCCATCCGTCAATTTTAGACGGTTCTACCAACAGTAAAAAATGAAATTCCCCCCATCCGTCAATTTTAGACGGTTCTACCAACTGTAAAAAACGAAATTTTCCCATCCGTCAATTTTTGAACACTTCTACCAACAGTAAAAAACGAAATTTTCCCATCCGTCAATTTTTGAACACTTCTACCAACAGTAAAAAACGAAATTCCCCCCATCCGTCAATTTTAGACGGTTCTACCAACAGTAAAAAATGAAATTCCCCCCATCCGTCAATTTTAGACGGTTCTACCAACTATGAAAAACGAAATTCCCCCCATCCGTCAATTTTAGACGGTTCTACCAACTTTAAAAAACGAAATTTTCCCATCCGTCAATTTTTGAACACTTCTACCAACAGTAAAAAATGAAATTCCCCCCATCCGTCAATTTTAGACGGTTCTACCAACTTTGAAAAACGAAATTCCCCCCATCCGTCAATTTTAGACGGTTCTACCAACAGTAAAAAATGAAATTCCCCCCATCCGTCAATTTTAGACGGTTCTACCAACTTTGAAAAACGAAATTCCCCCCATCCGTCAATTTTAGACGGTTCTACCAACTGTAAAAAACGAAATTTTCCCATCCGTCAATTTTTGAACACTTCTACCAACAGTAAAAAACGAAATTTTCCCATCCGTCAATTTTTGAACACTTCTACCAACAGTAAAAAACGAAATTCCCCCCATCCGTCAATTTTAGACGGTTCTACCAACAGTAAAAAATGAAATTCCCCCCATCCGTCAATTTTAGACGGTTCTACCAACTATGAAAAACGAAATTCCCCCCATCCGTCAATTTTAGACGGTTCTACCAACTTTAAAAAACGAAATTTTCCCATCCGTCAATTTTTGAACACTTCTACCAACAGTAAAAAATGAAATTCCCCCCATCCGTCAATTTTAGACGGTTCTACCAACTTTGAAAAACGAAATTCCCCCCATCCGTCAATTTTAGACGGTTCTACCAACAGTAAAAAATGAAATTCCCCCCATCCGTCAATTTTAGACGGTTCTACCAACTTTAAAAAACGAAATTTTCCCATCCGTCAATTTTTGAACACTTCTACCAACAGTAAAAAATGAAATTCCCCCCATCCGTCAATTTTAGACGGTTCTACCAACAGTAAAAAATGAAATTCCCCCCATCCGTCAATTTTAGACGGTTCTACCAACTTTAAAAAACGAAATTCCCCCCATCCGTCAATTTTAGACGGTTCTACCAACTTTAAAAAACGAAATTCCCCCCATCCGTCAATTTTAGACGGTTCTACCAACAGTAAAAAATGAAATTCCCCCCATCCGTCAATTTTAGACGGTTCTACCAACTTTGAAAAACGAAATTCCCCCCATCCGTCAATTTTAGACGGTTCTACCAACAGTAAAAAATGAAATTCCCCCCATCCGTCAATTTTAGACGGTTCTACCAACTTTAAAAAACGAAATTTTCCCATCCGTCAATTTTTGAACACTTCTACCAACAGTAAAAAATGAAATTCCCCCCATCCGTCAATTTTAGACGGTTCTACCAACTTTGAAAAACGAAATTCCCCCCATCCGTCAATTTTAGACGGTTCTACCAACAGTAAAAAATGAAATTCCCCCCATCCGTCAATTTTAGACGGTTCTACCAACAGTAAAAAATGAAATTCCCCCCATCCGTCAATTTTAGACGGTTCTACCAACTTTAAAAAACGAAATTCCCCCCATCCGTCAATTTTAGACGGTTCTACCAACAGTAAAAAATGAAATTCCCCCCATCCGTCAATTTTAGACGGTTCTACCAACTTTGAAAAACGAAATTCCCCCCATCCGTCAATTTTAGACGGTTCTACCAACAGTAAAAAATGAAATTCCCCCCATCCGTCAATTTTAGACGGTTCTACCAACTTTAAAAAACGAAATTTTCCCATCCGTCAATTTTTGAACACTTCTACCAACAGTAAAAAATGAAATTCCCCCCATCCGTCAATTTTAGACGGTTCTACCAACTTTGAAAAACGAAATTCCCCCCATCCGTCAATTTTAGACGGTTCTACCAACAGTAAAAAATGAAATTCCCCCCATCCGTCAATTTTAGACGGTTCTACCAACAGTAAAAAATGAAATTCCCCCCATCCGTCAATTTTAGACGGTTCTACCAACAGTAAAAAATGAAATTCCCCCCATCCGTCAATTTTAGACGGTTCTACCAACAGTAAAAAATGAAATTCCCCCCATCCGTCAATTTTAGACGGTTCTACCAACTGTAAAAAACGAAATTTTCCCATCCGTCAATTTTTGAACACTTCTACCAACAGTAAAAAACGAAATTTTCCCATCCGTCAATTTTTGAACACTTCTACCAACAGTAAAAAACGAAATTCCCCCCATCCGTCAATTTTAGACGGTTCTACCAACAGTAAAAAATGAAATTCCCCCCATCCGTCAATTTTAGACGGTTCTACCAACTTTGAAAAACGAAATTCCCCCCATCCGTCAATTTTAGACGGTTCTACCAACAGTAAAAAATGAAATTCCCCCCATCCGTCAATTTTAGACGGTTCTACCAACAGTAAAAAATGAAATTCCCCCCATCCGTCAATTTTAGACGGTTCTACCAACAGTAAAAAATGAAATTCCCCCCATCCGTCAATTTTAGACGGTTCTACCAACTGTAAAAAACGAAATTTTCCCATCCGTCAATTTTTGAACACTTCTACCAACAGTAAAAAACGAAATTTTCCCATCCGTCAATTTTTGAACACTTCTACCAACAGTAAAAAACGAAATTCCCCCCATCCGTCAATTTTAGACGGTTCTACCAACAGTAAAAAATGAAATTCCCCGAGAAAAACGTACTAGATTTTTCGAAATATTTATTTTTACCGATTTTTCGTCCGTTTTAAAATGAACGCTCGTTATTTTTTTTCGGTTTTTCTCATCTGAAACGAAACTTTTCCCGTTTCCCCGGAACACTTTCAATTTCTTTAAACGCGCTTTTCTTAGGGGAAAAAACCGTCGTCGTCGCTTCGAAACAAAAAAAACGAAAAAGAGAAAAAAAGAAAAAAGAAGAAGAATTTAATGAACGTCATCGAAAAACTCATTTTTCATCGCTTTCAATAAAAAATTAATGGGACGAGTTTTATAGTTTTTCGCGTACAAAAAAAAACAAAAGAGTATCGATTCGTAGTGTAAAATATTGTAAAATTTTTTTATAGATTGTAAAACTTTGTAAAAAGTCGCAAAAAATGTAAAATATTGTGAAAATTTTTTATAGATTGTAAAAGGTCGGAAAAAATGTGAAATATTGTAAAAATTGTAAGAAATTTAAATAATTGTTTGGATTTTAAGAGATTGTACGAAATTTTTGGATACAAAAGATTGTAAAAAATCGCAAAAAAATGTAAAATATTGTAAAGATTCCAAAAATGTTAAAAGATTGTACGAAAAATTCTAGAATAGAGAAGATTGTAAGAATTTGTAATATTGTAAAAAACTGAAATATTGTAAAAATTGTACAAAATTGTAAAATTTTGAATTAAAAATTATTTTTATTAAATTTTTGTAAAAAATATTCCACTCACCGTCTATTGCAGCCGTTTTTTTCGGTTTGTGGACGAAATCTGGAAAAAAAAAATCGGTCGTTATTGATTTGAAAAAATTAAATATCGAGAAAATTATAAAAATGTGCAAATAGCCGTCAAAAAATCGTCAAATTTGACAAAAAAGTTGAAAATTCAAAGAAAACTGTCAAAAAATCGTAAAGACTGTTACAAAATCGTAAAAACTGTCAAACAATCGTAAAAAATAACTCAAATTTGACAAAAAAGTTGAAAATTCAAAGAAAACTGTCAAAAAATCGTAAAGACTGTTACAAAATCGTAAAAAGTGTCAAAAAATCGTAAAAAAGTGTCAAACAATCGTAAAGACTGTTACAAAATCGTAAAAACTGTCAAACAATCGTAAAAAAGTGTCAAAAAATCGTAAAAACTGTCAAACAATCGTAAAAAATAACTCAAATTTGACAAAAAAGTTGAAAATTCAAAGAAAACTGTCAAAAAATCGTAAAAAAGTGTCAAAAAATCGTAAAGACTGTTACAAAATCGTAAAAACTGTCAAAAAATCGTGAAAAAGTGTCAAAAAATCGTAAAAAAGTGTCAAACAATCGTAAAAAATAACTCAAATTTGACAAAAAAGTTGAAAATTCAAAGAAAACTGTCAAAAAATCGTAAAGACTGTTACAAAATCGTAAAAAGTGTCAAAAAATCGTAAAAAAGTGTCAAACAATCGTAAAGACAGTTACAAAATCGTAAAAAGTGTCAAACAATCGTAAAAAATAACTCAAATTTGACAAAAAAGTTGAAAATTCAAAGAAAACTGTCAAAAAATCGTAAAAAAATTGTAAAAAAGTGTCAAAAAATCGTAAAAAAGTGTCAAACAATCGTAAAAAATAACTCAAATTTGACAAAAAAGTTGAAAATTCAAAGAAAACTGTCAAAAAATCGTAAAAGAAATTTAAAAAAATTAATAAAAAAACTGTCAAAAAAATAACAAAAAAACAATTTCTACAATAAAACAACACCGAAAAATTCTACAAAACAACAACAAAACAACACTAAAAATTTAACAAAATAACAACAACAAAACGAAACTAAAATTCTACAACAAAACAACACCGAAAAATTCTACAAAACAACAACAAAACGAAAACAAATTTCTACAAAACAACAACAACAAAAACTCAAAATTCTACAAAACAACAACGAAACGACACGAAAAAAAAAACAACGTACGATTCCCGTAGAACAAAATCCCCGCCGCCGAAACGAAAACGACGATCAACAACGCCAACAACAACAACAACAACGTCGTCGGCCGGAACAACCGCCTCAGCCCCCCCCTCTCCTCCGACGCCCTTCCCCCACCTCCCACTCCCCCCGGATCGGGCAGGAGAAGGGGCCGTTGTTGTTGTTGTTGTTGGAATAATAATTGACGGCGTTGTTGTTGTTGTTGTTGTTGCTGGGACTCGTAGACGCCGTACGATGTTGTTGTTGTTGTCGTAGTGGGGGGGATCATCGTGGCGGTTCGGACATTTCGGGGCGGGGCGGATGTTGTTGTTGTTGTTGTTTTCTGAAAAGAGGGGGATGTTAGTGATGTTAGTAGTGGGGGGAATAGGAAAATTGTTATGTCGGTTTTATTAGATTACATTATTTTTGTTACTTTCCTGTGTGATTTTTGTTACTTTCCTTTGGGTTTTGTTACTTTCCTGTTTGATTTATATTACTTTCCTCTGCTTTTTGTTACTTTCCTGTGTTATTTTTGTTACTTTCCTTTGGGTTTTCTTACTTTCCTGTGTGATTTTAGTGTTACTTTCCTGTGTGATTTTTGTTACTTTCCTTTGGGTTTTGTTACTTTCCTGTGTGATTTTTGTTACTTTCCTTTGGGTTTTGTTACTTTCCTGTTTGATTTATATTACTTTCCTCTGCTTTTTGTTACTTTCCTGTGTGATTTTTGTTAATTTTCTTTAATTTTTGTAGCTTTTTAAATTTGTTGTTACTTTCCTCTCATTTTTGTTACTTTCCTGTGTGATATATATTTCTTTCCTGTGTGATTTTTGTTACTTTCCTTTGATTTTTGTTACTTTCCTCTGGTTTTTGTTACTTTCCTGTGTGATTTTAGTGTTACTTTCCCGTGTGATTTTTGTTACTTTCCTGTGTGATTTTTGTTACTTTCCTCTGATTTTTTTGAGAAATTAATAATGCGAAGAATTTAATAAAAAAAAATGTAATTAAAAAATTAAAAATTAAAAAAATTAAATTAAAAAAATTAAATTTAAATTAAAAATAAAAAATTAAAATCGTTTTTATTTTGAATTTTCGAATTTAACGCGATACAAAAAACGTGTGCGTAAAGTTTCGAAATACGAAAATAACAAGAATTAGAGGAAAGTAATAAAAATCACACAGGAAAGTAACAAAAATCAAACAGGAAAATAACAAAAAGCAGAGGAAATTAACAAAAACTAGAAGAAAGTAACAAAAATCACACAGGAAAGTAACAAAAATCACACAGGAAGGTAACAAAAAGTATAAAACAGTAATAAAAATCACACAGGAAAGTAACAAAAATCACACAGGAAAGTAACAAAAATCACACAGGAAAGTAATAAAAATTACAGGAGAGTAATAAAAATCACACAGGAAAGTAACAAAAATCACACAGGAAAGTAACAAAAATCACACAGGAAAGTAACAAAAATCACACAGGAAGGTAACAAAAAGTATAAAACAGTAACAAAAAAATTAGAGGAAAGTAACAAAAATCACACAGGAAAGTAATAAAAATTACAGGAGAGTAATAAAAATCACACAGGAAAGTAACAAAAATCACACAGGAAAGACTTTCATCGTATTTCGAGCCGAATAAAAAAATATTTCAAATATTCCATTTCGGATACTGAATTTTCGTTTCGAAACGTCGAAAACGCGCGAAATTTCATTAAAACACGTTCGGGCCGTTCATTTCGCCCTGATGAGTTTTCCCATCAATCTCGAAACGTCGGGAGCGACGACGGAACCGTTTACTCTTCTTCTTCTTCTTTTTTTCTTCTTCTCCGGTTTCGTTCAGAAACAAATGGAATTCTCCGAATAATTCCCGCGTTTTTAAATGAAAAATCGATTTTCGACGGACGGAATTTTGACAAATTTCCGTTTCGCTATCGAGATTTTTGTCAAAAATTCGCGTTTTCGTTCCTTTCTTTCCTCCGATTTTTATTATTATTATACTATTTCGCGTTTTTTTATATTCCCTACGCCACTGGTGTGAAATCAAGTTATAATTGCCGGAATGACGTCATTATTTTAGGCCCGTTCCGAAATACAAACCGACGCCATATTTGATATACGTCACACAAGGCCTAGAATCGTGACGTCATTTATTATATTTCGGAACGCGCTCTTTTATTTGACGTTGACAGTTCTTAATGTCAGTTATTAAATTTTTTTAAAAGTTGGCAGCACTTTTGTCACCAAAATAGTTTCGATTTGATTAATTAATTCCAGGGGCGGGACAACTAATTTTTTTTTAAATCTTATCATCGAACTAAAAAATACGAGATTTTACTCTCCCGAATTTCGCGATTTTTTTTTTTGATAAATCGCAATTTTTTTTCAAATTTTTCAATAGTTTTTGACACTTTTTTGTGGTTTTTTTCGACGATTTTTACAACTTTTTGACAATTTTCTTCTTTTTCGCCAATAATTTCAAAAAAAAAAGCCATTTTTTCGCGAATAATTAATAAAAAAAAAAAAGCCATTTTTTCGCCCATAATTAATAAAAAAAAGCCATTTTTTCGAGAATAATTTCAAAAAAAGTCGTATTTTCGCCAATAATTAATTAAAAAAAAAAAGCCATTTTTTCGCCCATAATTAATAAAAAAAAGCCATTTTTTCGCCAATAATTTCAAAAAAAAAGCCATTTTTTCGCGAATAATTAATAAAAAAAAAAGCCATATTTTCGCGAATAATTAATAAAAAAAAAAGCCATTTTTTCGCCCATAATTAATAAAAAAAAGCCATTTTTTCGAGAATAATTTCAAAAAAAGGCGTATTTTCGCCAATAATTAATTAAAAAAAAAAAGCCATTTTTTCGCCCATAATTAATAAAAAAAAGCCATTTTTTCGCCAATAATTTAAAAAAAAAAGCCATTTTTTCGCGAATAATTAATAAAAAAAAAAAAGCCATATTTTCGCGAATAATTAATAAAAAAAAAAGCCATTTTTTCGCCCATAATTAATAAAAAAAAGCCATTTTTTCGAGAATAATTTCAAAAAAAGGCGTATTTTCGCCAATAATTAATTAAAAAAAAAAAGCCATTTTTTCGCCCATAATTAATAAAAAAAAGCCATTTTTTCGCCAATAATTTAAAAAAAAAAGCCATTTTTTCGCGAATAATTAATAAAAAAAAAAAAGCCATATTTTCGCGAATAATTAATAAAAAAAAAAGCCATTTTTTCGAGAATAATTTCAAAAAAAGGCGTATTTTCGCCAATAATTAATAAAAAAAAAAAGCCATTTTTTCGCGAATAATTAATAAAAAAAAAAAAGCCATATTTTCGCGAATAATTAATAAAAAAAAAAGCCATTTTTTCGCCCATAATTAATAAAAAAAAGCCATTTTTTCGAGAATAATTTCAAAAAAAGGCGTATTTTCGCCAATAATTAATTAAAAAAAAAAAGCCATTTTTTCGCCCATAATTAATAAAAAAAAGCCATTTTTTCGCCAATAATTTAAAAAAAAAAGCCATTTTTTCGCGAATAATTAATAAAAAAAAAAAAGCCATATTTTCGCGAATAATTAATAAAAAAAAAAGCCATTTTTTCGAGAATAATTTCAAAAAAAGGCGTATTTTCGCCAATAATTAATTAAAAAAAAAAAGCCATTTTTTCGCCCATAATTAATAAAAAAAAGCCATTTTTTCGCCAATAATTTCAAAAAAAAAGCCATTTTTTCGCGAATAATTAATAAAAAAAAAAGCCATATTTTCGCGAATAATTAATAAAAAAAAAAGCCATTTTTTCGCCCATAATTAATAAAAAAAAGCCATTTTTTCGAGAATAATTTCAAAAAAAGTCGTATTTTCGCCAATAATTAATTAAAAAAAAAAAGCCATTTTTTCGCCCATAATTAATAAAAAAAAGCCATTTTTTCGCCAATAATTTCAAAAAAAAAGCCATTTTTTCGCGAATAATTAATAAAAAAAAAAGCCATATTTTCGCGAATAATTAATAAAAAAAAAAGCCATTTTTTCGCCCATAATTAATAAAAAAAAGCCATTTTTTCGAGAATAATTAATAAAAAAAAAAGCCATATTTTCGCGAATAATTAATAAAAAAAAAAGCCATTTTTTCGCCCATAATTAATAAAAAAAAGCCATTTTTTCGAGAATAATTTCAAAAAAAGGCGTATTTTCGCCAATAATTAATTAAAAAAAAAAAGCCATTTTTTCGCCCATAATTAATAAAAAAAAGCCATTTTTTCGCCAATAATTTCAAAAAAAAAGCCATTTTTTCGCGAATAATTAATAAAAAAAAAAAGCCATATTTTCGCGAATAATTAATAAAAAAAAAAGCCATTTTTTCGCCAAAATAATTTCGAAGCGCCGCGAAACAAACGATCCCGAAAAAACGACAAAGAAAATTCCCGTTCGGGAAGAATTCGGGACAAAACGGGAGAGAAGAAAAATTGGGGGGGGGGGAGGCCGCGCGTTTCGTCCGGGAACAAAACAAGATTGATGGAAAAAGAGGGGAGGGGGAGTGGGAGTGGGGGAGGGAAATGCGCTTTTCCGGGAAACACGTGTCGAACGGGGTTTTTTTTATGTTTTTTATGTTTGTTGTGTTTGTCCGCCTGTTTAGCGATTAATTCGGGTTGGCGGCACTGTTTTTTAATGACGCGGGGTTTTTTCGTATTTCGACGTTGGTAACTTTAATTAAAAATAAGTTGGTAGCACTGTTTAATGACTTAGTGATTTTTTATTTTCGATGTTGGTAACTTTAATTTTAACTAAGTTGGCAGCACTGCGTTAATAATGACGTGGGGTTTTTTTGTATTTCGATGTTGGTAACTTTTTAATTCAATTTAATCCAGCGGCGTCTTTTCGACTTTTTTTTTTTTTTTTTTGATAAATAAAAGAATAAAAAAGTTGCGTTTTCGTCTGTTTTATCTAAAAAAAATATAAACGTTTCGAAAAACCTACGGGGTGCTATTTTATTTGCAATTAATTAAAGAAAAGTGGCAATTTTGAAAAAAAAATAACACCCTGTAGGGTTTTTAAAATTGTTATATTTTTCTTAGTTAAAACAGTCAAAAATACAACTTTTTTGGTTCTTGTATTTTTTCCGAATCTAGCTTAGTTTTCGAGAAAAAAATTAAAAAAAAATTCAATGACAAATGGGTTGCATAACTTAAGGGGCACGATTTAAGGAAATTTTAATACAAAAACGGTTTTTATTTTTTTTCGCGAAAACGAAGCGAGATACGAAAAAACGACAAGAGACAAAAAAGTTGTATTTTTGTCTGTTTTATCCAAAATAATTATAAAATACCAAAAATATCTACCGAGTGTTCGATTTTTTTGCAAAAAACTGACAGATTTTCGCTCTTCTCTTAAACGACGAAGGAATTAAATTTTATACAGGGTGATTCGCCAATACCGCTCGAAAATTTAATAAACTTTCCAAATTCGAAAATAAAATTCCGAAAAAGGTCGGAATATTCCGATTATTTTCCAAAATTTAACAATTTCGAGTGTCTTGCCAAAAAAAACCAACACCCCGTACATTATTTGTAAAATTTATATTTTTTTTTAGATAAAACAACGAAAAATACGACTTTTTTGCGTTTCGTATTTTTTTCGTATCTCGCTTCGTTTTCGAGATAAAAAATAAAAACGATCGAAAAATCGACGGTAGCGACGTCATTTTTTCGAAATATCTCGAAAACGTTTCGACCGATTTTAATAAAATTTTCGAAATTAATCGACTTTTCGATTTCGCATCGTTTCCACTTAATTAAGCCGCCCGACCGATCCCAGGGGCGCACCTCCGGGGGTATTTATCCGATTTCAGCCGATAAACCCCGGCCAACGCGGCCGCCGGATTTAACACTTACCAAAAAACCAAAAAAACCACCAACTTTTTTTTTATATCCGCGTTTATTCCGCGGGGCCCGTTAAACTTAAACGATCGATGAGAAAAACCGACGATTTTCCGGACGAACGAATTCAATTTTCTACCGATGGATTTTCCGGAAAATTTTTCCCGGATTTTCCGGAAATTTTTCCTCGAAATTTTCTCTCGTTTCGAGGCGGAAAAATGAATTTTCTCGGACGAGAAAAACGCGAAACCCCGGCGAAAATTATCCCGGAAAATTCGACGTGTTTTCCGGGCCGAATTTCCCGAACGACTGGACGCGCGCCGGGAAAACGCGTCGGGGTGGGGGGAGCGAGGGTTGGGGGGGGGGAGGGGTTTAGGAGTGGGGGCCGCCGGTCAATGCGACGCGCTTTTCCCGAGTTTTTCCGCGGAAAATTCGGAAAATTCGTCCCGCGAATTTCGGAAAAATCGCGGCGAATATCGAGAAAAAAGTCGCCGTTTTTTCGGTCGCGATTTTTTTTGTCGGAAAATTTTGGGAAAATCGGTCGAAGCGTTTCCGAGATATTTCGAAGATGA
The DNA here is from genome assembly GCA_951812935.1 of Hermaeophaga mercurialis. Classification (NCBI taxonomy): domain Eukaryota; kingdom Metazoa; phylum Arthropoda; class Insecta; order Coleoptera; family Chrysomelidae; genus Hermaeophaga; species Hermaeophaga mercurialis. The sequence continues at coordinate 23,365,804 of OX638366.1, forward strand.
CGTCATCGCCCCGTTACTTTGGCGCGGTTTTTATTTTTTGTGTCGAAAACGAAGCGAGATACGAAAAAACGAGCAGAGACGAAAAAGTTGTGTTTTTAGTCGTTTTATCTAGAAAAAAATTAAAAACTGTCGAAATTCTACGGGGTGATAATATTTAGCGCGTCAAAAGACCACATTGTCGTTTTAAACGCTGAAAAGTGCCGCCGCGTAGAATTTTTGCGAATTTGAATATTGTTTTCGGATGAAACGAGTGAAAACGCAACTTTTTTGGTTCTTGTCGTTTTTTCGTATCTCGCTTCGTTTTCGAGATAAAAAATAAAAACGATAAAAAAGCCACCTTGGTGACGTCATCACTTTTTTGCGGTTTTTATTTTTTATCTCGAAAACGAAGCGAGATACGAAAAAAACTGAAGAGTATAAAAAGTTGTATTTTGATTTGTTTCATCTAAAAAAAAATATATAAACGTTTCGAAAAATCTACAGGGTGCTATTTTTTTGCGAATAAACAAAGAAACTTAGCAATTTCGGGAAAAAAATAACACCCCGTAGGGTTTTTAATATTGTTATAATTTTTTTTAGATGAAACGAGCGAAAATACGGCTTTTTCGTTTCTCGAGTTTTTTTCGTATCTCGCTTCGTTTTCGAGATAAAAAATAAAAACGATAAAAAAGCCACCTTGGTGACGTCATCACTTTTTTGCGGTTTTTATTTTTTTTCTCGAAAACGAAGCGAGATACGAAAAAAACTCGAGAATAGAAAAAGCCGTATTTTTATCTGTTTTATCTAAGAAAAAATAAAAAATTACAAATAATCTAACGGGTGTTATTTTTTTTCGTCGTTTAAAGCAAGATAAAAGTTCTGTTGGTTTTTTGCGAAAAAAAAACGAACACTCGGTAAGTACTTTTGTTATTTTGTTATTTTTTTAGATAAAACGAATCGAAATGCAACTTTTTTGTCTTTTGTATTTTTTTCGTATCTCGTTTCGTTTTCGAGATAAAAAATAAAATGTTTTTAATTGAAATTATCGAAAATAAAATCGATTCTTTTTTTAAATCGATTTCCTAAGAATTTTTAGTTCAAAATCGAAATATCAAAAAAAAAAACCAGCGGCGTTTCGATTTTTTTTACGGGTCAATTTCGCCGATTTAAATAAAAAAAATACGTACGCCGCTGATCGTAATCGACACGTTTATTGTTCGTTTAAATCGGGGCGCGATATTTTCATTTCGGTTGTAAAACGAAAATCGAATTAATTTCCGCTAAATCGGGCGAGTATTGTTCGGTTTTTTTTTTTTTTTTTTTGATTCGGGACGAAAATAAATTATCGACAAATCGGTGCAATCAGACCCGCACGCCCCTGGAATATTAATAAACGGTGCTGCCAACTCGTTTTGAATTAAAGTTACCAACATCGAAAATCAAAAAATCCCCACGTCATTATTAACGCAGTGCTGCCAACTCGTGTAAAGTTACCAAATTCGTTACTAAAAAAGTAGGCAACACAACTTACTTAAAAATTTTCATTTTTCGGGTCGAAAATTTAAACGTTTTCCATTTTTTTTTTAGATCGAAATCGATAAAAATTACGATTTTTAGATTGAAATTTGAAGAAATTTCGACTTTTTTTTTTTTTATCTAAATTCGAAGAAGATTCGTTTTTTTATCCGAAATAAATTATTTTTTTTTTTTTTTTTTTTTTAATTCTGAGGAAGTTTAATTATTTTTTAAGGAAAGTTTAAAATATTTCAGAAAATCCAAAAAAATGTAAAAAGTGCAAAAAAAATTTTGTTTTTTGTAAAATTGGTCTAATTTTTTCTGAAATTTCGCATTTTTCCAAAATTCTATTTTTTTCAAATTTTACTTTATTTTACAAAATATTGTTTTTTTTGTACATTTAAAAAGTCACTTTTTTTCTCAGAATTTTGTAATTTTTCTCAAAATTGTTATTTTTCCAAAAATTTTGCACTTTTGTCATTAGAAAGTGCCGCCAACTCAGTTTTAATTAAAGTTACCAATATCGAAAATAAAAAATCACTACGTCATTAAAAAGCAGTGCTGCCAACTCTTTGTAAATTAAAGTAACCAAATTAGCGACAACACACGAAAGGAAACGAAAAAAAAAAAAAAAAAAAACCACCAGGGGCGTACGCGTACGAACTTTGGTTAACCGTAATTTCGGTTGTAGAAAGCGGCGCGCGCTCGGAGGGGTTTAAAAACGAAAAAAAAATTTAACGGCGCGGTCGGAAAAAAAGAAGAATAAATAAAAAAATAACTCGACTTACTTTCGAATGTTCGGGGAAATGTTTTCAGCTCTACGTAAGAATCACCTGAAACGAAACGAAAAAAAAATATCAAATATCTCTCATTAAAATTTTTTCATACCATTTTAAACAAAAATTTCGATTCAATTTTATTCTTTGAATTCGCTTTTTTTCGGCGAAATTCGAGAAAATCGGTTTCCCGGAATTTCTCGTTTTTCTCGAAATTTCGCTTTTCGTATTTTTTTTTAAAACTCGCTATTTCCTATTTTATAAAATAATAATATAACACAATCTTTAAAAAAAAAACGCATATCACTAATAATCGTTAATTCGATACTCTTTCGCGTACTTTTTTTTAATTTATATTCCCTACGCCACTGGTGTGAAATCAAGTTATAATTGCCGGAATGACGTCATTATTTTAGGCCCGTTCCGAAATACAAACCGACGCCATTTTGTACACGTCACATTCGTTCCATCCAGGCCTAGAATCGTGACGTCATTTATTATATTTCGGAACGCGCTCTTTTATTTGAGTCAAGTTAGTTACTAAAACTATTTTAAGGTGGCAACACTTGTTACTAGATTTTTGTTTTCGGATCAAAATGACGTCATTGTTTTGGGCCTCTTCCGAAATTTTGAATCAACGTTTTTTTTTTTTTTTGAAAAATTCGCTTTTTTTTTTAAAATTTGATTTTATTTTTTTCTGGAATTGGAAATTATCAATTTTTCAAAATTCCGCTTATTTTAAGTGAATTTCGTTGTTGTTGTTTTTTTTTTTTTGTTGTGAAAATTCGCATTTTTGGTTTTTAAATTCGCTTTTTTTCAAAATTTCGTTCCTTTCGGAAAATCGCTTTTTTTTCCAAAATTCCGCCTTTTTTTTTTAATTCTCTCGTTTCGCAAAATGGCGCTTTTCCGATTTTCAAAATCGCTTTTTTTTTTAAATTTCGCTTTTTTATTTTTTTCAAACACCCCGCTTTTTCTCTTAAATTCCCATTTTCCCTAAAATAAATTTCGGAACGCGCTCTTTTATTCGACGTTGACAGCCGTCAAGTGAATTGTTACTAAAACGATTTTTAAGGTGGCAACACTCGTTACTAAAATTGTTACTAGATTTTCGTTTTCGTGTCAAAATGACGTCATTATTTTAGGCCCGTTCCGAAACGGAAACCGACGCCATGTTGATTACGTCACACCCGCGCTCTTTTAGTTACTTACTAAAAAAAAACTACTAATTAAGTTGGCGACACTTTTGTCGCGGAAATAAAAAGTGCGACGTTGCCGATTATTATTGTTATTAAATTGAATCGTCGCAATTAAAAAACCGTAAAAATTCTCTCACGCTAATTTTCCGTTTTATTTACGTTTTTCTCGTTTCCGGAAAATAAATGGAAATTCGCCGCCGGCTCTTGTTGACTTTTCCGTGGAAATTAACGGGCCTTTTATCGCTTTATTTTCCGGCGAAACGTTTTTCGAATTAGAAAAACGGATCTAATTTCCACGTACTTTTTTCTTCTTCTTTTTTTTTTTCTTCTTCTAATTGATGTGTAAAAATGTAATTTTTTATTATTTTTAACGTTTCGCGTACGGAGATGAAAATTTTTTTTAACCGTTTGCGTTTTTTTCTCGAAATTTCGGTTATTTTTTTGAAAATTTCGTGTTTTTTTTTTCCGAAAATTTTCATTTTTCTCGAAATTTACTTTTTGTTCCTTTCAAAAATTTGCATTTTTCTCAAAATTTCCCGAATTTTCCCAAAATTTCGGTTTTTTTTTTCAAAAATTTGTTTGTAGGTAAAATTTCTTTTTCTCAAGATATTCGTCTTTTTTTCGAATATTCGCTTTTTTTATCAAAATTTAGAATTTTTTTAAAAATTTCGTTTATTTTTTTTGAAAAATATTCCCAAAATTTCCTTTTTTCGTTGAAAAATCGTTTTTCTCAAAATGTCGCCTTTTTTTAAAAAAAATTAGTTTTTTCCTCAAAAATTTCGGTTTTTTTTTCAAAATTTCAACAAATTATCCGAGTTAAAACAAACATTTCTTCTTTTTTCAGAATTTCTTCTTTTTTTCATTCTTTGGCCTCGATTTTCTTCTTTTTTTTCTTCGGCCTCAGAAACGCTTTTTTTCGGTTTTCCCGCGTCAGTTTTTCAAGTGTTGCCAACTTAGTTTTTTAGTTGTTACCAACTTTGACGTTTTTCAAGTGTTGCCAACTTAGTTTTTTTATTTGTTGCCAACCGCGTTGATTTAAATGTTGCCATTTAATAAAACTCGTTTTTTTGAATATTTTTTCGTTCAAAATGACATTTAACTAAAGTTGAACTAACGGAAATCATCTTTGCGGTTTTTTATTTTGAGAAAAACGTGAAAATTTACAAAATGACCGCGGTGACGTCATCGCGGACACTATTTCGCGGTTTTTATTTTTTATCTCGAAAACGAAGCGAGATTCGGAAAAAATACAAGAATAAAAAAAGCTGTATTTTCTATTGTTTTATCTAAAAAGAATTATAGCGACTTTAAAAACCCTACGGGGTGTTATTTTTTTTCCCGAAATTGCTAAGTTTCTTTGATTATTCGCAAATAAAATAGCACCCTGTAGATTTTTGGACACGTCTATATTTTTTTTAGATGAAACAAATCAAAATACAACTTTTTATACTCTTCAGTTTTTTTCGTATCTCGCTTCGTTTTCGAGATAAAAAATAAAAACGGCGAAAAAGTGACTGCGATAACGTCACTACTATCGCTTTTTATCGTTTTTATTTTTTATCTCGAAAACGAAGCGAGATACGAAAAAACTACAAGAAACAAAAAAGTCGTATTTTCGATTGTTTTATCTAAAAAAAATTATAACAATTTTAAAAACCCTATGGGGTGTTTTGTTTTTTCCAAAATTGTTACTTTTCTTCGATTATTTTCTAAAAAAATAGCGCCCTGTCGGTTTTTCGAAACGTTTATATTTTTTTTATATGAAACAAATCAAAACGCGACTTTTTGATCTTTTGTATTTTTTCCGAATCTCGCTTCGTTTTCGAGATAAAAAATAAAAACGATAAAAAGCGATCGTAGTGACGTCATCGAGGGGCACATTTTCGCGTTTTTTATTTTTTATCTCGAAAACTAAGCGAGATACGGAAAAAACTCGAGAAACAAAAAAGCTGTATTTTCCATTGTTTTATCTAAAAAAAAATGATAGCAATATTAAGAACCCTACGGGGTGTTATTTTTTTATCAAAATCGCCAAGTTTCTTTCATTATTTGCAAATAAAACAACACCCCGTAGGTTTTTTAAAATCGTCGTAATTTTTTTCAGATAAAACAATCAAAAATACAACTTTTTTTACTCTCGCATTTTTCCCGTATCTCGCTCCGTTTTCGAGATATCTCGAATCGCGACTTAGCACCGCTACTACAGTAGCGGTCCCCCTTTTTATTTTTTATCTCGAAAACTAAGCGAGATACGAAAAAACCGCAAGACACAAAAAACCCCCACTTCCGATCGCTTAACCCAAAAACCGGAACAATTTAACCGCCCCGCGCCAGCGGCGTCCCGTTTCCCCCCTAGAACCGGACCAAATCTATAAACGCGACGAAACAATAATATAACAATATAATCGAACGAAACGGAATCGAATTCTTCTTCTTTCTTCTTCTTCTTTCTCGAGGCGGTTCGACTTGTTCGGTTCGGCCCACGCGAATTTCTCGGCGGGGCCGTCGAGTGGGCGGAATTCGAGAATTTCGAACCGCGAGAGAAACTCTCTTAACGTTTATTTGTTCCGAGCGCGCGGCGTATTTCAATTCTAATTTGTAATTTTTCTGGGAAACGGGGCACTCGCCGGCGCCTTAAACCCCCCCTGCCCCTCCGCCCCTGTCTTTTATCTATTCTATTAGTACCGAGAGTATTCGAATACGATTCTGGAACTATTAAAGATGTTAGAACCGGTTCCGTTCGGGATTGGTGCGGTGTTTTGTTCGGTTTTGTGGTTTTGTTAGAGGGGGCGATCGAAAATAAGGGTTTTTTGTCTTTTGTGGTTTTTTCGTATCTCGCGTAGTTTTCGAGATAAAAAATAAAAAGGGGGACCGCCCCTGTAGTAGGGGTGCTAAGTCGCGATTCGAGATATCTCGGAAACGGAGCGAGATACGGGAAAAATGCGAGAATCGAAAAAGTTGTATTTTTGGCTGTTTTATCTAAAAATAATTGTAACGGTTTTAAAAAACCTACGGGGTGTTGTTTTATTTGCAAATAATGAAAGAAACTTGGCGATTTTGGAAAAAAAATAACACCCCGTAGGGTTTTTAAAATCGTTGTAATTTTTTTTAGATAAAACCATCAAAAGTACAACTTTTTTGTCAATTGTCGTTTTTTCGTATCTCGCTTCGTTTTCGAGATAAAAAATAAAAATCGCAAAAAAGTGCTGGCGATGACGTCACTACGATCGCTTTTTTATCGTTTTTATTTTTTATCTCGAAAACGGAGCGAGATATGGAAAAAATGCGAGAATCAAAAAAGTTGTATTTTTGGCTGTTTTATCTAAAAATAATTGTAACGGTTTTAAAAAACCTACGGGGTGTTGTTTTATTTGCAAATAATGAAAGAAACTTGGCGATTTTGGAAAAAAAATAACACCCCGTAGGGTTTTTAATATTGCTATAATTTTTTTTAGATAAAACAATCGAAAATACGGCTTTTTTGTTTCTTGAAGTTTTCCCGTATCTCGATTCGTTTTCGAGATAAAAAATAAAAACCGCGAAAAAGTGACTACGATGACGTCACTACGATCGCTTTTTCTCGTTTTTATTTTTTATCTCGAAAACTAAGCGAGATACGGAAAAAGATCGAAAGGACAAAAAGTTGATTTTTTAAATGCTTTATCTAATAAAAATTTAAAAACTGTCGAAATTCTACGGGGTGATAATATTTAGCGCCATTATAAAAACAGATTGTTGTTTTAAAAACTAAAAATTTCCACCCTGTAGAATTTTGACGAATTTCAATGTTGTTTTTAGATAAAACTGCCAAAAATACAACTTTTTTGTCTCTTCTCGGTTTTGTCGTATCTACGGGGTGTTATTTTATTTGCATATAATCGAAGAAACGTAGCGATTTTGGAAAAAACATAACACCCCGTAGGGTTTTTAAAATCGCTATAATTTTTTTTAGATAAAACAATCAAAAGTACAACTTTTTTGTCTCTTGTCGTTTTTTCGTATCTCGCTTCGTTTTCGAGATAAAAAATAAAAACGAAACAGTCCCAATTGCGATGCTAATTCACAATTCGAGATATCTCGAAAACGAATCGAGATACGGAAAAACGACAAAAGATCAAAAAGTCGTATTTTAATTTGTTTCATATAAAAAAAATAGAAAAGTTACAAATAATATAAAAAGTGTTCGTTTTATTTGCAAATAATGAAAGAAACGTAGCGATTTCGGAAAAAAATAACACCCTGTAGGATTTTTAATATTGTTATAATTTTTTTTAGATAAAACCATCAAAAGTACAACTTTTTTGTCTCTTGTCGTTTTTTCGTATCTCGCTTCGTTTTCGAGATAAAAAATAAAAAGAGCGAAAAAGTGCTCGCGATGACGTCACTGCGATCGCTTTTTTATCCTTTATATTTTTTATCTCGAAAACGAATCGAGATACGGAAAAACGACAAAAGATCAAAAAGTCGCGTTTTGATTTGTTTCGTATAAAAAAAAATATAAACGTTTCGAAAAACCTACGGGGTGTTATTTTCGTAGCAATTAATCGAAGAAACTTAACAATTTCTAAAAAATATAACACCCAGTATGGTTTTTAAATTTGCTATAATTTTTTTTAGATAAAACCATAAAAAATAAAACTTTTTCGTCTCTTGTCGTTTTTCCGTATCTCGCTTCGTTTTCGAGAAAAAAATTAAAACGCGCCTTGATTTTCGAATTTCGCGCCAAAACTCGAAACAATTCGCATCGCCCTGTACATCAATCACCCCGATTAATTTATCGCGCAACAACAACAAAAACAACAAAAAACGAAGGCCAACAACTCGCGCTCACGCATCAAACGAGAAATTAAATTTGCATTTATTCGAATTTGAATTTCATCTCGTTTATTATTTTACGTTTTATAATTAAATAGAGTCGATTTTCGTTCGATTTTATGGGGAATTTCGTTTTTTTACGGTTGGCAGAACTGTTGTTAGAATTTCGACTAATCTAGTTCGTTTTTTTGTTGGGAATTTTGTTTTTTACGGTTGGTACAATCGCCCAAAATTTGACAGACGAAAAATGTCACTAAGAAATAGCGAGAGTTGAAACGACCGACACTTCCGTTATTTATCGACAGAAATTACGACGCGTTAATTCCAGGTTTTTTGAGATTTTATTCCGCAAAAAAAAATAAACGAATATAAATTCGAACGAAAGATTCGTCATTTTTACGCCGCTTTTAATGAGTTTTTTTCTTAAATTTCTTACAAAAAAAGTACGGCGACTATTTGGGGGAATTTCGTTTTTTACCGTTGGTAGAACCGTCTCAAATTGACAGACGGGAGAGAATTTCTTTTTTTAAAGTTGGTAGAACCATTTAAACTTAACAGATGAGGGGAATTTTGTTTTTTACTGTTGGTAGAACCGTCTAAAATTGACAGATGAGGGGAATTTCATTTTTTACGGTTGGTAGAACCGTCTAAAATTGACAGATGAGGGGAATTTCGTTTTTTACTGTTGGTAGAACCGTCTAAAATTGACAGATGAGGGGAATTTCATTTTTTAAAGTTGGTAGAACCGTCTAAAAGTGACGGATGGGGGGAATTTCGTTTTTTAACGGTTGGTAGAACCGTCTCAAATTGACAGACGGGAGAGAATTTCTTTTTTTAAAGTTGGTAGAACCATTTAAACTTGACAGATGGGGGAAATTTCGTTTTTTAAAGTTGGTAGAATCGTCTAAAAGTGACAGAAGGAAGGAATTTCGTTTTTTAAAGTTGGTAGAATCGTCTAAAATTCACAGATGAGGGGAATTTTGTTTTTTACTGTTGGTAGAAGTGTTCAAAAATTGACGGATGGGAAAATTTCGTTTTTTACTGTTGGCACAGTTGGCAGTGGCGGATTTGGGGAAAATGAGGGAGATTTGGCGACGTCGCAATTTTTTTTTTTCGGGGTCGCTGTTTTTTTTTAAAGAAAAAGGCGGGTTTTTTTTTTTTTTTTTTTTTTTTAGGGAAAAAAGCGAAATTTTGGGACGAGAAATTACAAAAATCTGGATTTTGAGAAAAAAAACGCGTTTCGGCAACGTCGCAATTTCAATTTTTCCCCGCGATCGAATTTCGACGCTTCGAACCGCAAAAAAAAAACGAAATCCAATTTTAATCGAATCGCTTTTTAAAAAACACGTCGTTTTACGCGTTTTCCAATTTACATTTAATATTCGATATTCGAGAATATCGGTCGCTTTTATTATGGTAATAAGAAAAATAACGTTCGAAATCCAATTTTCGGTGTAAGAAATTTATTTTCGCTACGCCATTGGCGATATTCGGTGAAAAATCGTCACGATTGCCGAAATGACGTCATTTTTTTAGGCCCGTTCCGAAATTGGAACCGACGCCATATTTGATATACGTCACGCTCGTGATCCGTCTAGGCCTAGAATCGTGACGTCATTTATTATATTTCGGAACGCGCTCTTTTATTCGACGTTGACAGCCGTCAAGTGAATTGTTACTAAAACGATTTTTAAGGTGGCTACACTCGTTACTAAAATTGTTACTAGATTTTTTTGTTTTCGGGTCGAAATGACGTCATCGTTTTGGGCCCGTGTTCCGGAATTTTGAACCAACGTTTTTATTATCTGAAAACCGCGTTTTTTGAAAAATATTTCGTTTTTTCTCTAAATCTCTTTTTTTTTAAGAATACGATTTTTTTAAAAGATCCTTTTTTTCAAGAAATTTTAAGGAATTAAAAAAAGTCCGGTAAAAATAAAGAAAACAAACCTCGCAAAATAAAAAGTCACTAAAAAAGTAACCAAAATTCAGGAAAAGTAACAAACAACCCCGAAGAAAAAAAAACCCTAAAACACTAAAACGCGAACGAAAGAATCGATTATTTTCGTGGAATATTTTTCTCGTTTTCTCGACGAATCGATTCTTTTGGAACGAATTCTCGAGTTCGAAGCGTGTGTTTGTCTTTTTTAAGTGAAATTTCGAATCGTCAAACAAGACGATCCTTTTTCTTTTGTTCGCGTTCGAACGACAAAACAAATAAAATTAAATAAATATACGGGACGTTTCGTTTTCCGGCGGTCCGTAAATTGTAAATAAAAGCGTTTTTATTTTTAAGTTTGAATCGAACGTGCGAACAACTAAAAAACAAATTTCCTAGAAAAATCGAGTGTTGCCAACTGTTAAAAAAGAAATTTCCTAAATAAAGTGTTGCCAATTGTTAAAAAAGAAATTTCATAGAAAAAAAAACAGGGTGGTCAACTGTGATAAAAAGAAATTTCCTAAAAAAATCGAGTGTTGCCAACTGTTAAAATAATATTTTCTAATTCAAGTGTTGCCAACTGTCAAAAAATAAATGTCGCTTTCTTCATTTTTTTTTTAAGTCCGCTTTTTTGTTTTATTTTTTTTCAGTAAAAAATTATTTTTTTCATAAAATTTCATGTTTTTCATGAAAAAATTCGCTAATTTTTAGTCGCTTTTCAAAATTTCGTTTTTTTTTTTTTTTATGTTTTTTTCACCTAAAATCTCATGTTTTTTCCTAAAATTTCACCATTTTTTAAGTTTTTTTCGTTAAAATTGGCGACACACAATTTTCTAGAAAATTAATTTTTTCGCAGGTGGCTACACTCGATTTTCCGGGAATTTTAATTTTTTGACAGTTGGCGACCCCTAACACCCGCCATTTTGTGTGTACGTCAAAGTCGAATTTTCGCGATCGAACAATCGAATCGAATCGAATTCTTCTTCTTCTTCTTCTTTTTAAGGAACCGAAAATGTTATTTCCTTGAAAAACCGGAGTTGCCAACTGTCAAAAAGAATAATTTACTAGAAAAATTGAGTGTTGTCAACTGTCAAAAAAAATAATTTTCTAGAAAAATCGAGTGTTGCCAACTGCTAAAAAATAAATTCCTTTAATTATTTTTCTCCAGAAAATTTATTTTTTTTACAATTGGCAACACTCGATTTTTCTAGGAAATTCATGTTTTTAGAGCGGGTGACTCGATTTTCTAAGAAAAAAAAATTTTGCGTTTTGAATCTAAAAATGCCTTTTTTTTTTTTTTTGAAAAATCGCGTTTTTGTTAAAATTTTGCTATTTTATTATTTCCCTAAAATTTCGCTTTTTTTTTGATTTTTTTCTCAAAATTTCGTTTTTTCCCCTTTTTTTTTGTTAAAATCGGCGACCCTCGATTTTTCTAGTAAATTAGTTGTATTTTTTTTGGCAGTTGGCGACACTTAAAACCCGCCATTTTGCGTACGTCAAAGTCGAATTTTCGCGATCGACCATTCCTTAATATTCGACACAGAAACGCGTCGAATTCTTCTTCTTTTTTTTGAAGAAACGTATTTTTTCGTCAAACAATTATTAAAATAAACGCGTAAATTACGGCGACGAAGGACCGGACGAATATTTGGAAAAAAAGGCCCACCCAATCGACCCAAAAAAAAGGAAGAAAAGAAGAAGAAAAAAAAATGGGTCGTGGGTACGCGGCGACCGGACGAAAGAGGGCGCGTGGGCCGCGGAGCAGCAGCCACTCCCACGCGCCCCGACAATAATCCGGTTCGCGTCGAAGGACCATCTGGCGCGCTTTTAAATAAATATACAAATACGACACGAAATACCGTTCGAGAGAGTAAGTGTAAATAAATCTTCTTCTTTTTCCGTCGCATCTTCTAGGAATTTTAGTTTATGTACGGTTGGCAACGCTGTTTTTCTTCTAGGAATTTTGTTTCTTCACAGTTGACGACACCGTTTTTTTTCTAGGAATTTTAGTTTTTCACAGTTGGCAACACTCGATTTTCTATTAAATTAATTCTTTTGACTGTCAGCAATTCTCGGTTTTCTGGGAAATTAATTTTTTTAACAGTTGGCAACATTTTTTTGAAAAAATTTCTTTTTTTTTCACATTTGACGACACTGTTTTTTTTTCTTCTAGTAAATTTCTTTTTCAGCAATTGGCAACACATTATTTAGGAAATTAATTTTTTTGACAGTTGGCAACACTCGATTTTCTAGGGAATTTATTTTTTTTACAGTTGGCAACACTCGATTTTCTAGGGAATTTATTTTTTTTACAGTTGGCAACACTCGATTTTCTAGGGAATTTATTTTTTTTACAGTTGGCAACACTCGATTTTCTATTAAATTAATTCTTTTGACTGTCGGCAATTCTCGGTTTTCTGGGAAATTAATTTTTTTAAAAGTTGGCAACATTTTTTTGAAAAAATTTCTTTTTTTTTCACATTTGACGACACTGTTTTTTTTTTCTTCTAGTAAATTTCTTTTTCAGCAATTGGCAACACATTATTTAGGAAATTAATTTTTTTGACAGTTGGCAACACTCGATTTTCTAGGGAATTTATTTTTTTTACAGTTGGCAACACTCGATTTTCTAGGGAATTTATTTTTTTTACAGTTGGCAACACTCGATTTTCTAGGGAATTTATTTTTTTTACAGTTGGCAACACTCGATTTTCTATTAAATTAATTCTTTTGACTGTCGGCAATTCTCGGTTTTCTGGGAAATTAATTTTTTTAACAGTTGGCAACATTTTTTTGAAAAAATTTCTTTTTTTTTCACATTTGACGACACTGTTTTTTTTTCTTCTAGTAAATTTCTTTTTCAGCAATTGGCAACACATTATTTAGGAAATTAATTTTTTTGACAGTTGGCAACACTCGATTTTCTAGGGAATTTATTTTTTTTACAGTTGGCAACACTCGATTTTCTAGGGAATTTATTTTTTTTACAGTTGGCAACACTCGATTTTCTATTAAATTAATTCTTTTGACTGTCGGCAATTCTCGGTTTTCTGGGAAATTAATTTTTTTAACAGTTGGCAACATTTTTTTGAAAAAATTTCTTTTTTTTTCACATTTGACGACACTGTTTTTTTTTCTTCTAGTAAATTTCTTTTTCAGCAATTGGCAACACATTATTTAGGAAATTAATTTTTTTGACAGTTGGCAACACTCGATTTTCTAGGGAATTTATTTTTTTTACAGTTGGCAACACTCGATTTTCTATTAAATTAATTCTTTTGACTGTCGGCAATTCTCGGTTTTCTGGGAAATTAATTTTTTTAAAAGTTGGCAACATTTTTTTGAAAAAATTTCTTTTTTTTTCACATTTGACGACACTGTTTTTTTTTTCTTCTAGTAAATTTCTTTTTCAGCAATTGGCAACACATTATTTAGGAAATTAATTTTTTTGACAGTTGGCAACACTCGATTTTCTAGGGAATTTATTTTTTTTACAGTTGGCAACACTCGATTTTCTATTAAATTAATTCTTTTGACTGTCGGCAATTCTCGGTTTTCTGGGAAATTAATTTTTTTAAAAGTTGGCAACATTTTTTTGAAAAAATTTCTTTTTTTTTCACATTTGACGACACTGTTTTTTTTTTCTTCTAGTAAATTTCTTTTTCAGCAATTGGCAACACATTATTTAGGAAATTAATTTTTTTGACAGTTGGCAACACTCGATTTTCTAGGGAATTTATTTTTTTTACAGTTGGCAACACTCGATTTTCTATTAAATTAATTCTTTTGACTGTCGGCAATTCTCGGTTTTCTGGGAAATTAATTTTTTTAAAAGTTGGCAACATTTTTTTGAAAAAATTTCTTTTTTTTTCACATTTGACGACACTGTTTTTTTTTTCTTCTAGTAAATTTCTTTTTCAGCAATTGGCAACACATTATTTAGGAAATTAATTTTTTTGACAGTTGGCAACACTCGATTTTCTAGGGAATTTATTTTTTTTACAGTTGGCAACACTCGATTTTCTAGGGAATTTATTTTTTTTACAGTTGGCAACACTCGATTTTCTATTAAATTAATTCTTTTGACTGTCGGCAATTCTCGGTTTTCTGGGAAATTAATTTTTTTAAAAGTTGGCAACATTTTTTTGAAAAAATTTCTTTTTTTTTCACATTTGACGACACTGTTTTTTTTTTCTTCTAGTAAATTTCTTTTTCAGCAATTGGCAACACATTATTTAGGAAATTAATTTTTTTGACAGTTGGCAACACTCGATTTTCTAGGGAATTTATTTTTTTTACAGTTGGCAACACTCGATTTTCTAGGGAATTTATTTTTTTTACAGTTGGCAACACTCGATTTTCTATTAAATTAATTCTTTTGACTGTCGGCAATTCTCGGTTTTCTGGGAAATTAATTTTTTTAAAAGTTGGCAACATTTTTTTGAAAAAATTTCTTTTTTTTTCACATTTGACGACACTGTTTTTTTTTTCTTCTAGTAAATTTCTTTTTCAGCAATTGGCAACACATTATTTAGGAAATTAATTTTTTTGACAGTTGGCAACACTCGATTTTCTAGGGAATTTATTTTTTTTACAGTTGGCAACACTCGATTTTCTAGGGAATTTATTTTTTTTACAGTTGGCAACACTCGATTTTCTAGGGAATTTATTTTTTTTACAGTTGGCAACACTCGATTTTCTATTAAATTAATTCTTTTGACTGTCGGCAATTCTCGGTTTTCTGGGAAATTAATTTTTTTAACAGTTGGCAACATTTTTTTGAAAAAATTTCTTTTTTTTTCACATTTGACGACACTGTTTTTTTTTCTTCTAGTAAATTTCTTTTTCAGCAATTGGCAACACATTATTTAGGAAATTAATTTTTTTGACAGTTGGCAACACTCGATTTTCTAGGGAATTTATTTTTTTTACAGTTGGCAACACTCGATTTTCTAGGGAATTTATTTTTTTTACAGTTGGCAACACTCGATTTTCTATTAAATTAATTCTTTTGACTGTCGGCAATTCTCGGTTTTCTGGGAAATTAATTTTTTTAACAGTTGGCAACATTTTTTTGAAAAAATTTCTTTTTTTTTCACATTTGACGACACTGTTTTTTTTTCTTCTAGTAAATTTCTTTTTCAGCAATTGGCAACACATTATTTAGGAAATTAATTTTTTTGACAGTTGGCAACACTCGATTTTCTAGGGAATTTATTTTTTTTACAGTTGGCAACACTCGATTTTCTATTAAATTAATTCTTTTGACTGTCGGCAATTCTCGGTTTTCTGGGAAATTAATTTTTTTAAAAGTTGGCAACATTTTTTTGAAAAAATTTCTTTTTTTTTCACATTTGACGACACTGTTTTTTTTTTCTTCTAGTAAATTTCTTTTTCAGCAATTGGCAACACATTATTTAGGAAATTAATTTTTTTGACAGTTGGCAACACTCGATTTTCTAGGGAATTTATTTTTTTTACAGTTGGCAACACTCGATTTTCTATTAAATTAATTCTTTTGACTGTCGGCAATTCTCGGTTTTCTGGGAAATTAATTTTTTTAAAAGTTGGCAACATTTTTTTGAAAAAATTTCTTTTTTTTTCACATTTGACGACACTGTTTTTTTTTTCTTCTAGTAAATTTCTTTTTCAGCAATTGGCAACACATTATTTAGGAAATTAATTTTTTTGACAGTTGGCAACACTCGATTTTCTAGGGAATTTATTTTTTTTACAGTTGGCAACACTCGATTTTCTATTAAATTAATTCTTTTGACTGTCGGCAATTCTCGGTTTTCTGGGAAATTAATTTTTTTAAAAGTTGGCAACATTTTTTTGAAAAAATTTCTTTTTTTTTCACATTTGACGACACTGTTTTTTTTTTCTTCTAGTAAATTTCTTTTTCAGCAATTGGCAACACATTATTTAGGAAATTAATTTTTTTGACAGTTGGCAACACTCGATTTTCTAGGGAATTTATTTTTTTTACAGTTGGCAACACTCGATTTTCTATTAAATTAATTCTTTTGACTGTCGGCAATTCTCGGTTTTCTGGGAAATTAATTTTTTTAAAAGTTGGCAACATTTTTTTGAAAAAATTTCTTTTTTTTTCACATTTGACGACACTGTTTTTTTTTTCTTCTAGTAAATTTCTTTTTCAGCAATTGGCAACACATTATTTAGGAAATTAATTTTTTTGACAGTTGGCAACACTCGATTTTCTAGGGAATTTATTTTTTTTACAGTTGGCAACACTCGATTTTCTATTAAATTAATTCTTTTGACTGTCGGCAATTCTCGGTTTTCTGGGAAATTAATTTTTTTAAAAGTTGGCAACATTTTTTCGAAAAAATTTCTTTTTTTTTCACATTTGACGACACTGTTTTTTTTTCTTCTAGTAAATTTCTTTTTCAGCAATTGGCAACACATTATTTAGGAAATTAATTTTTTTGACAGTTGGCAACACTCGATTTTCTAGGGAATTAAATAATAAATTTTTATTTTGTGGATTTTTCGAATCGATCCGTCGACGAAATTTCAACAATTTCCGACACGTGTTTTTTCGAATTTCGGCTCCACGTGCGCGCCCCCTTTTTTTTTTTTATTACGAGACTCGTTAATCGAAATAAATTAAACGCGTTTTTATTTTCGTTTCGGCAGATGTTCCGCGAATAAATTAATAAATTCGAGAAAGAGAATCGGATCGAATTTTCTCGAATAGGCGTCGTCCTTATTTTTTTTTAATCTGCGGTTTTTTGACAATTTTTTGTGTTTTTCTTCTTTTTTTGTTAAAGTCAACTGTTAAAAAAATTAATTTCCCAGAAAATTGAGTGTTGCCAACTGTTAAAAATTATTTTACTACAAAAAAGAGAGTTGCCAACTGTCAAAAAATAAATTTTCTAAAAAATACACGAGTGGCCAACTGTTAAAAAATAAATTAAATTTCCTAGAAAATCGTCAATTAAAAAAAAAAAAATGCTGAAATTTTAGGAAAAATCAATAAAGCGAAATTTTAGGGAAGAAAATGGGATTTTTTTTTTGTTTAAAAAAGCGAAATTTTGAAAAATGACCGCGGTGACGTCATCGCGATATTTATTTTTTTATCTCGAAAACGAAGCGAGATACGAAAAAACGACGAGAGACAAAAAAGTCGTATTTTCACTCGTTTCATCCGAAAACAACATTCAAATTTGCAAAAATTCTACGGGGTGGGAATTTTTAGTGTTTAAAACAACAATCTGTTTTTCTAATGCGCTAAATATAATCGCCCCGTAGATATTTCGACAGTTTTTAATTTTTTATTAAATAAAGTATTTAAAAAATCAACTTTTTGTTCTTTCGTCGTTATTTCGTATCTCGCTCCGTTTTCGAGATAAAAAATAAAAACGATAAAAAGCGATAGTAGTGACGTCATCGAGGGGCACATTTTCGCGTTTTTTATTTTTTATTTCGAAAACTAAGCGAGATACGAAAAAATTGCAAGAACCAAAAAAGCTGTATTTTCCATTGTTTTATCTAAAAAAAATTATAGCAATATTAAAAACCCTACGGGGTGTTATTTTTTTTCCCGAAATTGCTAAGTTTCTTTGATTATTTGCAAATAAAATAGCACCCTGTAGATTTTTCGACACGTCTATATTTTTTTTAGATGAAACAAATCAAAATACAACTTTTTATACTCTTCAGTTTTTTTCGTATCTCGCTTCGTTTTCGAGATAAAAAATAAAAACGGCGAAAAAGTGACTGCGGTGACGTCACTACGTTCGCTTTTTATCGTTTTTATTTTTTATCTCGAAAACTACGCGAGATACGAAAAAACGACAAGAGACAAAAAAGTCGTATTTTCGACAGTTTCACCAGAGGCGTACACGTACGTTTCAAAAAAACCAATACGTTTTAACAAATACAATACAAATTAACCCTTTTTCACTGTTATTATTATTATTATTTATTTATTTATTTATTTATTTATTTGTTTACCTCTACACGCGGCGCTGACCCTCTCCAAATTGGCCAACGTGACCGGAATCGGCGCCATCGCCAACTCCACGTCCACCCCCTCCGCCCCCCGAGCCGCCCTCCCTACGAAAATCGCCGCGTACTTGTTCCTCACCCTCCCCCTGCACCGCACCCCCTCCCCCGGCGGCGCCGCTTCTTTCCCCACCACCAACACCGTCGCGCCGCCGCCCCCCTTCCACGCCACCCCCAAATCGTTTTTGAAGTAGCGCCGCACCGCCACCCGAAACACCAACAATTTTCCCGAGGAATCGGCGCCCCCTCGGAAAGCGACGCCGCTGGCCACGCGCCCCGTAAACACCAGCGGCGCGCCCCCGATTTTCCTCGCGAAATCGTCGGGGGCGGCGTCGTCGGCGCATCTCGGCAAATACGCGCCCCCTTGGCCCGAAACGAAAAAAAGAAGAAGAAGAAGTGGAGGAAAAAACACGGTAGAAACGAAGTTAGGTACGCTCATGGCGACGGTCGTGACGTGACTGAAGAAGAAGAAGAAGAAGAAGAAGAACGCGGTTCCACGCGGTACCAAAACTGGGTGGGGGGGAAGGAGAAGGGCGGAAATAGGGGGGGGGGGGGGGGGCTCTCTCTCGGAGGGGGTTCGGTTTTGCTTCGGGGCGGTTCGGGCGGCGCGAGCGGGTCAATAAATCGACGGGGGTTGTATTTTATTGTATTTTATTGTTTCGCGGTCGAATTTGAGTAACCAGCGGCGGGAATTGTGGGGTTTTAAAGGGTGTTTGTTGGGATTTTTGCGCAAGAGGTGGGTGGTGGGTGGGGAAAATCGGGGGCGGGGATTTTTTTTCGGGTGGAGCGAGGGATTTTGCGCGGTTTTTGCGTTTTGCGGTTTTTCGGTATCTCGCGTAGTTTTCGAGATAAAAAATAAAAGGGGGGACCGCTACTGTAGTAGGGGTGCCAAGTCGCGATTCGAGATATCTCGGAAACGGAGCGAGATACGGGAAAAATACGAGAATCGAAAAAGTCGTATTTTAGATTGTTTTATCTGAAAAAAATTACGACGATTTTAAAAAACCTACGGGGTGTTGTTTTATTTGCAAATAATTAAAGAAACGTAGCGATTTAGCAAAATAAATAACACCCAGTACGGTTTTTAAAATTGATATAATTTTTTTTAGATAAAACCATCAAAAGTACAACTTTTTTGTCTTTTGTCGTTTTTTCGTATCTCGCTTCGTTTTCGAGATAAAAAATAAAAATCGCGAAAAAGTGCTCGCGATGACGTCACTACGATCGCTTTTTTATCGTTTTTATTTTTTATCTCGAAAACGGAGCGAGATATGGAAAAAATGCGAGAATCAAAAAAGTTGTATTTTTGGCTGTTTTATCTAAAAAAAATTACGACGATTTTAAAAAACCTACGGGGTGTTGTTTTATTTGCAAATAATGAAAGAAACTTGGCGATTTTGATAAAAAAATAACACCCTGTAGGGTTTTTAATATTGCTATAATTTTTTTTTAGATAAGACGAACGAAAATACGGCTTTTTCGATTCTCGCGTTTTTTCCGTATCTCGCTTTGTTTTCGAGATAAAAAATAAAAAACGCGAAAATGTGCCCCTCGATGACGTCACTACTATCGCTTTTTATCGTTTTTATTTTTTATCTCGAAAACGGAGCGAGATACGAAATAACGACGAAAGAACAAAAAGTTGATTTTTTAAATGCTCTATTTAATAAAAATTTAAAAACTGTCGAAATTCTACGGGGTGATAATATTTAGCGCATTAGAAAAACAGATTGTTGTTTTAAACGCTAAAAATTTCCGCCCTGTAGAATTTTTGCGAATTTCAATGTTGTTTTTAGATAAAACAGCCAAAAATACGACTTTTTTGTGTCTTGTCGTTTTTTCGTATCTCGCTTAGTTTTCGAGATAAAAATTAAAAACCGCGATGACGTCACCGCTTTCGTTTTTCGAAATTTCTCGAAAACGTTTCGGTCGATTTCGATAAAATTTTCAAAATTAATTATTATTTTAATTTGCCAACATTCGGACTTAATAATTAAGTTGTTCAATTAGTTCCAGAGGCGCGCCAACGGGGCTGATTGTTTAATTTTAATTAGACACCGAAAAAACGAAATTTTATCATTTTTTTAAATGAAACCACTAAAAATACGACTTTTTGTATTCCCGAGTTTTTTTCGTATTTTGTTTCGTTTTAGAGAAAAAAAAAATTAAAAATCGCGCCGGTAAATTTTTAACTTTCCATTTTTTTCCTCGAAAACCAAACAAAATACGAAAAAAAGCCAAGAGAGTAAAAAGTCGTATTTTTAGTCGTTTTATTTAAAAAAATTATAAAATTTGCAAAAAAATAGTCGGGGTTACATTTTTTCGGCGTACGATTAAAATCAAACAAACGGCCCCGTTGATACGCCCCTGGAATTAATAAATCAATTTAATTACGTTTAAATGTTGGCAAATTAAAATATTAATTAATTTCGAAAATTTCGTTAAAATCCACCGAATCGATTTCGAGATATTTTGTGACGTCAGGGGGGTTACTTTTTCGCCGTTTTTTAATTTTTTATCTCGAAAACGAAGCGAGATACGGAAAAAACTCGAGAATCGAAAAAGTCGTATTTTCACTCGTTTCATCCGAAAACAATATTCAAATTTGCAAAAATTCTACGGGGTGGGAATTTTTAGCGTTTAAAACAACAATCTGTTTTTCTGATGCGTTAAATATTATCACCCCGTAGATATTTCGACAGTTTTTAATTTTTTTTTAGATAAATCATTTAAAAAAGCAACTTTTTGTCCTTTCGATCTTTTTCCATATCTCGCTCCGTTTTCGAGATAAAAAATAAAAACAATAAAAAGCGAACGTAGTGACGTCACCGCAGTCACTTTTTCGCGGTTTTTATTTTTTATCTCGAAAACGAAGCGAGATCCGGGAAAAATACGAGAATCGAAAAAGTCGTATTTTCGAGTGTTTTATCTAAAAAAAATTATAACAATTTTAAAAGCCATACGGGGTGTTATTTTTTTTGCTAAATTGCTACTTTTTTTCGATTACTTGCCAATAAAGTAGCACCCTGTAGGTTTTTCGAAACGTTTATATATTTTTTAAGATAAATCAATCGAAAATACAACTTTTTTGATTCTCGTATTTTTTCCGTATCTCGCTTCGTTTTCGAGATATCTCGAATTGTGAGTTAACGCCTCAATTGGGGCGATTTCGGTTTTTATTTTTTTACTCGAAAACGAAGCGAGATACGAAAAAAACTCGAGAATCGAAAAACTCGTATCGTCGATCGCTTCATCTAAAAACAACGGACGAATATACGGGGCGTCGCGTTTTATCTTCCGAAACCGCTTTTTTTAATTCGAAATCGAACGACCACGTAAAATTTCGCGTCAACGCAGCTTCTTCTTCTTCTTCTTTTTTTTAAATAAAAATAAATAAATAAAAAAAATCGCCGCAATTACGAAGATCCGTAATAATTTTCTAAAATGGAAATTCAACGTTTAATTATTCGATTATTTTGTCGGGGCCGAAACGACGAAAAAACAAAAAAAAAAAAAAAAAAAACATTTTATTTATATTTATCGAATTTCATTTTCGATAATTCGCCCCCTCTCGAAATTTAAAAACGGTACGTCACTGAACTCTGTAAATTAAAGAAGTTACCAACATCGAAAATCAAAAAAACCCCACGTCATTATTAAACAGTGCGGCCAACTTAATTTTAATTAAAGTTACACCAACATCGAAATGAGAAAAACGCTACTTATTTAAAAAAATTGCAAAAATAAAATGTTTCCGAAAAACTGTAAATTAAAATGTTTTATGATTTTTTTTCATTTTCTTTTTTGAAAATTTCGCTTTTTTTTTGCCAAAAATTTCGCATTTTTTCTAAAATTCTTTTATTTTTTGTCAAATTTCACTTTATTTTACAAAATATCGCTTTTTTGTATTTTTTCTTTTTTTTTCGAAAAAAATTGCTTTTTTTGTTTTTTTTAACTATTGCTCAGAATTTAATTGGTTTTTTTTTTTTGAAAAATTCTTATTATCCCTGAATTTTCGCATTTTTCTTAAAATCACCTTGAAAAACTGTTAAAGTTTAGTGACAACTAAAAAAATTAAGTTGGCAACACTCGAAAAACCGTCCAAATTTGGTAATAAAGAAAAAATTAAGTTGGCAACACTCGAAAAACCGTCCAAATTTGGTAATAAAGAAAAAATTAAGTTGGCAACACTCGAAAAACCGTCAAAATTTGGTAACAAGTAAAAAATTAAGTTGGCAACACTCGAAAAACCGTCCAAATTTGGTAATAAAGAAAAAATTAAGTTGGCAACACTCGAAAAACCGTCAAAATTTGGTGACAACTAAAAAAATTAAGTTGGCAACACTCGAAAAACCGTCAAAATTTGGTGACAAGTAAAAAAATAAAGTTGGCAACACTCGAAAAACGTCGGTTATTTATTTCTGTAATTTCTAGTGATTTTTGTTACTTTCCTGGGGGTTTTATTGATTATTTTTGTTACTTTCCTCTAATTTTTGTTACTTTCCTCCGATTTTCGTTATTTTGCCGAAACACTTTTTCTAGCGTTTTTTCCAGCCATTTCTCGAGATAAATTATTCACGCGAACGAAACGCGTTAAATCGAAGAATAAACACGTTTAGCGCTTTTTTTTTCTTTCGTTTGTTTGTCGATTTCGCGGCAGAATTTCCCACGAGAAAAAAGAAAAAAGAAACGTGGGCGGGTGACGATTTTTCCGTTCGTTTCGGAACGCGGTTTTGTTGACTTTAACGCCCGAATAAATTAAATAAATGAATGAATAAATATAAAAAGAGGCGGTCGACGTGTTAAACGAACGTTGTTTTCATTTTTAATTTCGGCTTTTCTAGAAATTTAATTTTGCTTTTTTTTTTTTAAAAAAAATTCGCTTTTTTTTGTTTTTTCTCAAAATTCACATTTTTCTCGAAATTTTGGTTTTTTTTAATTTTTTTTTCCCTCTGATTTTTATTACTTTCCTCTCGTTTTAATTAAAAAAAGTAACAAAAATAAAAGGAAATTAACAAAAAAATCATACAGGAAAGTAACAAAAATCACACAGGAAAGTAACAAAAAAATCACACAGGAAAGTAACAAAAATCATACAGGAAAGTAACAAAAATTCGAATTTTATCGATTTTTTCCCGAAAAACCCGGATCTTTCGATTTTCGAACGAAATCGGAATTTAATTGAATCGTTTATTTTTAATTCGAAGTAGTGAAACGTTTGCGAAAAATCGCTTTTAAATTTGCTTCTTTTTTTTCGTTTTCAGGGTCTCGTTCCGGACCGTGCGGCACCCCTTCAACGGACATTTTATTTAATTTATGTTAGTTATTATTTATTGCGAATAGTTTGTTAATTGTAATAAAATAAAAAAAGTTAATTGTAATAAATAAAATGCGTTACGTTTCAAAAATTTTGTTTTTATTTCAAAAACCGTTCTTCAATTCAAAAAGGTGGATATTATTACTTTCCTGCGTTTAGTCGTCGTTGTTACTTTCCTGCGTTTAGTCGTCGCTATTACTTTCCTGTGTTTAGTCGTCGTTATTACTTTCCTGTGTTTAGTCGTCGTTGTTACTTTCCTGCGTTTAGTCGTCGCTATTACTTTCCTGTGTTTAGTCGTCGTTGTTACTTTCCTGTGTTTAGTCGTCGTTACTTTCCTGCGTTTAGTCGTCGCTATTACTTTCCTGCGTTTAGTCGTCGTTATTACTTTCCTGCGTTTAGTGCTATTATTTATTATCTAATTAAGTCTCCTGATACAAAATTCGAAATTTTATTTGAAAAAAGGCGGGAAATACCTCTTCGAAACAGCCACATGTTGGAATTTTGTCCGGCAGAGGGCGCCGACAATTCGCAGTTCCGACGATTTCTAAGAGATGGCGCCCTTCGTGTAAAATGTATCAGGGGCGCGCAAAAAATTCTCCGAAAGGTAAAATTTTTAGGGATTTGAAGGAAAAAAAAAAACCGCTCGATATAGGTGTAAAATAAAATATATTTTTTTTCTTAATATATATATCAACACGTATCTAAAAAGTACAAAAATATAATGAAAAAAAAAAAAAAATAGAAATAAAATAATTTTTTTCAAGTCGAAAACGACAACTTACGATTATTATTATTATTATTATTATTATTAAAAAAAAAAACAACTACGGCGATATTTCAGTCAATTTTTCATATAAATAAAAAACCCTAAAAAATATAATTATGTACAGCCCGCGGCGAAATAATACTTTTTAATAAAAAAAAACCAACCTTTTTTTTTTGGCCGATTAGAAATTCTAAATACGTAAATATATACAGGGCCGGTCGGAAAAACGGTCCAATTTATACCGATTCTTCTTCTTCTTCTTCTTCTTCTTTTTTTCGGCGTTCCGGCGAATTATCGCCAAGTCTCGAATCTGTTGTTGTTGTTGTTGTTGTTTTGGGCTGATTTTTCCTTTTGGGGGGAAATTTTAGGCGCAGGGCGTACCAAAAATTTTCTTCCTTCGTTCGTTCCCACACAATGACGCCCATGGACCTGGAAAATATAAAACGTTTTGAGTTTTTTTACGACACCCCGTAGGGTTTTTAAAATTGTTTTACCGGTTTTAGATAAAATAGATGAAAATGCAACTTTTTTGGCTCTTGTCGTTTTTTCGTATCTCGTTTGGTTTTCGAGATAAAAAATAAAAAACGCGAAAATAGCGACCGTAGTGACGTCATCACTTTTTCGCGGTTTTTATTTTTTATCCCGAAAACGAAACGAGATACTAAAAAAACGCAAGAGCAAGAAAAGTTGCGTTTCTCAATGTTTCATCCAAAAAAAATATAAACGTTTCTAAAAACCTACAGGGCACTATTTTATTTGCAAAAAATCAAAGAAAAGTGGCGTTTTGAATAAAAAACAACACTCGGTAGAGTTTTTAAAAAATTTTATATTTTTCTTAGATAAAACAGACAAAAATACAACTTTTTTGTCTCTTGTCGTTTTTCCGTATCTCGCTTTGTTTCTATAAAAACCCTATCGGGAGTTGTTTTTTATTCAAAAACGCCACTTTTCTTTGATTTTTTGTAAAGCAAATAGCACCCTGTAGGTTTTTGGAAATATTTAATTAATTTTTTAGATAAAACAATCGAAGACACAACTTTTTCGATTCTTGTATGTTTTTCGTACCTCGCCTCGTTTTCGAGAAAAAAAATAAAAACCGTTATTGCGTCAAAATTTTGTTAAATTGTACCCCTTAAGTTATGCAACCCACTTGTCATGGAATTAATTTTTAATTTTTTTATCGAAAACGAAGCGAGATCGGTAGAAAATACAAGAGCCAAAAAAGTTGTATTTTTGTCCGTTTTATCTAAGAAAAATATAACAATTTTAAAAATCCTACAGGGTGTCATTTTCTTTCCAAAATTGTTACTTTTTTTTATTATTTGAAAATAAAATAGCGCCCTGTAGGTTTTTCGAACCGTTTACATTTTTTTCCAGATAAAACAGACGAAAATACAACTTTTTTGTCTCTTGTCGTTTTTCCGTATCGCGCCTCGTTTCCGAGATAAAAAATAAAAACCGCCCCAAAATCGGTTCTCGAGAATTCCAGAGGCGTATCGATACAATTTTAATCGCACCCAAAAAAAAAAACGCGCTCTATATTCTTCGTTTTCTTTTCTTTTTCGTACCTGGCGAGGGAGGGGGGGGCGGCCTCCTTCGGCTCGGGCAGCTCCGCCAACGAAACGCAAATCAATTTGGGGCGGAAGGGCAGGAGGCGCTCGAGGGCGGCCGCGAGGGGGGGCGCCGCCCACCGGCCGCCCCTCAACGCGCCCGGCGACAGCACCGCCACGATCCTCCCGTATTTTTCCGCCTCGTCCTTCAGCTCCGCGAACCCTACACAAAAAAAACAACAACAATTAATAATAAATAATAATAATAATAATAACGGTTCGTAATTAATCGCAACCTAAAACTTAGATTCTTCTTTTTTCTTTTTAAAATCTAACCTACTTTATCAATTCTTCTTTTTTAGTGCTAATTTAACCTCAATTCTTCTTTTTTTTTAAATCTAACCTACTCTATCAATTCTTCTTTTTTTCTTTTTTAAAGCTAACCTAAAACCTCTATCAATTCTCCTTTTTAAATACTAATTTAATCTCAATTCTTCTTTTTCTTCTTCTAAATTTAACCTAAACTCATAATTTTTCTTTTTTGTTTAATCTTACCTAAAAACTCAATCAATTCTTCTTCTTTTTTTTTTAATCTAAACTAATCTCAATTCTTCTTTTTTTAATGATAATATATATATAACCTCGATTCTACTTTTTAAACTAAATCTAACCTAAACTCGATTCTTCTTTTTTTTTTTAAATCGAACCTACCAACCTCGATCAATTCTTCTTCTTTTTTTAATAACGTAACCTCGATTCTTCTTCTTCTTCTTCTTTTTAACTAAATTTAATCTCGATTTTTCTATTTAAACTAAATCTAATCTAACCTCGATTTTTCTTTCACTTTCTAACCTAACTTGACACAATCTTCAATTCTTCTATTTCTATCTAACCTAACTTCGATCGGTCTTTTTTTTTTTCTTTTTTGTTTCTAGCCTAACCTTCGATTCTTCTTTTTCTATCTAAACTAACTTTCATTATTCTCCTTCTTCTTTCTAACCCAACTTCGATTCTATTTCTATCTAATCTAACCTAACCTAACCTTCGATTCTTCTTCTTCTTCTTCTTTTTCTATCTAAACTAACTTCGATTCTTCTTTTCTTTCTAATCTAACCTTCAATTCTTCTTTTTCTTGTTAAACTAACTTTGATTCTTCTTCTTTCTAATCTTCTTCCTTTTAGTCTAACCTAACCTCGATTCTTCTTCTTCTTTTTCTTTCTAACCTAACCTAACTTCAAATTTTTTTTTCTATCCTAACTAACTTCGATTCTTCTTCTTCTTCTTCTTCTTCTTCTTCTTGTTTCTAACCTAACCTAATAATAAATTCTTCTTGTTCTTCTTCTTCGTTCTACTTACAGTGTTCGGCGGGCGCCCCCGTCTCCGAAACGTCGCACTCGTACCCGTACTCGTGGCGGAGCCGCCCCGCGAGGGCGCCGCCCGCCGCCGCCTCCCGGGCGTCGCACACCACGAGGGCGTCCTTCCTCCGTCGCCCCTCCGCCGCCCTTCGCCACCCCCACAGCAGGGCGGCGCCCGCCGACGCGAGGACGACGCCGGCGACGGCCAGGGCGGCGAGGGGGGGCGGCGGGCGGCCGCGGGCGGCGCCCTCTCCTCCTCCTCCTCCTCCTCCTTCTTGGTCGACGCGGACGTAACGTTGCACGGTGACGCCCGGTTTGGCGATGACGCACGCGTAACGCCCGAAGTGGGAGGGGCGCGTTCCGTTTACGGTCAGGTACGTTCCGATGGTGCGGTCCTCGTCTCTAAAAGGAGCAAAAAGAAGAAATTAGTAGTAGTGATGATGGTGGTGGGGCGGGTCTCTCTAAGGAGAAAGAAGAAGAAGAAGAAGAAATGAGTAGGGTGGAGCGGGTCTCTCTAAGGAGAAAGAAGAAGAAGAAGAAGAAGAAATGAGTAGTGGGTCAAAAGCGCGTCTCTGGAGGGAAAAAAGAAGAAGACGGGAGGGGGGCGAAGCGTTCGAAATACAGTTTCGGTCGAATTTTTCCCGATGAAACGACTAAAATTACGACTTTTTCGTCTCTTGTCGTTTTTCCGTATCTCGTTTCGTTTTCGAAATAATAAAAATAAAAGCCGTTTTAGCATCAAAATTTATTTAAAACATGCCCCTTAAGTTGTGCAACCCCGTTATCACGGAATTTCGTTTTATTTATTTTCTGAAAAACCGAGCAACATACGAAAAAAATACAAGAACCAAAAAAGTTCTAATTTTGTCCGTTTTATCTAAAAAAAAATATTTAATTTTTAAAATCCCTACGGGGTGTTACTTTTTTATTCAAAATTGCTACTTTTTTTCGATTATTCGCAAATAAAATAGCGCCCTGTAGGTTTTTCGAAACGTTTATAATTATTTTAGACAAAACAGACAAAAATACAACTTTTTTGTCTGTTGTATATTTTTCGTATCTCGCTTCGTTTTCGAAAAAAAAAATAAAAACGAAATTCAATGACACATGGGTTGCATAACTTAAGGGGCACGATTTAATGAAATTTTCATACAAAAACAGTTTTTACTTTTTTATCTCGAAAACTAAACGAGATACGAAAAAAACTCGAGAATCAAAAAAGCCGTATTTTCGTTCGTCTTATCTAAAAAAAATTATAGCAATATTAAAAACCCTACGGGGTGTTATTTTTTTTCCCGAAATTGCTAAGTTTCTTTGATTATTTGCAAATAAAATAGCACCCTGTAGATTTTTCGACACGTCTATATTTTTTTTAGATGAAACAAATCAAAATACAACTTTTTATACTCTTCAATTTTTTTCGTATCTCGCTTCGTTTTCGAGATAAAAAATAAAAACCGCGAAAAAGTGATGACGTCACTACGGTCGCTTTTTATCGTTTTTATTTTTTATCTCGAAAACGAAGCGAGATACGAAAAAACGACAAACTGCAAAAAAGTTGCGTTTTCACTAGTTTCATTCGAAAACAACATTCAAATGTTCCGGTATCGTACGGGGTGGAAATTTTAACGTCAAAAAAAGTCAATTTAATTAAAATTTAATAAAAATAAACGAAAAAGCGAATTTTATTAAAATTCAATGAAAATAAAATAAAAAAATAACGAAAAACTATTAATTTTGTAGTTGCAGGTGATTCGTGATTCACTTTTATTAATAAACCACGGTTTTATTTTGTTTATTGCGCGTCCGGTTTTTTCCTGTTTGTTTACCATTTTTTTTTTTTTTTCTCTATTAAATTTTAATTAAAAATTTTACTATTATTTTCGGTACTTTTTCGTTCGTTAAATTTTAATGGAATTGACATTTTTTAAATTTTTCATTAAATTTTAATAGAATTCACTTTTTTTTTTCATTAAATTTTAACAAAACGGATTTTTTGACATTTTGCATTTTTTTCTTTTCTATTAAATTTTAATTAAATTTTACAATTTTCGCTATTTCGAGATATTTTTATTTTCATTAAATTTTAATAAAATAGGCATTTTTAACAGTTTTTCGTTAAACTTTTATAAAAGAAAAAAAAAAAAAATTATTACCTGGTCGTCTTTTTTTGCATCGCCCCCCCCTCCACCTCCACCATAGTCGAATTAGGGGAAATCTTCATCCAATAAACGTCGCTGCGGGCGTCCGGCAGGTCGACTTGCCCTAAAAAAAATAAAAAATAAAAAAAAAACTACAACCACCCTCCTCTTCCCCCTCCCCACTTTCCCCCTTCCTCTTCTCCCTCTCCCCCCTCCTTTTAAAAAGCGCCTGAAGATGAAGAAACGTCGTAATTTTCTCCTTTTTTTTGGTTTTTTTCGTTTTTCTTCGTGTTTTTTTTTTTCATTTTTTATCGTTTGTTTTCGTTTTTCTTCGTTTTTTTTCTTCGTATTTTATCGTTTTTTCTTCGTATTTTATCGTTTTTTCTTCGTTTTTTATCGTTTTTCTTAGTTTGTTTTCGTTTTTCTTCGTTTTTTTTCTTCGTATTTTATCGTTTTTCTTCGTTTGTTTTCGTTTTTCTTCGTTTGTTTTCGTTTTTCTTCGTTTTCTTTCGTTTTTTATCGTTTGTTTTCGTTTTTTATAGTTTTTTATCGTTTCTTTTCGTTTGCTTTCGTATTTTATCGTTTTTTCTTCGTATTTTATCGTTTTTTCTTCGTTTTTTATCGTTTTTCTTCGTTTGTTTTCGTTTTTCTTCGTTTTCTTTCGTTTTTTATCGTTTGTTTTCGTTTTTTATAGTTTTTTATCGTTTCTTTTCGTTTGCTTTCGTATTTTATCGTTTTTTCTTCGTATTTTATCGTTTTTTCTTCGTTTTTTATCGTTTTTCTTCGTTTGTTTTCGTTTTTCTTCGTTTTCTTTCGTTTTTTATCGTTTGTTTTCGTTTTTTATAGTTTTTTATCGTTTCTTTTCGTTTGCTTTTGTATTTTATCGTTTTTTCTTCGTTTTTTATCGTTTGTTTTCGTTTTTTATAGTTTTTTATCGTTTCTTTTCGTTTGATTTCGTATTTTATCGTTTTTTTTTCGTATTTTATCGTTTTTTCTTCGTTTTTTATAGTTTTTTATCGTTTCTTTTCGTTTGCTTTCGTATTTTATCGTTTTTTCTTCGTATTTTATCGTTTTTTCTTCGTATTTTATCGTTTTTTCTTCGTTTTTTATCGTTTTTCTTCGTTTGTTTTCGTTTTTCTTCGTTTTCTTTCGTTTTTTATCGTTTGTTTTCGTTTTTTATAGTTTTTTATCGTTTCTTTTCGTTTGCTTTCGTATTTTATCGTTTTTTCTTCGTATTTTATCGTTTTTTCTTCGTTTTTTATCGTTTTTCTTCGTTTGTTTTCGTTTTTCTTCGTTTTCTTTCGTTTTTTATAGTTTTTTATCGTTTCTTTTCGTTTGCTTTTGTATTTTATCGTTTTTTCTTCGTTTTTTATCGTTTTTTCTTCGTATTTTATCGTTTTTTCTTCGTATTTTATCGTTTTTTCTTCGTTTTTTATCGTTTTTTCTTCGTTTTTTATCGTTTTTTCTTCGTATTTTATCGTTTTTTCTTCGTTTTTTATCGTTTTTCTTCGTTTGTTTTCGTTTCTCTTCGTTTTCTTTCGTTTGTTTTCGTTTTTCTTCGTTTTTTTTTTCGTATTTTATCGTTTTTTCTTCGTATTTTATCGTTTTTTCTTCGTTTTTTATCGTTTTTCTTCGTTTGTTTTCGTTTTTCTTCGTTTTCTTTCGTTTTTTATCGTTTGTTTTCGTTTTTTATAGTTTTTTATCGTTTCTTTTCGTTTGCTTTTGTATTTTATCGTTTTTTCTTCGTTTTTTATCGTTTGTTTTCGTTTTTTATAGTTTTTTATCGTTTCTTTTCGTTTGATTTCGTATTTTATCGTTTTTTTTTCGTATTTTATCGTTTTTTCTTCGTTTTTTATCGTTTTTCTTCGTTTGTTTTCGTTTTTCTTCATTTTCTTTCGTTTTTTATAGTTTTTTATCGTTTCTTTTCGTTTGCTTTCGTATTTTATCGTTTTTTTTTCGTATTTTATCGTTTTTTCTTCGTTTTTTATCGTTTTTCTTCGTTTGTTTTCGTTTTTCTTCATTTTCTTTCGTTTTTTATAGTTTTTTATCGTTTCTTTTCGTTTGCTTTCGTATTTTATCGTTTTTTCTTCGTATTTTCTTCGTTTTTTATCGTTTTTCTTCGTTTGTTTTCGTTTTTCTTCGTTTTTTTTCTTCGTATTTTATCGTTTTTTCTTCGTTTTTTATCGTTTTTCTTCGTTTTATACTCACCGACGTAAGCTTCGCAAAAGAGGCGCAAGGGGGCGCCCAATGCGACGCGCCTGCTGCCGGAAATGTACGTCACTTTCGGCTCGTCTGGTCCTTTGTCTGCAACGAAAAAACGAACGTTAAAAAAAAACAAGGATTTTTTATTGGAGAGAGAAAAAGGATTTTTACTGGAAAAATTTTTTTTTTTTTTTTTTTTACAATTTTGTGTCGTTTTAAATTTTTTTCGACCATTTTCACTTAAAACGCCGCGTTTTCCATTTTCCTCCGTTTCCAAAATCTTCATATTCCCATTTCCCAAAAAGAAAAACGTTTAATTTCCGCCCAACCTCACTTTTTCCGCCCGCCGATTCCGACGTTGCCAAATACCGAGAAAATTCGTTAAAAAAAGAAGAAAAAACTCGATTCCGGCGCTACCAACATCGACATTCTAGGGAAAAAAAAAAAAAAACGTACGACATAAAAATAACATAACCTCAATTAATTTAATTTTTTTCGAAACCGTTTTTTATACCTTCGATTATTAAAACGCGAGATACGTATTTAAAATTTAAATAAGAAAATGGAGAATCGCTTTTAACGCCGGAAATTCGTGGGCGCGCGTCGGCGAGAGAGAAAGGTTTTGAATTTTAATTAAATTAATGCGCGATTATTGGAATTTTTAAAAGGGGGGCGTAGGTTTGGAACGGGCGCACGAAGGTGCGATTTTAAATTAACGCGCAGTTTACGCCATTTCTGCGAACGGGTTCGAATTAATGAAAAAGAAGAAGAAGAAGAAAAAAAGAGGATTTTTAGTAACTTTAATTTACTATAAGTTGGCCGCACTGTTTCTAATAATGACGTGGGGTTTTCTAAAATTTCGATGTTGGTAACTTTCATTTAAAATTAGTTGGCGAGCGCCCCGTTTAATGATTTTCTTTTAATTTTTCTACTTTTTTGAGAAAAATTTCTTCAAATGTTCATTAAAAAAAAAAAAACGAAATTGTTTAAAAATAATTAAGGAAAAAAAAGCGAATTCTTCAAAAAAATACCCGAAAAAAGCCATATTTTGAAAAATAAAGAGAAATTTGAAGAAAAAAAATAGAATTTTGGAAAAAATGCGGAACTTCGGATAAGGAAATTTTCAAAAATAAGAAAAAGCAAAAAAAAACAAAAAACGAAATTCTAAGAAAAAAGCGAAATTTAAGAGGGCGGAAGGGGTCAAACGCTAATAAAAGAAGAAGAAGAAAAGCGAAGTTTCGAAAAAAAATTTTGGCCGCACTGTTTTGAATTAAGTAGCGTTTTTTGTTTTTCGATGTTGGTGTAACTTTAATTTAAAACAAGTTGGCGGCACTGCGTTAATAATGACGTGGGGGTTTTTCGTATTTCGATGTTGGTAACTTTCATTTAAATTAAGAGTTGGTAGCGCTGTTTAAAAATGACGTTGGGTTTTTTGAATTTCGATGTTGGTAACTTTTTAATTTCGCGACGAGTTGGCCGCACCGTTTAATGATTTTGTTTTAATTTTTCTAGTTTTTTGTGAAGAAAAAAAAACGAAATTTTGAGATATTGTTTAAAAATAATTAAAAAAAAAATACCCAAAAAAAGTCATATTTGGAGAAATAAAGTGAAATTGGAAAAAAAAATAGAATTTTGGCGAAAAGGCGTGTAATTTCGGAAAAGGAAATTTTCAAAAATAAAAAAATGTGAAATATTTGAAACAAAAAAAGCGATATTTTGAGAGAGAAAAAATATAAGAAAAAGCGAAATTTTTGAGAAAAAAAATGCAAAAAAACGAAATTTTGAAGAGAAAAAAAAAAAAAAAACCGAGATTTTGAGAAAAAGAAAAAAACGAAAAAACAGCAAATATTAGAAAAAACAGCAAATATTAGAAAAAAAAAAAAAAATTTTTAAAGCAGAAAACGTGAAGAAAAAAAAACGAAGTTTCGAAAAAAAAAATGCAAAATTTTAGTAGCGCCGTTCAATGACGTAGTGTTTTTTTTTGTTTTTCGATGTTGGTGTAACTTTAATTTAAAACAAGTTGGCGGCACTGCTTAATAACGACGTGGGGATTTTTCGTATTTCGATGTTGGTAACTTTAATTTCGAAAACAGTTGGCCGCAGTTGACGTGGGGTTTTTTTGATTTTCGATGTTGGTAACTTTAATTTAAATTACGTTACATCAATGGCGTAGGGTTTTTTTTTTAGAATTTCGAGAAGTAGTAGAGAAAAAAAAAAAAAAAAAAAGAGATTCTTCGCTTACCGAATATTTTCAATCGAATCGTGTGGCTGTGAACGACCGTTTCGTTTCTCAAATAACACGTGTAATTTCCTTCGTCCTTTTGCTGGGCCGATTGCGCGTAAATCGTCTGATTCAAACTGGCCGGGAAAATAATCAGGCCGGAAGTTTCGAGGGCCCACGGGTACGGTTTGTCGTCTTTGTACCTGGAAAATACGAAAAGAAAAAGAAAAAAAAAATTATTACGTTAAATTTCCCGGAAAATCGAGCGTCGTCGCCAACTGTTAGCAAAAAAAATTACTGGAAAAACTCCGGTTCGGAGTTGCCAACTGTTAAAAAAATGTATTTCCTAGAAAAACGAGTGTCGCAAACTGTTAGAAAAAAAATTACTACGAAAACCAGAGTGGCCAACTGTTAAAAAATATATTTCCTAGAAAAACCAGTGTTGTCAACTGTTGAAATTTTTTTAAGAAAACTGCCAATTTTTCCAAATAAATCAAAGAACAATTTTGAAAAAAGCCAAATTTTGAGAAAATTAGCGAAATTTTGAGAAAAAAGCAAAAAAAAAATAGAGAAATTGTTAGAAAAATGCGAATTTAAAAAATAAGTGGATTTTTCAAAATGAATATAAAAAAAGGCAAATTTTGAGAGAGAAAAAGCAAAAAAAACAATTTCGAAAAAGCGAAATTTTTTAAAAAAAATCTAAAAAACCAATTCGGAAAAAAATGCGAATTTTTCAAAATAAATCAAAGAACAATTTTGAAAAAAGCCAAATTTTGAGAAAAAAGCAAAAAAAAAAATAGAGAAATTGTTAGAAAAATGCGAATTTAAAAAAAACAATTTTGACAAAAAAAGTGGATTTTTCAAAACGAAAAAAGCCAAATTTTAGGAAAAATACGAATTTTTCAAAATGAATATATAAAAAAGCCAAATTTTGAGAGAAAAAAAAGGCAAAAAACAATTTCGAAAAAGCGAAATTTTTCAAAAAAACCAATTCGGAAAAAAATGGGAATTTTTGAAAATAAATAAGCGAAAAACAATTTCGAAAAATGCGAATTTTTAAGAAAACCGCGATTTTTTCAAATAAAAACCAAAAACCACTTTCGAAAAAAGCGAAACATTTTATAATAAATCCGCGAATTTTTCAAAAACAACAATACAAAAAAAAATAGAAAAATTGTCATCGAATTCGAATTGGG
Source organism: Hermaeophaga mercurialis (assembly GCA_951812935.1). Taxonomy (NCBI): domain Eukaryota; kingdom Metazoa; phylum Arthropoda; class Insecta; order Coleoptera; family Chrysomelidae; genus Hermaeophaga; species Hermaeophaga mercurialis. The sequence goes on from OX638366.1 coordinate 23,400,800, forward strand.
CGCGCTCCGTCTCTTCTTCTTCTTTTTCCGGTTGCGGTGGCCTTCGACTCTTCCGGTCACGCAGTCCAAGTTCTCCGGTGGCCGTCGGCGTCACCGCCGCGCGATTCCGAAAAAGAAGAAGAATCGCCTCCGAATAAAAAAAATTTCTCGTTCATTATTTTAAGCGCGTACGAATTTCAGCGTGTTTCCGCCTCCGGTTTTTTTACCATTTTTTCTTTTTCCGAGAATCGAATCGAATCGTTCGTTTCGCGTTGGCGACTCGAATAATTAATTAAAAAAAAAAAAGAAGCGCGCCGTAACACAAATGTCCGAGAAAATCGAGTGTTGCCAACTGTTAAAAAAGAAATTTCCTAGAAAAACCGGAGTTGCCAACTGTCAAAAAAATTAATTTCCTAGAAAATCGAGTGTTAAAAAAATAATAGAAAAACCATAGTTGCCAACTGTTAAAAAAAATACTAGAAAAACCAGAGTTGCCAACTGCTAAAAAAATAAATTAAATTTTCTAGAAAATCGAGTGTTGCCAACTGTTAAAAAAGAAATTTCCTAGAAAAACCGGAGTTGCCAACTGTCAAAAAAATTAATTTCCTAGAAAATCGAGTGTTAAAAAAATAATAGAAAAACCATAGTTGCCAACTGCTAAAAAAATAAATTAAATTTTCTAGAAAATCGAGTGTTGCCAACTGTTAAAAAAAATTACCATAAAAACCAGAGTTGCAAACTGTTACAAAAAATAATAGAAAATCCATAGTTGCCAACTGTCAAAAAAATTAATTTCCTAGAAAATCGAGTGTTAAAAAAAATAATAGAAAAACCATAGTTGCCAACTGCTAAAAAAATAAATTAAATTTTCTAGAAAATCGAGTGTCGCCAACTGCCAAAAAGAATAATTTACTAGAAAATCGAGCGTCGCCAATTGTTACAAAAAAATTACCAGAAAAACCAAAGTTGCAAACTATTAAAAAAAATACTAGAAAAACCAGAGTTGCCAACTGCTAAAAAAATAAATTAAATTTCCTAGAAAATCGAGTGTCGCCAACAGTAAAAAAATTAAATTCCTAGAAAATGGAGTGTTTGCCAACTGTCAAAAAATAAATTTCCTAAAAAATCGAGAAATTTCGCTTCGGTTATTTCGAAAATGTACGAACTTAAAATATTTCTCGAATAACGCAGACACTTACAATTATTTTTTTTTCTTTCATTCTTTTTTATTTCAGTTGAAATTCCTCGAATTCGGCCGGAACTCGATAATAATTGTTTTGTTTGTTTGTTTTACTCGATTCCGAGTAAAAAGCGTTCGTTTAGTTCCCGGAATTCGATAAAAATAATTTTCGAGTTTCAATTGAGAAATAATTCGCTTATTAAATTAAATAAAGCGCTGTTTTTTTTTTTTTTTTTTTCTTAGGAACGAGAGTTTTTATTTATTTTTAATTTACGCGATTTTTTCGAAAGCGAAATCGAAAAGTCACGTAACGGTTCTTCTTTTTTTTCGGTTTTAATTTTCCGGTACTACCAACTTTTAAGAAAATCAAAGTCTTCTTCGTTGTTTACGAAAAAACGAGTGTTGCCAACTGTTAAAAAAAAATTTCCTAGAAAAATCGAGTGTTGCCAAATGTTAAAAAATAAATTTTCTAAAAAACGAATGTTGCCAACTGTTTTTCTTAAAATTTATTTTTTTTCAAAATTATTTCTTGGTTTATTTTCAAAAATTCGTATTTTCATAAAATTTCCCTTTTTTTTTTCCCAAAAATTTTGCGTTTTCTCATTTTTTCAAAACGCATTTTTTAATTTTTTCCCCCAAAATCCCATTTTTTTTTTCCAAAACAAAAAAAAACATTTAAAAAAAAGTCGAATTTTTCTAAAAAAACAGACTTTTTTCAAAGAAGCAAAAAAAGGCGAATTAATAAAAACAAAAACGTAATATTTTTTCAAAAATTTATTTTTTTACAATTGGCGACACTCGATTTTCTAGGAAATTTATTTTTAAACAGTTGGCGACATTTTTCTAGTAAATTAATTTTTTAATAGTTGGCGAAACTCGATTTTTCTAGGAAATTAATTTTTTTACAGTTGGCGACCCTCGTTTTTCCGGGAAATTCCGCATTATTTGGTTCTCCGACGTACCGCAAAAAAAAAAATTACAAAATAAACAAATTCCGAGCGTATACGATGAAAGGGAAAAAAAAAAAAAAAAAAAAAAAAAAAAAAAAAAAATGAATAAACAAATTAAAAACGCGAGACATCTCGAAATTTGTAAAAAAAAGGTTTTTCGAGTTGGCCGCGCTGTTTAATGACGTTGGGGTTTTTTGATTTTCGATGTTGGTAACTTTTATTTAAATTAAGTTTGGCAACACTTATTAAAGTCGTAGCGATTTTTGTGTTTCGATGTTGGTAACTTTAATTAAAAATGAGTTGGCGGCACTGCTTAATAATGACGTGGGGGTTTTTTGTATTTCGATGTTGGTAACTTTAATTTCGCGACGAGTTTTTCTCGTCATTTTTTCTAATTTGTTTTAAACAAAAGAAAATTCTTTAAAAATATTTTACGATTTCGTAACACGAACTTAAAATTAACGTTTATCTCTTATCAGAGATAAACAAAACATTCGATTTACAATTTTTTTTTTTGCGAATTCCTCGAAATCCCGACCGAGATTTTCTCGGAATTTCTAAACAAAAGAAATTATTCTCGGCGGCACCGAAATTTCGAAGCAGGTAAAAATTTTTTTTTTGTACCCTTCGAAAAAAGATTTATTTATTTTTCGTCCGAGTTTTTATATCAAATCCTAAAATTCAGAAATGTGAGAAAAAAACCTGAAGAAAATAAATCCCCTAAAGACTAAAAAGTAACAAAAAAAAGAACTAAAAAATGGCTGAAATTCAGAAAAGTAAGAAAAAAAAACCTTACAAAATAAAGTCGCTAAAAACTACAAAAAAAAAAAGAACTAAAAAGTAACAAAAATTCAGAAAAGTAACGAAAATAAAATTCCCCTAGACTGAAAATAGTAATAAAAAGAAAGTCACCAAAAAAGTAACCAAAATTCAGAAAAGCAACAAAAAAACCTAATAACGAAAAAAAAATCCCTAAACACGTAAAAAAAAAGAAAAAATCCGTCCCTGGATCCGTAAAAAAAAGCGTGTGAACGAAACGCGACGGCGAAAGTCATTTTATTTGTCCAACGTTTGTTTGCTTCAAATATTTTCGAATTCGAATTTTGTTTGTTTTCGCGCGTCGTAAACGCGGCTTCGGCTTCACAAAAGACCGAAAAAGAAGAAGAAAAAAAACGGAGAAAAAAGCACCGACAAAACAAGTTCATCGACTCTTCTTTTTTTTTTTCGTTTTTCCTCGAAACGCGTTTCGGTAAAAATTTTTGAAAAAAATTAAATTGATTTCGATTGAAAATCGAGAGAAATTTCAACAGAGATTTTTACGAAAATTTCGAAATTTTCACCAATTTTTTACGGATCCAGGGACGAATTTTTATGTTTAGGGATTTTTTTTCGTTAGGTTTTTTTCTTACTTTCCTGAATTTTGGCTATTTTTTAGTGATTTTTTATTTTGCGAGGTTGTTTTTTTTCAATTTTCAAGGGATTTATTTATCTTCAAGTTTTTCATTACTCTTCTGAATTTTGGTAACTTTTTTTAGTTCTTTTTTTTCTAATTTTTAGTGACTTTTTATTTTGCGAGGTTGTTTTTTTTCAATTTTCAAGGGATTTATTTATCTTCAAGTTTTTCATTACTCTTCTGAATTTTGGTAACTTTTTTTAGTTCTTTTTTTTCTAATTTTTAGTGACTTTTTATTTTGCTAGGTTGTTTTTTCAATTTTCGGGGAATTTATTTAAAAATAGTAAAAAAAAAAAAAAAAAAAAAAAAAAAAAGTGAAAAGCTGTAAAAAGTAGTGAAAACTGTTAAAAAATTATTAAAAAAAATTGTAGAAAAAATTGAAAAAACTGTAAAAAATCAATAAATATTGAAATCGTGAATTTCCAAAATAAAAAAAATTTGTTAAAAAACAATTTTCAAAAAACCACGTTTTTTTATAAAATTCGTGCATCAAATAGAAAAAATTTCGTCAAAAAATACAAAATTTTGAACCAAATCAAAAATAATTTTCAAAAAAACCACCTTTTTTCATAAAATTCGTGCACCAAATTGAAAAAAATATTCATTTAAAAATACATTTTCAAAAAACTTGATACAAAATTAAAAATTTGTTGAAAAAACCACGTTTTTTTACAAAATTCGTGCACCAAATTGAAAAAATTTCATTTAAAAATACAACCTTTTCAAAAATCTTTGTTACTAAATCAAAAATTTGTTAAAACACCACGTTTTTTCATAAAATTCGAGCGTTAAATAGCAAAAAAATTGAAAAAAAAACCATTCAAAAATACAACATTTCCAACAAATCAAAAATTCGTTAAAAACACTTTTCAAAAAATCACGAAATCACGTTTTTTTTCATAAAATTTGTGCATCAAATTGAAAAAATTTCAACTAAAAAACCCAGAAAAAAAACCAACCGAATTTCCTCGAAAAATCACATTTTCCAAAATTCCCCAAAAAAAAACTCACCAACAAAACTCGCCAACAAAGAAACAACGAAACGCACCTGCCTCCCGAAGAACAAAAAAACGGATTCCCCAGAAAAAAACCAACCGAATTTCCTCGAAAAATCGCAAAAAAGAACTAAAAAAACTAAACCAAAACTCGCCAACAAAGAAACAACGAAACGCACCTGCCTCCCGAAGAACAAAAAAACGGATTCCCCAGAAAAAAACCAACCGAATTTCCTCGAAAAATCGCAAAAAAGAACTAAAAAAACTAAACCAAAACTCGCCAACAAAGAAACAACGAAACGCACCTGCCTCCCGAAGAACAAAAAAACCGAATTCCCCAGAAAAAAAACCAACCGAATTTCCTCGAAAAATCACATTTTCCAAAATTCCCCAAAAAAAAACTCACCAACAAAACTCGCCAACAAAGAAACAACGAAACGCACCTGCCTCCCGAAGAACAAAAAAACGGATTCCCCAGAAAAAAACCAACCGAATTTCCTCGAAAAATCGCAAAAAAGAACTAAAAAAACTAAACCAAAACTCGCCAACAAAGAAACAACGAAACGCACCTGCCTCCCGAAGAACAAAAAAACCGAATTCCCCAGAAAAAAAACCAACCGAATTTCCTCGAAAAATCACATTTTCCAAAATTCCCCAAAAAAAAACTCACCAACAAAACTCGCCAACAAAGAAACAACGAAACGCACCTGCCTCCCGAAGAACAAAAAAACGGATTCCCCAGAAAAAAACCAACCGAATTTCCTCGAAAAATCGCAAAAAAGAACTAAAAAAACTAAACCAAAACTCGCCAACAAAGAAACAACGAAACGCACCTGCCTCCCGAAGAACAAAAAAACGGATTCCCCAGAAAAAAACCAACCGAATTTCCTCGAAAAATCGCAAAAAAGAACTAAAAAAACTAAACCAAAACTCGCCAACAAAGAAACAACGAAACGCACCTGCCTCCCGAAGAACAAAAAAACGGATTCCCCAGAAAAAAAACCAACCGAATTTCCTCGAAAAATCGCAAAAAAGAACTAAAAAAACTAAACCAAAACTCGCCAACAAAGAAACAACGAAACGCACCTGCCTCCCGAAGAACAAAAAAACCGAATTCCCCAGAAAAAAAACCAACCGAATTTCCTCGAAAAATCACATTTTCCAAAATTCCCCAAAAAAAAACTCACCAACAAAACTCGCCAACAAAGAAACAACGAAACGCACCTGCCTCCCGAAGAACAAAAAAACGGATTCCCCAGAAAAAAACCAACCGAATTTCCTCGAAAAATCGCAAAAAAGAACTAAAAAAACTAAACCAAAACTCGCCAACAAAGAAACAACGAAACGCACCTGCCTCCCGAAGAACAAAAAAACCGAATTCCCCAGAAAAAAAACCAACCGAATTTCCTCGAAAAATCGCAAAAAAGAACTAAAAAAACTAAACCAAAACTCGCCAACAAAGAAACAACGAAACGCACCTGCCTCCCGAAGAACAAAAAAACCGAATTCCCCAGAAAAAAAACCAACCGAATTTCCTCGAAAAATCGCAAAAAAGAACTAAAAAAACTAAACCAAAACTCGCCAACAAAGAAACAACGAAACGCACCTGCCTCCCGAAGAACAAAAAAACCGAATTCCCCAGAAAAAAAACCAACCGAATTTCCTCGAAAAATCGCAAAAAAGAACTAAAAAAACTAAACCAAAACTCGCCAACAAAGAAACAACGAAACGCACCTGCCTCCCGAAGAACAAAAAAACGGATTCCCCAGAAAAAAACCAACCGAATTTCCTCGAAAAATCGCAAAAAAGAACTAAAAAAACTAAACCAAAACTCGCCAACAAAGAAACAACGAAACGCACCTGCCTCCCGAAGAACAAAAAAACGGATTCCCCAGAAAAAAACCAACCGAATTTCCTCGAAAAATCGCAAAAAAGAACTAAAAAAACTAAACCAAAACTCGCCAACAAAGAAACAACGAAACGCACCTGCCTCCCGAAGAACAAAAAAACGGATTCCCCAGAAAAAAACCAACCGAATTTCCTCGAAAAATCGCAAAAAAGAACTAAAAAAACTAAACCAAAACTCGCCAACAAAGAAACAACGAAACGCACCTGCCTCCCGAAGAACAAAAAAACCGAATTCCCCAGAAAAAAAACCAACCGAATTTCCTCGAAAAATCGCAAAAAAGAACTAAAAAAACTAAACCAAAACTCGCCAACAAAGAAACAACGAAACGCACCTGCCTCCCGAAGAACAAAAAAACCGAATTCCCCAGAAAAAAAACCAACCGAATTTCCTCGAAAAATCGCAAAAAAGAACTAAAAAAACTAAACCAAAACTCGCCAACAAAGAAACAACGAAACGCACCTGCCTCCCGAAGAACAAAAAAACCGAATTCCCCAGAAAAAAAACCAACCGAATTTCCTCGAAAAATCACATTTTCCAAAATTCCCCAAAAAAAAACTCACCAACAAAACTCGCCAACAAAGAAACAACGAAACGCACCTGCCTCCCGAAGAACAAAAAAACGGATTCCCCAGAAAAAAAACCAACCGAATTTCCTCGAAAAATCGCAAAAAAGAACTAAAAAAACTAAAAAAACTCACCACTCGATGGACTTGTACCCTTCGGCGCAACAGCGCAACGCCTTGTGCCGCCCCACGAGCCCGAATTCCGCGAAACTCGCCTCTTTCGTGAAGCGCATCGCGCCGCCCCCCGCGCCCCGAAACCTGTTCGAGGCGCAGTCCTCGTCGCGGGCCCCCGAAACGCCCCAAAACACCGCGAACGCCGCCACCAAACACTTCATTTCCTCGAAAAAAAAACAACACGAAACGCCCCGATCCGAACGCTTTCGAAGTCTCGCATCGAATGGGCCAGAAACTCGTCCGGTCGCCCCCTCTGACGCGTCGGCGCCGAACTAAATTCCCCCGAACAGTCGGCAACACGCGTTACACTAAAAATTGGAATAATTCGTCGTCGGCAGGTTTAATCGGGTGTTTAGTAATGTCCGCGTCGTTTTTTCGGTTTTTGCGTCCGAATTAAACTGTATTACGATAAAAATCCGCGAATTCCGTCGACAGGTGGGAGTTAATTGCGCCGCCATCTGTGCAATTCACGTCGAACTAGGAGAGCGGGCGGTTTTTAGCGGCGTTCACCGCGAGCCGATTTTTAACGACGACGTTAAACGAAATTCTTACGACGAAATACACCACCGAGAATCGCCAATTGTCGACTTATTCGCTTTTTTTTTTTTTTTTTTTACGTATTATTTTCGCCTCTATCTACGTGTCACGACGTTAATAATAAAATAACAATCTTTTATTCGATATATATATATATATTTCGCAACGGTTCCGACTTTTCCCTTCCTGCTAAACTGCCGCACTCGTGCGCGACGTTGCCGGATCGATTCTCCCGGGATTTTACGTGACAATCTAACATTTTCGCAGTTTTGACGCGTCGGCAACGTCGGATTACCGATCGACGATTATCTCGTAGATTTTAACAACAAACAAAATACATATATATATATATAAAAAAAAAAGGTTTTTATTTCTGAAAATCTGACAAATTACAAACGGTTTTTTCGTGTTTTTTTTTTAAAACCAGTACGTCATTCTCATGGTCCCGTCCGACGATTTTTGCGTGTCCATAGCGCTCTGTTGCCTCGTCAATTTTCTTCTCGGCCGTTGCGAACCGGTTTCCAGGGGCGTTTTTTCGGTCGCCGACACCCGCCCCAGCTCCAATTCTTCGTACGACGACGCCGGCCTACGAAAAAACACCAAAAAAAAAAAAACGCACATTTCAAAACAATTCGCGAGAAAATCGCTCGTTTTCTCGTACCTGATCGGAACGCATCTCAGGCAATCTTCGACGCCGAATTGTTTGCCGAATTCCTCCCCTTCGGCGACGGTTTGCGGCAATTTGTGGTGCAAAGTTTCCGGCAGCCTCAACCCCGAAATTCCACCCGCTATCGATATAATTCCCATAATTATCAGGGGCAAAATCAGCGTTTCGGAACCCTGCCAAGAAAAAACGAAAAAAGAAGAATTAACTTCGACACATTTGCGTGTAACCTAAAACGTCAAAACCGACTGGAAAAAGAAGAATTTATTATTGAGGTTATACGAAATATTACTTCTTTTAATTGTATTAAAATAATTAAAAATTATGCCGCAATCCTATTTATATTTGTAAATAGTAAGCTTTCTATATATATATATATTTCGCGTTTGTTTTTTTATCGAAAACTTTGTTGTAGGTGAACGGTAAAAATTTGCGGCGAACGAACTTTCGGACTAAAATCGCAAAATGGGGGATTTAAACGGAAAAATAAAGCGATTTTCTTACCAAATACGTAATAAACGGCACGATTATCAGTCCCAGGCCGGCGACGTAAGCGGAAGTGCCGATTCCGAGGCCCCTCAATTGCGTCGGGTACAATTCCCCGGCGAACGGATAAATTATTAAGAACGAGGCTGAAATGGCGGATTTCGAGATCAGGTAGAGAATGAGCGTCGCTTTCTCGTCATCTGGAACAACATCGCACAAATATAGAAAAAAGTTTTATATGGAAAAACAGGTTTCGGTGGAGAAAATGAAATTCGCTTTTCGCGAACTCTGGTTCGTTTCGGAAGGTTTTAGAAGGTTGTTGGAGCTTTAAGGAACGTAATGAAGTATTTTTAATGATCCGTAACTAATTTAGACGATTCGGGTATAAAATGAAGCATTTTTAAGATACTTTAATGTTTTCAGGCAATTTTGGAAGGTAATGAAGCATTTTTGACAATTAGCGAATAAAATGAAGCATTTTTAAGAATCTTTAATGTTTTCAGGCAATTTTGAAAGGTAATGAAGCATTTTTAACAATCTGGGACTACAATAAAGCATTTTTAACAGTTTGGAACTACAATAAAGCATTTTTAACGATCTGTAACGTTTTTAGACAATTTTTGAAGGTATTGAAGCAATTTTAACAATCTGGGACTACAATGAAGCATTTTTAACAGTTTGGAACTACAATAAAGCATTTTTAACGATCTGTAACGTTTTTAGACAATTTTGAAAGGTAATGAAGCAATTTTAACAATCTGGGACTACAATGAAGCATTTTTAACAGTTTGGAACTACAATAAAGCATTTTTAACGATCTGTAACGTTTTTAGACAATTTTGAAAGGTAATGAAGCAATTTTAACAATCTGGGACTACAATGAAGCATTTTTAACAGTTTGGAACTACAATAAAGCATTTTTAACGATCTGTAACGTTTTTAGACAATTTTTGAAGGTAATGAAGCATTTTTAACAATTTGGGAGTATAATGAAACATTTTTAAGAATCTTTAATGTTTTCAGGCAATTTTGAAAGGTAATGAAGCATTTTTAACAATCTGTAACGTTTTTAGACAATTTTTGAAGGTATTGAAGCAATTTTAACAATCTGGGACTACAATGAAGCATTTTTAACAGTTTGGAACTACAATAAAGCATTTTTAACGATCTGTAACGTTTTTAGACAATTTTTGAAGGTATTGAAGCAATTTTAACAATCTGGGACTACAATGAAGCATTTTTAACAGTTTGGAACTACAATAAAGCATTTTTAACGATCTGTAACGTTTTTAGACAATTTTTGAAGGTATTGAAGCAATTTTAACAATCTGGGACTACAATGAAGCATTTTTAACAGTTTGGAACTACAATAAAGCATTTTTAACGATCTGTAACGTTTTTAGACAATTTTTGAAGGTATTGAAGCAATTTTAACAATCTGGGACTACAATGAAGCATTTTTAACAGTTTGGAACTACAATAAAGCATTTTTAACGATCTGTAACGTTTTTAGACAATTTTGAAAGGTAATGAAGCAATTTTAACAATCTGGGACTACAATGAAGCATTTTTAACAGTTTGGAACTACAATAAAGCATTTTTAACGATCTGTAACGTTTTTAGACAATTTTGAAAGGTAATGAAGCAATTTTAACAATCTGGGACTACAATGAAGCATTTTTAACAGTTTGGAACTACAATAAAGCATTTTTAACGATCTGTAACGTTTTTAGACAATTTTTGAAGGTATTGAAGCAATTTTAACAATCTGGGACTACAATGAAGCATTTTTAACAGTTTGGAACTACAATAAAGCATTTTTAACGATCTGTAACGTTTTTAGACAATTTTGAAAGGTAATGAAGCAATTTTAACAATCTGGGACTACAATGAAGCATTTTTAACAGTTTGGAACTACAATAAAGCATTTTTAACGATCTGTAACGTTTTTAGACAATTTTGAAAGGTAATGAAGCAATTTTAACAATCTGGGACTACAATGAAGCATTTTTAACAGTTTGGAACTACAATAAAGCATTTTTAACGATCTGTAACGTTTTTAGACAATTTTTGAAGGTAATGAAGCATTTTTAACAATTTGGGAGTATAATGAAACATTTTTAAGAATCTTTAATGTTTTCAGGCAATTTTGAAAGGTAATGAAGCATTTTTAACAATCTGGGACTACAATAAAGCATTTTTAACAGTTTGGAACTACAATAAAGCATTTTTAACGATCTGTAACGTTTTTAGACAATTTTTGAAGGTATTGAAGCAATTTTAACAATCTGGGACTACAATGAAGCATTTTTAACAGTTTGGAACTACAATAAAGCATTTTTAACGATCTGTAACGTTTTTAGACAATTTTGAAAGGTAATGAAGCAATTTTAACAATCTGGGACTACAATGAAGCATTTTTAACAGTTTGGAACTACAATAAAGCATTTTTAACGATCTGTAACGTTTTTAGACAATTTTTGAAAGGTAATGAAGCATTTTTAACAATTCGGGAATATAATGAAGCAATTTTAACAATCTGTAATAATTTTAGAAGGTAAAGAAGCATTTTTAACAATTTTAGAACGTAATGAAGCATTTTTAACGATTTCGGAAGTACAAAGAAGCATTTTCGATAATCCTTAACGTTTCGTAAACACAAAAATACATTTTCGACGAGCCGTAACGCGTTTCCCGAAACGCCGCGAAGCGCATTTTCAACTTTAAAAAAAAAAAAAAAAAAAAAGCCCCCTTTACCTTCGGGCAGGGCGGCCGTCGCCAAACAGCAGCCCCCGCACGCCAACATGCACGCGCAAATCGGCCACCTGCGGCCCCATTTGTCCATCACCAACCAGCAACCGAAATAACTGGGCAATTCCACCGCCGCCGATAGAAAAAAAGTGGAATACTCGTTCGGCCCCAACGACGGTCCGTAATAACTCAGGCCCACGTAAACCGTCTCGTTGGCGAACCAATTTAACGTTATAAGGGCGGTCTTTAGACGCATATTGGGCGTGCCCCATAAATCCCGGCAACCTAAAACACAAAAAAACCACACAACGTATAACCCCTTATTTCTTCTTTTTTAATTCTAGCTAACGTAACGTAAAAAGCAGAAGAAGAAGAAGAATCTAAGGAATTGTTATTGGAAAAGAAGAAGAAGAATGTATTGGAATTATTACTGAAAAAGAAAAAAGAATTTAAGGTATTATTATTGAAAAACAAGAAAGAATCTAATGGAATTATTACTATTGAAAAAGAAGAATGTAATGAAATTGTTTCTACTGAAAAAGAAGAATGTAATGAAATTATTATTGAAAAAGAAGAATCTAAGGAACTATTACTGAAAAAGAAGAAAGAATCTAATCGAATTATTACTGAGAAAAAAAGGAATTATTACCGAAAAAGAAGAACCTAAGGATTTTATTTAATGAATAAGAAGAATCTAATGGAATTATTACGGAAAATAGAAGAATGTAATGAAATTGTTACTGAAAAAGAAGAACCTAACCTAACCTAACCTAACCTTATTTCTTCTTTTTAATTCAATCTAACCTAACCTTATTTCTTCTTTTTAATTCAATCTAACCTTATTTCTTCTTTTTAATTCAATCTAACCTAACCTTATTTCTTCTTTTTAATTCAATCTAACCTAACCTTATTTCTTCTTTTTAATTCAATCTAACCTAACCTTATTTCTTCTTTTTAATTCAATCTAACCTAACCTTATTTCTTCTTTTTAATTCAATCTAACCTTATTTCTTCTTTTTAATTCAACTTAACCATATTTCTTCTTTTTATTTCAATCTAACCTAACCTAACCTTATTGCTTCTTTTTAATTCAATCTAACCTTATTTCTTCTTTTTAATTCAACTTAACCATATTTCTTCTTTTTATTTCAATCAAACCTAACCTAACCTTATTTCTTCTTTTTAATTCAATCTAACCTTATTTCTTCTTTTTAATTCAACTTAACCCTATTTCTTCTTTTTATTTCAATCTAACCTAACCTTATTTCTTCTTTTTAATTCAATCTAACCTAACCTTATTTCTTCTTTTTAATTCAATCTAACCTTATTTCTTCTTTTTAATTCAACTTAACCATATTTCTTCTTTTTAATTCAATCTAACCTAACCTAACCTTATTTCTTCTTTTTAAGTCAATCTGACCTAACCTAAAACAAAAACAATGAAATAAAATAAAATTAGTTTAATCGCCTTTCGTGTTTTCTTCCGAGTTCTCCTCTTCTTTGTCGCCGCCCCGTTTTCGGCCGATTTTCCGCTTCAATTGGCGTACGAACGGGGGGGGCAATTGTTTACCGTTGACCCGAGCTAATTTCTCCAAAACCATCGACGCTTCTTCGTATCTCCTTTCGGCCAACAACCATCTCGGACTTTCCGGCAACAAAAACCAGTAGAAATAGTAGAGCGAAAACGGGGCCGAGGTTATAAAAGCGAGATATTTCCAGTGGCGTACCGCGTAGCAAATCCAAGCTAATAGCATTAATCCCACGGTGTAAAAAGTGCAAGTCAACACCGTAATTAGGGAGCGGTAATTCGGCCCCACTAGTTCCAACGCTGGAAAAAAAATTAAATTTAGTTACTTAATTATTGTTGTAGTGTTGGTACTACTGTAAATTTGGTTACTTAATTATTGTTGTGTTTGTACTACTTTAAATTTAGTTATTTTATTTTTTTCGTGTTTGTACTACTGTAAATTTGGTTATTTTATTTTTTTCGTGTGTTTGTACTACTGTAAATTTAGTTATTTTATTTTTTTCGTGTTTGTACTACTGTACATTTGGTTATTTTATTTTTTTCGTGTGTTGGTACTACTTTAAATTTAGTTATTTTATTTTTTTCGTGTTTGTACTACTGTACATTTGGTTATTTTATTTTTTTCGTGTGTTGGTACTACTGACCGATTATAAAGGGGATTTGGTACATGGCGGGAACGGTTAAACCGACGACCGCCCTTCCGGCCGCCCACCACCAAAAGTTGGGGGCGGTTACGGTTAAACCGCCCCCGATCAGGAGCGTCGACAGGCACAGGAAAAAGGTTTTTTTCCTGCCCACGGAGTCGTTTAGTTTGCCGAAAGCGTACACGCCAATGGGGCCGCCGATATTCAGGGCGACCAATCCGAGGGTCGGGTAAATGTCCCTGTCGCACACCAGATCGAACTGCAAAAAAAAAGAAGAAGAGAAGAATGTAGTGGAGAATGTCGGAGGCGTTCGGGTGAATTGAAAAAGAAGAAGAATCGGTATTTGTTATTGGATGTAGTTGGTCGAAATGAAAAAAAAAGAAGAATCTAATGGAATTGTTACGTCTGAAAAAGAAGAATCTAAGGAATAATTACTGAAAAGAAAGAAGAATCTAATGGAAGTATGTCTACTGAAAAAGAAGAATGTAATGAAATTATTAGTAAAAAAGAAGAAACTAAGGATTTTTTTTTAATGAAAAAGAAGAATGTAATGGAATTATTTATTGGATTTTTTTGATTATTTTTTTTTTTTTTGACTAGGGGGTGTGTACGTACGTCTATGACGATGCTCGAGGTGATTTCTGCAGTGTCGTACTCCCAACCGTCGAGGCAATTTTCCGTGGGCCAAAACGGGTCGGGCAATAGCGATTGGTCCATGATTTCGGTCCAATTGGAGGGGGCGTATCTGGTGCATTTCGAGGCCGGCGGTATCGAGAGGTTTTTCCTTTGTTCTCGGTCGAGGTGGAGCAGATCGGGGACCTGGGGGGGCACACGAGATTTATTATGAGTGAGTGTGTGCGTGCGTTATGGGGGGTTGTTTGTTTTTTGGGTTTTTTAGGGGTGAGTTCGATACGTAATGTAGTGGTTTTTGGTAATCTGTAATGGTTTTTAATGATCTGTAGTGATTTTTTTAACAATCTGTAATGTATTTTTAATGACTTGTAGTGGTTTTTGGTAATCTGTAATGTTTTTTAATGATCTGTAGTGGTTTTTTTAACAATCTGTAACATTTTCTAATGATCTGTAGTGGTTTTTGGTAATCTGTAACGTTTTTTTAATGATCTGTAGTGATTTTTTTAACAATCTGCAACATTTTTTAATGATCTGTAGTGGTTTTTGGTAATCTGTAACGTTTTTTAATGATCTGTAGTGGTTTTTTTAACAATCTGTAACATTTTTTAATGATCTGTAGTGATTTTTTTAACAATCTGTAATGTATTTTTAATGACCTGTAGTGGTTTTTGGTAATCTGTAACGTTTTTTAATGATCTGTAGTGATTTTTTTAACAATCTGTAACATTTTCTAATGATCTGTAGTGGTTTTTGGTAATCTGTAACGTTTTTTAATGATCTGTAGTGGTTTTTTTAACAATCTGTAACATTTTTTAATGATCTGTAGTGATTTTTTTAACAATCTGTAATGTATTTTTAATGACTTGTAGTGGTTTTTGGTAATCTGTAATGTTTTTTAATGATCTGTAGTGGTTTTTTTAACAATCTGTAACATTTTCTAATGATCTGTAGTGGTTTTTGGTAATCTGTAACGTTTTTTAATGATCTGTAGTGATTTTTTTAACAATCTGCAACATTTTTTAATGATCTGTAGTGGTTTTTGGTAATCTGTAACATTTTTTAATGATCTGTAGTGATTTTTTTAACAATCTGTAATGTATTTTTAATGACCTGTAGTGGTTTTTGGTAATCTGTAATGTTTTTTAATGATCTGTAGTGGTTTTTTTAACAATCTGTAACATTTTCTAATGATCTGTAGTGGTTTTTGGTAATCTGTAACGTTTTTTAATGATCTGTAGTGATTTTTTTAACAATCTGTAACATTTTTTAATGATCTGTAGTGATTTTTTTAACAATCTGTAATATATTTTTAATGACCTGTAGCGGTTTTTGGTAATCTGTAATGTTTTTTAATGATCTGTAGTTATTTTTTTTAACAATCTGTAATGTTTTTAGTAATGTTTCGGTGGTTTTTTTTAATTTTTTAATGAGAATAGTCAGTGTCGTACCTTGCACCAATGGTCGGGCACGTCGGCCATAAATAATTGACCGAAGGCGGCGAAACCGCAGGGAAAACAGGCGGGCAAACACACCAAACAAACCAACAATTTTTGATAGCGGCCGAATTCCCCCACCACCGGCAACAAATCGTCCATATCCACGAGTTCTTCTTCTTCTTCTTCTTCTTCTTCTTTTTCTTCGTCCTGAAACACGATATTAAAATTGTACGATTTAACGGTTTTTTTTTTTTTTTCTTTTACTTTGTTCGTATCGTCGAAACGTGAATTATTTCGCTCGTCGTCCATTTTCCGCGAATTTTCGCTCGAAACTGGATCGCGTCGTCGGGATTAAGTGAAGTGAAGCCCCGTTCGGCTTCTTTTTTTTCTTATGAGATTAGTTCGCGTTTTTTTTTAATCCGAAATGAAATAGCTCCGTATTGGTGGGTTTGAAATATACATATATGCATTTTTAACGATCTGTAATGTTTTTAGGCAATTTGGGAATGCAATGAAGCATTTTTAACAAGCTGTAACGTTTTTGGAACGAAATTAAGCATTTTAACAATCTGTAATGTTTTTGTAACAAAATGAAACTTGTTTAACAAATTGTAATGTCTTTAAAACAAAATTAATCATTTTTAACAATCTGTAATGTTTTTGAAACAAAATTAATCATTTTTAACAATCTGTAAAGTTATTTTAAAGAAATGAAGCATTTTTAACAATCTGTAATGTTTTTAAAACAAAATTAATCATTTTTAACAATCTGTAATGTTTTTGAAACAAAATTAATCATTTTTAACAATCTGTAAAGTTATTTTAAAGAAATGAAGCATTTTTAACAATCTGTAACGTTTTTGGAAGGAAATGAAGCATTTTTAACAATCTGTAACGTTTCCAGATAATTTAAGAGTACAATAAAGCATTTCTAAGAATCTGTAATGTTTTTGGAGCCAAATGAAGCATTTTTAACAATCTGTAACATTTTTGAAACGAAATGAAGCATTTTTTACAATTATAGAAAGCAGTGAAGCATTTTTAACAAGCTGTAATGTTTTTAGAAAGGAATGAAGCATTTTTGCCAATTTGAGAACGCTATGAAGCATTTTTAACAATCTGTAACGTTTCCAGATAATTTAAGAGTACAATAAAGCATTTCTAAGAATCTGTAATGTTTTTGGAGCCAAATGAAGCATTTTTAACAATCTGTAACATTTTTGAAACGAAATGAAGCATTTTTTACAATTATAGAAAGCAGTGAAGCATTTTTAACAATCTGTAACATTTTTGAAACGAAATGAAGCATTTTTTACAATTACAGAAAGCAGTGAAGCATTTTTAACAAGCTGTAATGTTTTTAGACAATTTTTTAACACAATGGAGCATTTTTTACAATCTGTAACGTTTTTGAAAACTAAAGAAGTATTTTTAACAATCTGTAATATTTTTGGAACGTTTTTACAATTTATTCGTCCTAAAACAATATTAAAAAGATACGTCGAACTAAAAATTAACGATTCGGGCTTCATTTACTTTATTTAAAACGTCGAAATGTTCGTTTTTCCTGCGTTCGGATTAAGTGAAGCCCCGCTCGTTTTTCTTTATTATGAGATTATTCCGCGTTTTTTTTTTAATCAGAAATAGCTCAGGTATTGACGGATTTAAAATACAGAAACTGGGTTTATAATGTGGAGTTTTTTTGGAAAAAAAATAAAGAAAACTGTAGATTATTCACTTATTTAATAAAAATCGTTAAAAGAAAAGCTGTATTTCTGTAAAAGAAAAATCGTTTCGACAATTATTTAATGTTTCCGGCAACCGCTAATACAAATTACCGTAAATAGAGTTGCATAACTACTTTTTTTCATAGATAAAAGTTTCTATTTTTATATTACTCGTTATTTATTTCGTAAAACTTATTAAAATTAGAATTTAGAATCCGCCGAGTGTTCACTTATTTAATAAAACTCGTTAAAAAATAGATTTATTACTGTTATAAACTGTTAACAATTATTTTTAACATTAGGCAACCAGTAATACAAAATAACTGTAAACAGAGTTGCATACCTACTTGTTTTGAAAAATTAACAAAAAACCAACAATATCTCCTACAAACCAACAAAACAATAAAAAAATATTTATTAAATGCAACTTTCACCTCCTACACCCCTAAAAAAAAAAAAAAACTTAAAATTAACCGTACAAATTAACTAAACAAAAAAAAAAACAAAAATCACTGGGGCAGGACTTTGTAAGGGTTCAAAATCCCGTTCGGGTCCATCATCCCCTTCAATTGTCGCATAAGGGCGATCGCCTGCGCGCTTTTCGAATATTTAACGTATTCGGGTTTCCTGAAGCCCACCCCGTGCTCGGCGCTTATGCTCCCTCTTAACTTCGCCGTGTATTCGTACACGAACGGTTCGATTTTCTTCAAAATCTCTTCCGTGAATTCTTTCACGGTTACTTGAACGTGAATATTTCCGTCGCCTGAAAAAAAGAAGAAAACGATCAACTATGAATAAATTGAGAAGTGTGCGCGCCTAAGAGGTATGCAACACGTTTTGCGTTGTTAATGATATGTTGGTTGCATACATTACGATGCAACAAGTTTTGTGTTGTCAGTGATATTATGGTTGCATACATATTACTACATACAAAAGTGAATAAAGCTCGATTTATGCAACACGTTTTGTGTTGTCAGTGATATGTTGGTTGCATACATTACGATGCAACAAGTTTTGTGTTGTCAGTGATATGTTGGTTGCATACATATTACTACATACAAAAGTGAATAAAGCTCGATTTATGCAACACGTTTTGTGTTGTCAGTGATATGTTGGTTGCATACATATTACTACATACAAAAGTGAATAAAGCTCGATTTATGCAACACGTTTTGTGTTGTCAGTGATATGTTGGTTGCATACATTACGATGCAACAAGTTTTGTGTTGTCAGTGATATGTTGGTTGCATACATATTACTACATACAAAAGTGAATAAAGCTCGATTTATGCAACACGTTTTGTGTTGTCAGTGATATGTTGGTTGCATACATATTACTACATACAAAAGTGAATAAAGCTCGATTTATGCAACACGTTTTGCGTTGTTAATGATATGTTGGTTGCATACATTACGATGCAACAAGTTTTGTGTTGTCAGTGATATGTTGGTTGCATACATATTACTACATACAAAAGTGAATAAAGCTCGATTTATGCAACACGTTTTGCGTTGTTAATGATATGTTGGTTGCATACATTACGATGCAACAAGTTTTGTGTTGTCAGTGATATGTTGGTTGCATACATATTACTACATACAAAAGTGAATAAAGCTCGATTTATGCAACACGTTTTGCGTTGTTAATGACATATAGGTTGCATACATTACGATGCAACAAGTTTTGTGTTGTCAGTGATATGTTGGTTGCATACATATTACTACATACAAAAGTGAATAAAGCTCGATTTATGCAACACGTTTTGTGTTGTTAGTGTTATGTTGGTTGCATACATACAAAAGTGTGTACGCCTCGATTTATACAACAATCATTACGCAATTAGTGTTACGTTGGTTGCCTACGCTACTACTTTTTCTTACCGAGATGTCCGTACCCGAAAACTCGGATCGCAGAGGCGCCCATTCTCTCCCTCATGACGGGCACAAGAGAGTAAAAATGTTCCGTGGGCAGGGAAATGTCGTACTTGAAAACGTACCCGTCGCGGACGCACGCCTCTGTTATTCGTTCCCGCAGCGCCCAAATCGCCTACGAAGGAAAAACAAAAAAAAAAAAAACAAATTAGAACATAAACGTAATAAATAATAAAAAAAAATGTAGCAACTGTTAAAAAATAAATTAAATTTGCTCGAAAATCGACTGTTGCCAACTGAAAAAAACTAATTTCCTAGAAAATCGAACGTCGCCAACTGTAAAAAAAATACATTAAATTTACTAAAAAATCGAGTGTTTGCCAACTGTTAAAAAATGAATTTTTTAGAAAATCGAGTATTGCCAATTGTAAGAAAATAAATGAAAGTTACTAAAAAATTGAGTGTTGCCAACTATCAAAAAATAAATGAAATTTCCTAGAAAATCGAATGTTTGCTAACTGTTAAAAAATGAATTTTTTAGAAAATCGAGTATTGCCAATTGTAAGAAAATAAATGAAAGTTACTAAAAAATTGAGTGTTGCCAACTATCAAAAAATAAATGAAATTTCCTAGAAAATCGAATGTTTGCCAACTGTTAAAAAAATTAATTTCCTAGAAAACTGGAGAGTCGCCAACTGTAAAAAATTTATTTTATAAAATATCAAGCATTGCAACTGTCAAAAAGTAAATCTCGCTTCCTTCATTTTTTTAAATTTCGTTTTTTTTTTAGTCAAAAATTATTTTTTTCATAAAATTTCACAGGTTTTTTTATGAAAAATTCGGTTTTTTTCTTAAATATTCCCTTTTTTTGAAAATTTGTTATTTTTCCTTAAATTTCGCTTGTTTTTTATGAAAAATTTCGAGTTTTTAATTTATTTAAAAATTTTGCTTATTTGTTTTTTAAATTCGTTTTTTTTTAATTTTTTAAAATTTCAGTTTTTTTGTTTTTTTAAATTCGTCTTTTTAAATTTTTTTGAAAAATTCGCTTTTTTAACAAATTTTGCTTTTTGTTTTTGTTTTTTTTTGGAAAATCATAAATGCGAAATTCTAGAAAAAAAAATTAAAAATGCGAAATTTTGATAAGCAAAAAATCTAGTCTAAAAAAAAAATGCAAAATTTTAAGAAGAAATAATAAAAAAACGCAAAAACAAAGGTTTTCATTATTTAAAAAAATTTCCTAGAAAATCGAGTGTCGCCAACTGTAAGAAAATAAATTAAATTTCCTATAAAATGGGGTGTCGCCAATTGTGAAATAATAAATTTCCTAGAAAAATCTAGTATTGCCAACGGTCAAAAGAATTAATTTCCTAGAAAAAAATCCAGTATTGCCAACTGTTAAGAAAATTAATTTCCTAGAAAAAATCCAGTATTGCCAACTGTTAAGAAAATTAATTTCCTAGAAAAAAATCCAGTATTGCCAACTGTTAAGAAAATTAATTTCCTAGAAAAAAATCCAGTATTGTCAATTGTCAAAAGAATTAATTTCCTAGAAAAAAATCCAGTATTGCCAACTGTTAAGAAAATTAATTTCCTAGAAAAAAATCCAGTATTGCCAACTGTTAAGAAAATTAATTTCCTAGAAAAAAATCCAGTATTGCCAACTGTTAAGAAAATTAATTTCCTATAAAAAAATCCAGTATTGTCAATTGTCAAAAGAATTAATTTCCTAGAAAAAAAACCAGTATTGCCAACTGTTAAGAAAATTAATTTCCTAGAAAAAAATCCAGTATTGCCAACTGTTAAGAAAATTAATTTCCTATAAAAAAATCCAGTATTGTCAATTGTCAAAAGAATTAATTTCCTAGAAAAAAAACCAGTATTGCCAACTGTTAAGAAAATTAATTTCCTAGAAAAAAATCCAGTATTGCCAACTGTTAAGAAAATTAATTTCCTAGAAAAAAATCCAGTATTGTCAATTGTCAAAAGAATTAATTTCCTAGAAAAAAAACCAGTATTGCCAACTGTTAAGAAAATTAATTTCCTAGAAAAAAATCCAGTATTGCCAACTGTTAAGAAAATTAATTTCCTAGAAAAAAATCCAGTATTGCCAACTGTTAAGAAAATTAATTTCCTATAAAAAAATCCAGTATTGTCAATTGTCAAAAGAATTAATTTCCTAGAAAAAAAACCAGTATTGCCAACTGTTAAGAAAATTAATTTCCTAGAAAAAAATCCAGTATTGCCAACTGTTAAGAAAATTAATTTCCTATAAAAAAATCCAGTATTGTCAATTGTCAAAAGAATTAATTTCCTAGAAAAAAAACCAGTATTGCCAACTGTTAAGAAAATTAATTTCCTAGAAAAAAATCCAGTATTGCCAACTGTTAAGAAAATTAATTTCCTAGAAAAAAATCCAGTATTGCCAACTGTTAAGAAAATTAATTTCCTATAAAAAAATCCAGTATTGTCAATTGTCAAAAGAATTAATTTCCTAGAAAAAAATCCAGTATTGCCAACTGTTAAGAAAATTAATTTCCTAGAAAAAAATCCAGTATTGCCAACTGTTAAGAAAATTAATTTCCTAGAAAAAAATCCAGTATTGCCAACTGTTAAGAAAATTAATTTCCTAGAAAAAAATCCAGTATTGCCAACTGTTAAGAAAATTAATTTCCTATAAAAAAATCCAGTATTGCCAACTGTTAAGAAAATTAATTTCCTAGAAAAAAATCCAGTATTGCCAACTGTTAAGAAAATTAATTTCCTATAAAAAAATCCAGTATTGCCAACTGTTAAGAAAATTAATTTCCTAGAAAAAATCCAGTATTGCCAACTGTTAAGAAAATTAATTTCCTAGAAAAAAATCCAGTATTGCCAACTGTTAAGAAAATTAATTTCCTATAAAAAAATCCAGTATTGTCAATTGTCAAAAGAATTAATTTCCTAGAAAAAAAACCAGTATTGCCAACTGTTAAGAAAATTAATTTCCTAGAAAAAAATCCAGTATTGCCAACTGTTAAGAAAATTAATTTCCTAGAAAAAAATCCAGTATTGCCAACTGTTAAGAAAATTAATTTCCTAGAAAAAAATCCAGTATTGCCAACTGTTAAGAAAATTAATTTCCTATAAAAAAATCCAGTATTGCCAACTGTTAAGAAAATTAATTTCCTAGAAAAAATCCAGTATTGCCAACTGTTAAGAAAATTAATTTCCTAGAAAAAAATCCAGTATTGCCAACTGTTAAGAAAATTAATTTCCTAGAAAAAAATCCAGTATTGCCAACTGTTAAGAAAATTAATTTCCTATAAAAAAATCCAGTATTGTCAATTGTCAAAAGAATTAATTTCCTAGAAAAAAAACCAGTATTGCCAACTGTTAAGAAAATTAATTTCCTAGAAAAAAATCCAGTATTGCCAACTGTTAAGAAAATTAATTTCCTATAAAAAAATCCAGTATTGTCAATTGTCAAAAGAATTAATTTCCTAGAAAAAAATCCAGTATTGCCAACTGTTAAGAAAATTAATTTCCTAGAAAAAAATCCAGTATTGCCAACTGTTAAGAAAATTAATTTCCTATAAAAAAATCCAGTATTGTCAATTGTCAAAAGAATTAATTTCCTAGAAAAAAATCCAGTATTGCCAACTGTTAAGAAAATTAATTTCCTATAAAAAATCCAGTATTGTCAATTGTCAAAAGAATTGATTTCCTAGAAAAAAATCCAGTATTGCCAACTGTTAAGAAAATTAATTTCCTAGAAAAAAATCCAGTATTGTCAATTGTCAAAAGAATTAATTTCCTCGAGAAAAATCCAGTATTGCCAACTGTTAAGAAAATTAATTTCCTAGAAAAAAATCCAGTATTGCCAACTGTTAAGAAAATTAATTTCCTATAAAAAAATCCAGTATTGTCAATTGTCAAAAGAATTGATTTCCTAGAAAAAAATCCAGTATTGCCAACTGTTAAGAAAATTAATTTCCTAGAAAAAAGAAAAAAAACAAATGAAATTTCCCCTAGAAAAAATCGTACTTACGTTAATTTTAGAGGGCGCGTCGGTGACGGCGCCGTCGCGAACGACGCCCTCGGCCGTCGCCCCGTCGAGGAATTCGTGCATTTTTTGGGCGTCGTGACGGCCGTCGCCGCCCCTCGTCTCTACGAGAAGGTGGAAGGGGTAAGCGGCGCCGAGCGGCGATTTTAAATTTAAATGTCGCCCCACCAAATCCAGGCTCGCCGCGTCGACTAATTCGCACGCGGAGAGGATTTCGCCGAGACGACGTTTCGCCCTTTTCGCCGTCTTCAGGGCGTCGGCGAAGGTGTTTACGCCTGCCGGAAAAATTAAAATATATAAATAAATGTGGTGAAGACGGAATTTAAGCGTTTTCGCTGAACTTTCTACAAAAACAAGAGTGTCGCCAACTGTCGAAAAATTAATTTCCTAGAAAATCGAACGTTCGCCAATCGTGAAAAAATAAATTCCCTAGAAAATCGGGTGTTGCCGACTGTAGAAAAAATTCATTTTTCAGAAAATCGTGTTCGCCAACTGTTAACAAATAAATTCCCTAGAAAATTGAGTGTTGCCAACAGTTAAAAAAATTAATTTCCTAAAAAATCGAGTGTTGCCAACTGTAAAAAAATAAAATACATTTCCTAGAACATCGAGTGTGACCAACTGTCAAAAAATAAAATACATTTCCTAAAAAATCGAGTATTGCCAACTGTCGAAAAATTAATTTCCTAGAAAATCGAACGTTCGCCAATTGTGAAAAAATAAATTCCCCAGAAAATCGGGTGTTGCCGACTGTGAAAAAATACGTTTTCAGAAAATCGTGTTCGCCAACTATCAAAAAATAAAAATTAATTTTCTAAAAAATCGATTATTGACAACCGTAAAAAAATAAATTAAATTTCCTAGAAAATCGGGTAAACAAACGTCAACTGTCAAATAATAAATTTACTAGAAAAACCGAGTATTGCCAACTGTTAAAAAACAAATTTCCTAGAAAATCGAGTGTTGCCAACTGTAGAAAAAATTCATTTTTCGGAAAATCGTGTTCGCCAACTGTTAACAAATAAATGCCCTAGAAAATTGAGTGTTGCCAACTGTTAAAAAAATTAATTTTCTAAAAAATCGATTATTGCCAACTGTAAAAAAATAAATTAAATTTCCTAGAAAATCGGGTAAACAAACGTCAACTGTCAAATAATAAATTTACTAGAAAAACCGAGTATTGCCAACTGTTAAAAAATTAATTTCCTAAATAATGTGTTGCCAATTGCTGAAAAAGAAATTTACTAGAAGAAAAAAAAACAGTGTCGTCAAATGTGAAAAAAAAAGAAATTTTTTCAAAAAAATGTTGCCAACTGTTAAAAAAATTAATTTCCCAGAAAACCGAGTGTTGCCAACTGTCGAAAAATAAACGCCGCTTTCTTGATTTTCTTTTTAAATTTGCTTTTTTGTGTTTTTTTACTAAAAAATTATTTTTTCCCAAAATTTTTTATGAATAATTCGTTTTTTTCTCAAATTTTCAGTTTTCATTCGTTTGAAAAATTTTAGGAAAAAAAACAATTTAAAAAAAAATTTTTCATTTTAATAAAAAAAATTCCTAGAAAATCGAGTGTTGCCAACTGTAAAAAAAATAAATTCCCTAGAAAATCGAGTGTTGCCAACTGTTAAAAAACAAATTTCCTATACAAAATCGAGTATCGCCAACATTATTACCTAAAAAGGCTACGTTCACGGCTTCGGCCTTCGCCGGGCACTGAATCGCCACTTTAGTCACCACCCCCAACGTCCCTTCCGATCCGATAAATAAATGTTTCAGGTGGTACCCCGTGTTGTCCTTCTTCAGGGTACTCAAACAATCCACGACCGTCCCGTCGGCTTTTACCTAAAAAATAAAAAAAAAACTAATAAAAAAAGACAACTCGACTCGGTGTCGTTTCTCGTGCGAAAAGCGCGCTCTAGTACGACAAAGCGGGTGATAAGCGGAAAGCAAGCGCGCGCCATCTGTCGGGTTTTTATCGCAATGCGGGTGATAAGAAGGACAGTGCGCAGTAAATACTTTCTTGCTATTTTTAATGCGCAGTAAATACTTTGTATTCAAGTATTTTCTTACTGTTTTTAGTGCGCTGTAAATACTTTGTATTCAAGTACTCTCCTACTGTTTTTAGTGCGCAATATATACTTTTTTATTTAAGTACTTTCTTACTGTTTCCAGTGCGCAATAAATACTTTGTACTTTGCATTCAAGTACTTTCTTACCGTTTTTTGTGCGCTGTAAATATTTTGCATTTAAGTACATTCTTAGTGTTTTTATTGCCCAACAAATACTTTGTATTTAAGTATTTTTTTACTGTTTTTAGTGCGCTGTAAATACTTTGCGTTCAAGTATTTTGTTACTGTAAATACTATAAATTCTCAAGTATTGTTTTTAGTGCGCAGTAAATAATTTGCATTCAAGTATTGCTTTTAGTGCGCAGTAAATACTTTACATTCAAGCACATTCCTACTAATTTTAGTGCGCAATAATAATTTACATTCAAGTCCTGTTTTTAGTGCGCAATAATACTTTGCATTCAAGTATTGCTTTTAGTGCGCAGTAAATACTTTACATTCAAGCACATTCCTACTAATTTTAGTGCGCAATAATAATTTACATTCAAGTCCTGTTTTTAGTGCGCAATAATACTTTGCATTCAAGTATTGCTTTTAGTGCGCAGTAAATACTTTACATTCAAGCACATTCCTACTAATTTTAGTGCGCAATAATAATTTACATTCAAGTCCTGTTTTTAGTGCGCAATAATACTTTGCATTCAAGTATTGCTTTTAGTGCGCAGTAAATACTTTACATTCAAGCACATTCCTACTAATTTTAGTGCGCAATAATAATTTACATTCAAGTCCTGTTTTTAGTGCGCAATAATACTTTGCATTCAAGTATTGCTTTTAGTGCGCAGTAAATACTTTACATTCAAGCACATTCCTACTAATTTTAGTGCGCAATAATAATTTACATTCAAGTCCTGTTTTTAGTGCGCAATAATACTTTGCATTCAAGTATTGCTTTTAGTGCGCAGTAAATACTTTACATTCAAGCACATTCCTACTAATTTTAGTGCGCAATAATAATTTACATTCAAGTCCTGTTTTTAGTGCGCAATAATACTTTGCCTTCAAGTATTGCTTTTAGTGCGCAGTAAATACTTTACATTCAAGCACATTCCTACTAATTTTAGTGCGCAATAATAATTTACATTCAAGTCCTGTTTTTAGTGCGCAATAATACTTTGCATTCAAGTATTGCTTTTAGTGCGCAGTAAATACTTTACATTTAAGCACATTCCTACTAATTTTAGTGCGCAATAATAATTTACATTCAAGTCCTGTTTTTAGTGCGCAATAATACTTTGCATTCAAGTATTGCTTTTAGTGCGCAGTAAATACTTTACATTCAAGCACATTCCTACTAATTTTAGTGCGCAATAATAATTTACATTCAAGTCCTGTTTTTAGTGCGCAATAATACTTTGCATTCAAGTATTGCTTTTAGTGCGCAGTAAATACTTTACATTCAAGCACATTCCTACTAATTTTAGTGCGCAATAATAATTTACATTCAAGTCCTGTTTTTAGTGCGCAATAATACTTTGCATTCAAGTATTGCTTTTAGTGCGCAGTAAATACTTTACATTCAAGCACATTCCTACTAATTTTAGTGCGCAATAATAATTTACATTCAAGTCCTGTTTTTAGTGCGCAATAATACTTTGCATTCAAGTATTGCTTTTAGTGCGCAGTAAATACTTTACATTTAAGCACATTCCTACTAATTTTAGTGCGCAATAATAATTTACATTCAAGTCCTGTTTTTAGTGCGCAATAATACTTTGCATTCAAGTATTGCTTTTAGTGCGCAGTAAATACTTTACATTCAAGCACATTCCTACTAATTTTAGTGCGCAATAATAATTTACATTCAAGTCCTGTTTTTAGTGCGCAATAATACTTTGCCTTCAAGTATTGCTTTTAGTGCGCAGTAAATACTTTACATTCAAGCACATTCCTACTAATTTTAGTGCGCTATAATGCTTTACATTCAAGTACCGTTTTTAGTGCGCAATAAATATTTTACATTCAAGTCCTGTTTTTAGTGCGCAATAAATACTTTGTATTGAAATACCGTTATTAGTGCGCATTGCGCTAAGTGCCCGATAGATGGCGCGCTAGAGCGCACTTCCGACTTCCTCGTACTACAGCGCAGGAGGGGGAAAGGGGGCCGCCGCGCAAATTTAATCGATCTTACCGCCTCCAAGCCGAGCACGTTGCCGTGCAAGTTGCCGTAGCGCAGCAAGCGCAGCCCGCCGGCGTTCGTGGACACGTTGCCGCCGATGTGGCAGGAGCCCTTCGCCCCCAAATCGAGGGGGACGGTTAAGCCTCGGGCCTCGACGTGCCGTTCCAGGCGTTCGAGGACGCAGCCCGCTTGGCACACCAGCACGCCTTAAAAAACGAAAAAGAAGAAGTAGCAGAAGAAAGAAGAAGAGGAACAAGAAAAAGAAGATCTCGTACGTAGAGATGTGAAAGTACTCGAGTACTGGTTTTCCGGTTTTAGTGCGCAATAAATACTTTGTACTTTGTATTCAAGTATTATTTTTATTGCGCAGTAAATACTTTGTATTCGATTACTTTCCTACTGATTTTAGTGCGCAGTAAATACTTTGTACTTTGCATTCAAGTATATTCTTACAGTCTTTAGTGCGCAGAAAATAATTTACATTCAAGTAGTGTTTTTGGTGCGCAGTAAATACTTTGTAGTCAAGTAATTTCTTACTCTTTTTAACGCGCTGTAAATATTTTGCATTTAAGTACTTTCTCACTCTTTTTAGTGCGCAATATATACTTTATGTTTAAGTACTGTTTTTAGTGCGCAATAATTTCTTTACGTTCAAGCACCGTTTTTCATTGCGCAATAAATACTTTAGATTCAAGCACCGTTTTTTAGCGCGCAATAAACACAGTATTTATTGCGCAATAAATACTTTAGATTCAAGTACAGTTTTCATTGCGCAGTAAATACTTTACATATAAATATTGTTTTTACTGCGCAATAAATACTATAAATTCAAGCACCGTTTTTTCTAAGCGCGCAATAAACCCTTCGTACTCACCCGAATTCTCGTCCAAACCGATAATTTCGTCCATGAGCGCCGTCGAGAGGACGATTTCGTCGAAAACGGGCACCGACCCCCCCACCAAACCAGTGTTGCCCCCCTGGGGGCAAACGGCCACCCTCTCCCCGTCGCAAAACGCCAAAATTTTCGAAACCTCTTCGGTGGTTCGCGGTTTCAAAACGCACCTGCTCCGCCCTGAAAATAACTTTAGATTATATTTGCACTCTGTATTCAAGTACTTAATATATTTAGTGCGCAATAAATACTTTGTATTCAAGGACTACTTTTTTACTGTTTTTAGTGCGCAATAAATACTTTGCATTTAAGTATTTTCATACCGTTTTTAGCGCGCATTAAATACTTTACATTCAAGTACTTTCTTAATATTTTTAGTGCGCAATAAATACTTTGTATTCAAGTACTACTTTTTTACTGTTTTTAGTGCGAAATAAATACTTTGCATTTAAGTATTTTCATACAATTTTTAGCGCGCATTAAATACTTTACATTCAAGTACTTTCTTAATATTTTTA
The DNA here is from genome assembly GCA_951812935.1 of Hermaeophaga mercurialis. Classification (NCBI taxonomy): domain Eukaryota; kingdom Metazoa; phylum Arthropoda; class Insecta; order Coleoptera; family Chrysomelidae; genus Hermaeophaga; species Hermaeophaga mercurialis. The sequence goes on from OX638366.1 coordinate 23,429,979, forward strand.
GTCCGCAATAAATACTTTGTATTCAAGTACTTTCTTAATATTTTTAGTACGCAGTAAATACTCCGGATTTAAGTACTTTCATACTGTTTTTAGTGCGCAATAAGTACTTTGTATTCAAAAGTACTTTCTTACTGTTTTTAGTGCGCAGTAAATACTTTGCATTTAAGTATTTTCATACTGTTTTTAGCGCGCATTAAATACTTTACATTCAAGTACTTTCATAATATTTTTAGTGCGCAGTAAATACTTCGGATTTAAGTACTTTCATACTGTTTTTAGTGCGCAGTAAATACTTTACATTCAAGTACTTTTTTACTGTTTTTAGTGCGCAGTAAATATTTTGCGTTTAAGCATTTTTTTACTGTTTTTAGTGCGCAATAAATACTTTGTATTCAAGTAATTTCTTACTGATTTTAGTGCGCCACTGTAAATACTTTGATTATATTTGTACTCTCTATTCAAGTACTTTCATACTGTTTTTAGTGCGCAATAAATACTTCGGATTTAAGTACTTTCCTACTGTTTTTAGTGCGCAATAAATACTTTGATTATATTTGTACTTTGCATTCAAGTACTTTCTTACTGTTTTTAGTGCGCAGTAAATATTTTGCGTTTAAGCATTTTTTTACTGTTTTTAGTGCGCAATAAATACTTTGTATTCAAGTAATTTCTTACTGATTTTAGTGCGCCACTGTAAATACTTTGATTATATTTGTACTCTCTATTCAAGTACTTTCATACTGTTTTTAGTGCGCAATAAATACTTCGGATTTAAGTACTTTCCTACTGTTTTTAGTGCGCAATAAATACTTTGATTATATTTGTACTTTGCATTCAAGTACTTTCTTACTGTTTTTAGTGCGCAGTAAATATTTTGCGTTTAAGCATTTTTTTACTGTTTTTAGTGCGCAATAAATACTTTGTATTCAAGTAATTTCTTACTGATTTTAGTGCGCCACTGTAAATACTTTGATTATATTTGTACTCTCTATTCAAGTACTTTCATACTGTTTTTAGTGCGCAATAAATACTTCGGATTTAAGTACTTTCCTACTGTTTTTAGTGCGCAATAAATACTTTGATTATATTTGTACTTTGCATTCAAGTACTTTCTTACTGTTTTTAGTGCGCAGTAAATATTTTGCGTTTAAGCATTTTTTTACTGTTTTTAGTGCGCAATAAATACTTTTTATTCAAGTAATTTCTTACTGATTTTAGTGCGCCACTGTAAATACTTTGATTATATTTGTACTCTCTATTCAAGTACTTTCATACTGTTTTTAGTGCGCAATAAATACTTCGGATTTAAGTACTTTCCTACTGTTTTTAGTGCGCAATAAATACTTCGGATTTAAGTACTTTCCTACTGTTTTTAGTGCGCAATAAATACTTTGATTATATTTGTACTTTGCATTCAAGTACTTTCTTACTGTTTTTAGTGCGCAGTAAATATTTTGCGTTTAAGCATTTTTTTACTGTTTTTAGTGCGCAATAAATACTTTTTATTCAAGTAATTTCTTACTGATTTTAGTGCGCCACTGTAAATACTTTGATTATATTTGTACTCTCTATTCAAGTACTTTCATACTGTTTTTAGTGCGCAATAAATACTTCGGATTTAAGTACTTTCCTACTGTTTTTAGTGCGCAATAAATACTTCGGATTTAAGTACTTTCCTACTGTTTTTAGTGCGCAATAAATACTTTGATTATATTTGTACTTTGCATTCAAGTACTTTCTTACTGTTTTTAGTGCGCAGTAAATATTTTGCGTTTAAGCATTTTTTTACTGTTTTTAGTGCGCAATAAATACTTTTTATTCAAGTAATTTCTTACTGATTTTAGTGCGCCACTGTAAATACTTTGATTATATTTGTACTCTCTATTCAAGTACTTTCATACTGTTTTTAGTGCGCAATAAATACTTCGGATTTAAGTACTTTCCTACTGTTTTTAGTGCGCAATAAATACTTTGATTATATTTGTACTTTGCATTCAAGTACTTTCTTACTGTTTTTAGTGCGCAGTAAATATTTTGCGTTTAAGCATTTTTTTACTGTTTTTAGTGCGCAATAAATACTTTTTATTCAAGTAATTTCTTACTGATTTTAGTGCGCCACTGTAAATACTTTGATTATATTTGTACTCTCTATTCAAGTACTTTCATACTGTTTTTAGTGCGCAATAAATACTTCGGATTTAAGTACTTTCCTACTGTTTTTAGTGCGCAATAAATACTTTGATTATATTTGTACTTTGCATTCAAGTACTTTCTTACTGTTTTTAGTGCGCAGTAAATATTTTGCGTTTAAGCATTTTTTTACTGTTTTTAGTGCGCAATAAATACTTTTTATTCAAGTAATTTCTTACTGATTTTAGTGCGCCACTGTAAATACTTTGATTATATTTGTACTCTCTATTCAAGTACTTTCATACTGTTTTTAGTGCGCAATAAATACTTCGGATTTAAGTACTTTCCTACTGTTTTTAGTGCGCAATAAATACTTCGGATTTAAGTACTTTCCTACTGTTTTTAGTGCGCAATAAATACTTTGATTATATTTGTACTTTGCATTCAAGTACTTTCTTACTGTTTTTAGTGCGCAGTAAATATTTTGCGTTTAAGCATTTTTTTACTGTTTTTAGTGCGCAATAAATACTTTTTATTCAAGTAATTTCTTACTGATTTTAGTGCGCCACTGTAAATACTTTGATTATATTTGTACTCTCTATTCAAGTACTTTCATACTGTTTTTAGTGCGCAATAAATACTTCGGATTTAAGTACTTTCCTACTGTTTTTAGTGCGCAATAAATACTTCGGATTTAAGTACTTTCCTACTGTTTTTAGTGCGCAATAAATACTTTGATTATATTTGTACTTTGCATTCAAGTACTTTCTTACTGTTTTTAGTGCGCAGTAAATATTTTGCGTTTAAGCATTTTTTTACTGTTTTTAGTGCGCAATAAATACTTTTTATTCAAGTAATTTCTTACTGATTTTAGTGCGCCACTGTAAATACTTTGATTATATTTGTACTCTCTATTCAAGTACTTTCATACTGTTTTTAGTGCGCAATAAATACTTCGGATTTAAGTACTTTCCTACTGTTTTTAGTGCGCAATAAATACTTTGATTATATTTGTACTTTGCATTCAAGTACTTTCTTACTGTTTTTAGTGCGCAGTAAATATTTTGCGTTTAAGCATTTTTTTACTGTTTTTAGTGCGCAATAAATACTTTTTATTCAAGTAATTTCTTACTGATTTTAGTGCGCCACTGTAAATACTTTGATTATATTTGTACTCTCTATTCAAGTACTTTCATACTGTTTTTAGTGCGCAATAAATACTTCGGATTTAAGTACTTTCCTACTGTTTTTAGTGCGCAATAAATACTTCGGATTTAAGTACTTTCCTACTGTTTTTAGTGCGCAATAAATACTTTTTATTCAAGTAATTTCTTACTGATTTTAGTGCGCCACTGTAAATACTTTGATTATATTTGTACTCTCTATTCAAGTACTTTCATACTGTTTTTAGTGCGCAATAAATACTTCGGATTTAAGTACTTTCCTACTGTTTTTAGTGCGCAATAAATACTTTGATTATATTTGTACTTTGCATTCAAGTACTTTCTTACTGTTTTTAGTGCGCAGTAAATATTTTGCGTTTAAGCATTTTTTTACTGTTTTTAGTGCGCAATAAATACTTTTTATTCAAGTAATTTCTTACTGATTTTAGTGCGCCACTGTAAATACTTTGATTATATTTGTACTCTCTATTCAAGTACTTTCATACTGTTTTTAGTGCGCAATAAATACTTCGGATTTAAGTACTTTCCTACTGTTTTTAGTGCGCAATAAATACTTCGGATTTAAGTACTTTCCTACTGTTTTTAGTGCGCAATAAATACTTTGATTATATTTGTACTTTGCATTCAAGTACTTTCTTACTGTTTTTAGTGCGCAGTAAATATTTTGCGTTTAAGCATTTTTTTACTGTTTTTAGTGCGCAATAAATACTTTTTATTCAAGTAATTTCTTACTGATTTTAGTGCGCCACTGTAAATACTTTGATTATATTTGTACTCTCTATTCAAGTACTTTCATACTGTTTTTAGTGCGCAATAAATACTTCGGATTTAAGTACTTTCCTACTGTTTTTAGTGCGCAATAAATACTTCGGATTTAAGTACTTTCCTACTGTTTTTAGTGCGCAATAAATACTTTTTATTCAAGTAATTTCTTACTGATTTTAGTGCGCCACTGTAAATACTTTGATTATATTTGTACTCTCTATTCAAGTACTTTCATACTGTTTTTAGTGCGCAATAAATACTTCGGATTTAAGTACTTTCCTACTGTTTTTAGTGCGCAATAAATACTTTGATTATATTTGTACTTTGCATTCAAGTACTTTCTTACTGTTTTTAGTGCGCAGTAAATATTTTGCGTTTAAGCATTTTTTTACTGTTTTTAGTGCGCAATAAATACTTTTTATTCAAGTAATTTCTTACTGATTTTAGTGCGCCACTGTAAATACTTTGATTATATTTGTACTCTCTATTCAAGTACTTTCATACTGTTTTTAGTGCGCAATAAATACTTCGGATTTAAGTACTTTCCTACTGTTTTTAGTGCGCAATAAATACTTCGGATTTAAGTACTTTCCTACTGTTTTTAGTGCGCAATAAATACTTTTTATTCAAGTAATTTCTTACTGATTTTAGTGCGCCACTGTAAATACTTTGATTATATTTGTACTCTCTATTCAAGTACTTTCATACTGTTTTTAGTGCGCAATAAATACTTCGGATTTAAGTACTTTCCTACTGTTTTTAGTGCGCAATAAATACTTTGATTATATTTGTACTTTGCATTCAAGTACTTTCTTACTGTTTTTAGTGCGCAGTAAATATTTTGCGTTTAAGCATTTTTTTACTGTTTTTAGTGCGCAATAAATACTTTTTATTCAAGTAATTTCTTACTGATTTTAGTGCGCCACTGTAAATACTTTGATTATATTTGTACTCTCTATTCAAGTACTTTCATACTGTTTTTAGTGCGCAATAAATACTTCGGATTTAAGTACTTTCCTACTGTTTTTAGTGCGCAATAAATACTTTGATTATATTTGTACTTTGCATTCAAGTACTTTCTTACTGTTTTTAGTGCGCAGTAAATATTTTGCGTTTAAGCATTTTTTTACTGTTTTTAGTGCGCAATAAATACTTTGTATTCAAGTAATTTCTTACTGATTTTAGTGCGCCACTGTAAATACTTTGATTATATTTGTACTCTCTATTCAAGTACTTTCATACTGTTTTTAGTGCGCAATAAATACTTCGGATTTAAGTACTTTCCTACTGTTTTTAGTGCGCAATAAATACTTTGATTATATTTGTACTTTGCATTCAAGTACTTTCTTACTGTTTTTAGTGCGCAGTAAATATTTTGCGTTTAAGCATTTTTTTACTGTTTTTAGTGCGCAATAAATACTTTGTATTCAAGTAATTTCTTACTGATTTTAGTGCGCCACTGTAAATACTTTGATTATATTTGTACTCTCTATTCAAGTACTTTCATACTGTTTTTAGTGCGCAATAAATACTTCGGATTTAAGTACTTTCCTACTGTTTTTAGTGCGCAATAAATACTTTGATTATATTTGTACTTTGCATTCAAGTACTTTCTTACTGTTTTTAGTGCGCAGTAAATATTTTGCGTTTAAGCATTTTTTTACTGTTTTTAGTGCGCAATAAATACTTTGTATTCAAGTAATTTCTTACTGATTTTAGTGCGCCACTGTAAATACTTTGATTATATTTGTACTCTCTATTCAAGTACTTTCATACTGTTTTTAGTGCGCAATAAATACTTCGGATTTAAGTACTTTCCTACTGTTTTTAGTGCGCAATAAATACTTCGGATTTAAGTACTTTCCTACTGTTTTTAGTGCGCAATAAATACTTTGATTATATTTGTACTTTGCATTCAAGTACTTTCTTACTGTTTTTAGTGCGCAGTAAATATTTTGCGTTTAAGCATTTTTTTACTGTTTTTAGTGCGCAATAAATACTTTGTATTCAAGTAATTTCTTACTGATTTTAGTGCGCCACTGTAAATACTTTGATTATATTTGTACTCTCTATTCAAGTACTTTCATACTGTTTTTAGTGCGCAATAAATACTTCGGATTTAAGTACTTTCCTACTGTTTTTAGTGCGCAATAAATACTTCGGATTTAAGTACTTTCCTACTGTTTTTAGTGCGCAATAAATACTTTGATTATATTTGTACTTTGCATTCAAGTACTTTCTTACTGTTTTTAGTGCGCAGTAAATATTTTGCGTTTAAGCATTTTTTTACTGTTTTTAGTGCGCAATAAATACTTTTTATTCAAGTAATTTCTTACTGATTTTAGTGCGCCACTGTAAATACTTTGATTATATTTGTACTCTCTATTCAAGTACTTTCATACTGTTTTTAGTGCGCAATAAATACTTCGGATTTAAGTACTTTCCTACTGTTTTTAGTGCGCAATAAATACTTCGGATTTAAGTACTTTCCTACTGTTTTTAGTGCGCAATAAATACTTTGATTATATTTGTACTTTGCATTCAAGTACTTTCTTACTGTTTTTAGTGCGCAGTAAATATTTTGCGTTTAAGCATTTTTTTACTGTTTTTAGTGCGCAATAAATACTTTTTATTCAAGTAATTTCTTACTGATTTTAGTGCGCCACTGTAAATACTTTGATTATATTTGTACTCTCTATTCAAGTACTTTCATACTGTTTTTAGTGCGCAATAAATACTTCGGATTTAAGTACTTTCCTACTGTTTTTAGTGCGCAATAAATACTTCGGATTTAAGTACTTTCCTACTGTTTTTAGTGCGCAATAAATACTTTGATTATATTTGTACTTTGCATTCAAGTACTTTCTTACTGTTTTTAGTGCGCAGTAAATATTTTGCGTTTAAGCATTTTTTTACTGTTTTTAGTGCGCAATAAATACTTTTTATTCAAGTAATTTCTTACTGATTTTAGTGCGCCACTGTAAATACTTTGATTATATTTGTACTCTCTATTCAAGTACTTTCATACTGTTTTTAGTGCGCAATAAATACTTCGGATTTAAGTACTTTCCTACTGTTTTTAGTGCGCAATAAATACTTCGGATTTAAGTACTTTCCTACTGTTTTTAGTGCGCAATAAATACTTTGATTATATTTGTACTTTGCATTCAAGTACTTTCTTACTGTTTTTAGTGCGCAGTAAATATTTTGCGTTTAAGCATTTTTTTACTGTTTTTAGTGCGCAATAAATACTTTGTATTCAAGTAATTTCTTACTGATTTTAGTGCGCCACTGTAAATACTTTGATTATATTTGTACTCTCTATTCAAGTACTTTCATACTGTTTTTAGTGCGCAATAAATACTTCGGATTTAAGTACTTTCCTACTGTTTTTAGTGCGCAATAAATACTTCGGATTTAAGTACTTTCCTACTGTTTTTAGTGCGCAATAAATACTTTGATTATATTTGTACTTTGCATTCAAGTACTTTCTTACTGTTTTTAGTGCGCAGTAAATATTTTGCGTTTAAGCATTTTTTTACTGTTTTTAGTGCGCAATAAATACTTTTTATTCAAGTAATTTCTTACTGATTTTAGTGCGCCACTGTAAATACTTTGATTATATTTGTACTCTCTATTCAAGTACTTTCATACTGTTTTTAGTGCGCAATAAATACTTCGGATTTAAGTACTTTCCTACTGTTTTTAGTGCGCAATAAATACTTCGGATTTAAGTACTTTCCTACTGTTTTTAGTGCGCAATAAATACTTTGATTATATTTGTACTTTGCATTCAAGTACTTTCTTACTGTTTTTAGTGCGCAGTAAATATTTTGCGTTTAAGCATTTTTTTACTGTTTTTAGTGCGCAATAAATACTTTGTATTCAAGTAATTTCTTACTGATTTTAGTGCGCCACTGTAAATACTTTGATTATATTTGTACTCTCTATTCAAGTACTTTCATACTGTTTTTAGTGCGCAATAAATACTTCGGATTTAAGTACTTTCCTACTGTTTTTAGTGCGCAATAAATACTTTGATTATATTTGTACTTTGCATTCAAGTACTTTCTTACTGTTTTTAGTGCGCAGTAAATATTTTGCGTTTAAGCATTTTTTTACTGTTTTTAGTGCGCAATAAATACTTTTTATTCAAGTAATTTCTTACTGATTTTAGTGCGCCACTGTAAATACTTTGATTATATTTGTACTCTCTATTCAAGTACTTTCATACTGTTTTTAGTGCGCAATAAATACTTCGGATTTAAGTACTTTCCTACTGTTTTTAGTGCGCAATAAATACTTTGATTATATTTGTACTTTGCATTCAAGTACTTTCTTACTGTTTTTAGTGCGCAGTAAATATTTTGCGTTTAAGCATTTTTTTACTGTTTTTAGTGCGCAATAAATACTTTGTATTCAAGTAATTTCTTACTGATTTTAGTGCGCCACTGTAAATACTTTGATTATATTTGTACTCTCTATTCAAGTACTTTCATACTGTTTTTAGTGCGCAATAAATACTTCGGATTTAAGTACTTTCCTACTGTTTTTAGTGCGCAATAAATACTTCGGATTTAAGTACTTTCCTACTGTTTTTAGTGCGCAATAAATACTTTGATTATATTTGTACTTTGCATTCAAGTACTTTCTTACTGTTTTTAGTGCGCAGTAAATATTTTGCGTTTAAGCATTTTTTTACTGTTTTTAGTGCGCAATAAATACTTTGTATTCAAGTAATTTCTTACTGATTTTAGTGCGCCACTGTAAATACTTTGATTATATTTGTACTCTCTATTCAAGTACTTTCATACTGTTTTTAGTGCGCAATAAATACTTCGGATTTAAGTACTTTCCTACTGTTTTTAGTGCGCAATAAATACTTTGATTATATTTGTACTTTGCATTCAAGTACTTTCTTACTGTTTTTAGTGCGCAGTAAATATTTTGCGTTTAAGCATTTTTTTACTGTTTTTAGTGCGCAATAAATACTTTGTATTCAAGTAATTTCTTACTGATTTTAGTGCGCCACTGTAAATACTTTGATTATATTTGTACTCTCTATTCAAGTACTTTCATACTGTTTTTAGTGCGCAATAAATACTTCGGATTTAAGTACTTTCCTACTGTTTTTAGTGCGCAATAAATACTTTGATTATATTTGTACTTTGCATTCAAGTACTTTCTTACTGTTTTTAGTGCGCAGTAAATATTTTGCGTTTAAGCATTTTTTTACTGTTTTTAGTGCGCAATAAATACTTTGTATTCAAGTAATTTCTTACTGATTTTAGTGCGCCACTGTAAATACTTTGATTATATTTGTACTCTCTATTCAAGTACTTTCATACTGTTTTTAGTGCGCAATAAATACTTCGGATTTAAGTACTTTCCTACTGTTTTTAGTGCGCAATAAATACTTTGATTATATTTGTACTTTGCATTCAAGTACTTTCTTACTGTTTTTAGTGCGCAGTAAATATTTTGCGTTTAAGCATTTTTTTACTGTTTTTAGTGCGCAATAAATACTTTGTATTCAAGTAATTTCTTACTGATTTTAGTGCGCCACTGTAAATACTTTGATTATATTTGTACTCTCTATTCAAGTACTTTCATACTGTTTTTAGTGCGCAATAAATACTTCGGATTTAAGTACTTTCCTACTGTTTTTAGTGCGCAATAAATACTTTGATTATATTTGTACTTTGCATTCAAGTACTTTCTTACTGTTTTTAGTGCGCAGTAAATATTTTGCGTTTAAGCATTTTTTTACTGTTTTTAGTGCGCAATAAATACTTTTTATTCAAGTAATTTCTTACTGATTTTAGTGCGCCACTGTAAATACTTTGATTATATTTGTACTCTCTATTCAAGTACTTTCATACTGTTTTTAGTGCGCAATAAATACTTCGGATTTAAGTACTTTCCTACTGTTTTTAGTGCGCAATAAATACTTTGATTATATTTGTACTTTGCATTCAAGTACTTTCTTACTGTTTTTAGTGCGCAGTAAATATTTTGCGTTTAAGCATTTTTTTACTGTTTTTAGTGCGCAATAAATACTTTGTATTCAAGTAATTTCTTACTGATTTTAGTGCGCCACTGTAAATACTTTGATTATATTTGTACTCTCTATTCAAGTACTTTCATACTGTTTTTAGTGCGCAATAAATACTTCGGATTTAAGTACTTTCCTACTGTTTTTAGTGCGCAATAAATACTTTGATTATATTTGTACTTTGCATTCAAGTACTTTCTTACTGTTTTTAGTGCGCAGTAAATATTTTGCGTTTAAGCATTTTTTTACTGTTTTTAGTGCGCAATAAATACTTTGTATTCAAGTAATTTCTTACTGATTTTAGTGCGCCACTGTAAATACTTTGATTATATTTGTACTCTCTATTCAAGTACTTTCATACTGTTTTTAGTGCGCAATAAATACTTCGGATTTAAGTACTTTCCTACTGTTTTTAGTGCGCAATAAATACTTTGATTATATTTGTACTTTGCATTCAAGTACTTTCTTACTGTTTTTAGTGCGCAGTAAATATTTTGCGTTTAAGCATTTTTTTACTGTTTTTAGTGCGCAATAAATACTTTTTATTCAAGTAATTTCTTACTGATTTTAGTGCGCCACTGTAAATACTTTGATTATATTTGTACTCTCTATTCAAGTACTTTCATACTGTTTTTAGTGCGCAATAAATACTTCGGATTTAAGTACTTTCCTACTGTTTTTAGTGCGCAATAAATACTTCGGATTTAAGTACTTTCCTACTGTTTTTAGTGCGCAATAAATACTTTGATTATATTTGTACTTTGCATTCAAGTACTTTCTTACTGTTTTTAGTGCGCAGTAAATATTTTGCGTTTAAGCATTTTTTTACTGTTTTTAGTGCGCAATAAATACTTTACATTCAAGTACTTTCTTACTGGTTTTAGTGCGCAGTAAATACTTTGTATTCAAGTAATTTCTTACTGTTTTTACTGCGTATATACAGGGTGTGTCAATTTTAATTTTATTTATATCGTTTACCTCGAACATTTTTTATCCAATCGACGTTGAAACCCTCGCACTCGTTTTCGTCGGTGACGACTCTGGTCGGTCCGAGCAGATCCTTGAAGAACCCCAAATGGCGGTCGGTTAAATGGGCGTAGGGGCCGCGTTTTACGTGCGGGTATCGTATCTGGAAAAATAAAATAAATAAAAAAAAAATTAGTGTGTCGTTTGTAATTTATTTTTAGGGGTTGTTAGATTAGAGTAAATTTAATTTTAGGTGTGTTTTGTGTATTTTATTGGGGAAAAGTGAAGAGAAATCGTGTTAATGATTTAAAAGAAAAAATGTTGATAATTGAATCAGACGAATCATATGGAAAGTGATTCTTTTTTTTTTACTCTTTTTTTGGTCCAATTTCAGCTTCTTTTTTATTTCAACGAAACATGTAAAAAATCTTCGGAAATTGTTTCCTTTTTTCACGTGAAAAGTCAACGAAAAGTGATTCATTTCGCCACTAAAAAAAAGTGCAAAAAAGACGGTTAATGAATAATAAAAAAAAGTGTCAATAATCGAAATTCAATGAATAATTTAAAAAATCTTGGTAAATTATTTCTTTTTTTCCACTTTTTCGCTCTCATTTCAGCTTCTTTTTAATTTCACCGAATCATTCAAAAAATCTACGGAAATTGTTTCCTTTTTTCCACTTTTTTTAATACATTTTCACCTTCTTTTTTCATTTCAACGAACCATTCTAAAAAATCTTCGTAAATTGTCTCATATTTCCCACTATTTTTCATCATTTTTCACCTTCTCCGTATTATTTACCACTAAAACAAATAAATAAATAATAAATAAAACAAAATCGTTTCTCAATATTCCTCAATAAAACACTAAACCCGAAAAAAAAAGAAAAATAAAAAAAAAAAGTTACGTATTTCCTTTTTTTTTCAACATCCCTACCTCGGTAAATTCCGGAACTACAGAACTCCAGTCCCGCACCCCCTCGAACATCAGACCCCCCGGGCCCCCCCTCGCCAATATTCGCCCTCCTCTGGCCAACATGGGGCCGAATTTCCTTCCAAAACGAACACGAACAACCTAAAACACACCAAAAACGCGTTTATTAATACAAATAAAACTCACTAAATAATCAAAAACTAATCATTTAAATCACAAATTAATGTTATTTATATATTTATATAGTTTTCAAGGGGTCAAGGGGCCCCCCCAGATAAGATAAAAACCGACATAATTAGAGAATTAATTAATTTAAGCGATTTTGCGATTTTATAAAAGTTTCTTATCGTTATATAATAATCGATGTAATTCTTAATTCACCCCTTTTTTTGGCCCACTGACCCCCATTTGGAATCGATTGAATTTCGCCCCTTTCGGGGTGGATTTAAGGGCGCCCCTTTCGCCCCCCGAAAAACCGCCCTCGGGTTCTTTTACACCGAAAATACGGATTAAATTCGCTTACTTTCTTTATTTTATTATTTTGCGTTTTTCTCTATCTTTTAATGTTAAATAAGGGATGTTTTTAACAAAATTTCCTCGATTGGTTGTTGGTAGTAAAATACATTTTTTTTTTTTTTTTTGGGTATTTTTGAAATAATATTTCCTCCGTACGTTGTTATTTTATTTTGGAACTACTTGGAATTCGTTTTTCTTCGATTGCTTTATTTTCGCTAAAAAAAATATAAAATTAAATAAAACGGTATAAACTAACGTAACCTCACACTTTTGCGATTCTTCTTTTTCTTACGAACTGTCACAATTTAAAAACAACTTTTAAAGTCCGGCATTTATTTATATTTATTCACGGAATAATAAACGAATATTCTTTATTTATTTATTTATATTATTCATAAAGTAATTTAAATAGTAATAAAATCTAAATAACGATAAAATAAAATGCTCTCATAACGACAACAAGTGTTATCTCGACGAAAAGAAGAAGAAGAAAACAAATATTACACTAATTTATGTTTTTTTACGTGGATTATTACTCACCAACCGATTTATTTAATTAATCTAAACGCGTTTTTGGCTTTTATCGCGCTGCTTTTTTTTCTTCTCGTCGAATTTCGCTCACTTACGCGGCGTAAAAAAAGAAGAAACGGGCCGAAACGACGGAGCAACAACGTCGCGAAAAAGAAGAAATTCAACCGTTGCAAAAAGTGTCGTCTCGACGAAAAGAAGGAGAAGAAGAAAACAAAGATTACACTAATTTAAGTATTTTTACGTTCGACAATGTACTGTATTACTCACTAATCGATTTATTTAATTAATCTATACGCGTTTTTTTCTTTTCGTCGAAATCCGCTCACTTACGCGGCGCAAAAAAAGAAGAAACGGGCCGAAATGTCGGAGCGACGACGTCGCGAAAAAGAAGAAATTGCCCGGTTGCGACGAATCCGGTCGAAGGGGAGAAATCGCCCTCGAAAAAGGGTCGCGCCCCCGGGGACTCCCTTCGAGTCGTCGGCGAATTAATGAGCGATTAAAAAGGGTTGGATTTCGGTAAGGGCGCGCGCACCCCCGTTGATAAAACGGTACAACGAAAAAAAAAAAAAAACGAAACGGAAAAGTAACCGCGTAACCGTAGTTACGAGTCTTCTTTTTCTCGCGAGCGTACCAATTTAAAAATTTTTATGTTTACATACGGGGTGAACGATGAACGAATACCGTTTCGTATTATTCGGAAATTAAATTAAATTACGTAGTAAATGCGGTAAATTCTATATAATAAATCGGTTTTTTTAATAAAATTTTCTCGTAATAAAGACACCTGTTGTTACCGACTTAAACTGTTGAAAAAAAAAGAAGAAGAAATTAGGTTAGGTTTTAATTTTTGTAGACATTTTTCGGATTTATTTTGGTAATTAATTAAAAAATGCGACGAAAAACGAGGTAATAATAGCGATAACGTTGTTTTTTTGTTTGCGATATTTAATTTCCATTTAATTTTTCGGTGACGTTAAACCGAGAAACATTGAAAAATCTAAGAAAGAAATAAAAATTGCAAAAGGAATTTTGAAGGGAAGAAATAACTATTTTTAAATGTATCAAATTGAAAAAATTGTAATAAAATGGGCGTATAAAGAGGAGAAAATAAAAGAAAAAGAAACAAATTGCGAAAGAGCGATTAAGAGAAGGAATTGAGGAGAAATTTTCATAAAAATGAGGACAAATTTGAATAAAAAAAGTAGGTGAAAAGATAAAAAATTAAATGATTTACTACAAAATGTGATGGTTTTTTAGGTACAATTTCGTTTTAAAAGCAAATTTTAAGAATTCGTAGCAAAGATTTTGTGTAGTTTTACTCATTTTTTGATAATTTAATTCGATTTAATCTATTTTTGTTGATTTTATGTACAATTTTTCATTAATCTTGCGATATTTTTTTGTAGATTTGTTCCATTTTTCGACGAATTTGTAGCAAAGTTTTTGTGAAGTTTCACTCGTTTTTTGCATAAAAAAAAAGGAAAAAGTTGGTAAAAAATCATTGAATTGAAGCGCGATTTACTACAAAATTACAAAATGTGGCGATTTTTTGAGTCCAATTTCGTTTTAAAAGCGAATTTTCGGAATTGAGGATAAAGTTGCAAAAAAAAGATGAAAAACTTACATAAAAATAAGGACAAACTTGTATAAAAAACAGGACAAATTTCGATAAAAATGAGGCCAAAATTGCATAAAAAAAAGGAGAAACTCGCTTAAAAATGTGGATAAAATTCCATAAAAGAAAAAACAAACTTGTATAAAAAAGAGGACAAATTTTCATAAAAAAAGAGAACAAATTTGGATAAAAAATCATAAAATTAAATGATTTACTACAAAATATGGCGATTTTCTAGTTACAAAATCGTTTTAGAACCAACTTTTATAAAAAAAGAAGACAAATTTTCATAAAAGAAGAAGAAGAACTTGCTTAAAAAAAGAAGACAAATTTGCATAAAAAAAAGAAGACAAATTTGCATAAAAAAAAGAAGAAAAACATGCATAAAAAAAGAAGACAAATTTGCATAAAAAAAGAAGAAAAACATGCACAAAAAAGAAGAAGACAAATTTGCCCTAAAAATAAGAAGAACTTGCATAAAAAAAGAAGAAAAACTTGCATAAAAAAGAAGAAGAAGAAGACAAATTTGCATAAATAAAGTGGAAAAAATGGTTCCGAAAACAAAGTACTAAACGGATTTTTACCAAAAAAAAAAAAAACAAAAAAAAAATTGTCGGTTTTCCACTTTCAAAATCAACGTTCCTTAATTAAAAACCGTCCAAAAATACTCCCCCTGCCACCCCCCCACCCCCCTCTCTCTTCGTCACCATCTCCGCCGCCCCCTTCGCCCCTCTCTCTCACAATATTTCCTTCGCCCTTCGCCCCTCCCCTAAAACCCGCCATTGGCGGCCCGCGAAGCCCGCCCCCCGGCGCATTCTAAACGCGCGGGGATCGGCCCCCCCGGCCCGCGACGGCCATTGGCGGCGGGCGCGCGCATCTCGGCGATTTCGACGGGGGTTCGGAAATCGAACGCACAGACGCGCGGGTTTTTTCGAAAGGGGGAAACTAGGGGGTTTTTTGGACAGAGGGGAAAATTAAGGGTTTTTTTTGGGATTCCCGGGTTCAAATACTATTTTTTTTTTTTTTTTTTTTTTTTTTAATCGTTACTCTTTTGTACCCATTTTAGTTTCTCCACGCGAATTAAGTAATTAGGCAACTCGATTTACAATAATAAGTACGGTCGGTTGCCTACCCTGAACAAAATTTAAGTTGGCAGCAAAAGTCCGATTTTTAGAAGACGAGAAATATCAGGTTGGTACTACTTGTCCGTTGTTCAAGTTGGTACGACACTAGGGCCGTCATATTTTTTTTTTTTTTTAGGTTTGTACTACTGTAACGTCGGAGAAAAAGATGGCGGATACTTTCCTAGTTGTTTCGAAAATTATGTGGTTTTTTTATTATTTTAATGGAAATTAAGATTTATTAAGGAAAGAAAAGCTTTAGAAACGATTTCGATACGCGGCATTTCGGGTGAGTAAATAGACAAATACGTTAAATTATTAAAAAACGTTTATTTTTCCCGTAGAAAGTCGGGAAGAGCTAAATTTTCCAGAAATTCATACTTAAACGGTAACTTCAAATTCCCCTGTTGTTAATTGAAAAATTAGTCGTTAGGTTAGGTTAGAAATAAAAAGAAGAATTGAGGTTAGGTTATATTAAAATGAAGAATTGAGGTTAGATTTGGTTAGAAAGAAGAATTGAGGTTAGATTTAAAAAAGAACAATCGAGGTTAGGTTAGAAAGAAGAATTGTGGTTAGATTTGGTTAGAAAGAAGAATTGAGGTTAGATTAGGTTAGAAAGCAGAATTGAGGTTAGGTTAGGTTAGAAAGAAGAATTGTGGTTAGGTTAGGTTAGAAAGAAGAATTGAGGTTAGGTTAGATTAAAAAGCAGAATTGAGGTTAGATTTGGTTAGAAAGCAGAATTGAGGTTAGGTTAGGTTAGAAAGAAGAATTGAGGTTAGGTTAGATTAAAAAGCAGAATTGAGGTTAGATTTGGTTAGAAAGCAGAATTGAGGTTAGGTTAGGTTAGAAAGAAGAATTGAGGTTAGGTTAGATTAAAAAGCAGAATTGAGGTTAGATTTGGTTAGAAAGCAGAATTGAGGTTAGGTTAGGTTAGAAAGAAGAATTGTGGTTAGATTTGGTTAGAAAGAAGAATTGAGGTTAGATTAGGTTAGAAAGCAGAATTGAGGTTAGGTTAGGTTAGAAAGAAGAATTGTGGTTAGGTTAGGTTAGAAAGAAGAATTGAGGTTAGGTTAGATTAAAAAGCAGAATTGAGGTTAGATTTGGTTAGAAAGCAGAATTGAGGTTAGGTTAGGTTAGAAAGAAGAATTGAGGTTAGGTTAGATTAAAAAGCAGAATTGAGGTTAGATTTGGTTAGAAAGCAGAATTGAGGTTAGGTTAGGTTAGAAAGAAGAATTGTGGTTAGGTTAGGTTAGAAAGAAGAATTGTGGTTAGATTTGGTTAGAAAGAAGAATTGAGGTTAGATTAGGTTAGAAAGCAGAATTGAGGTTAGGTTAGGTTAGAAAGAAGAATTGTGGTTAGGTTAGGTTAGAAAGAAGAATTGAGGTTAGGTTAGATTAAAAAGCAGAATTGAGGTTAGATTTGGTTAGAAAGCAGAATTGAGGTTAGGTTAGGTTAGAAAGAAGAATTGAGGTTAGGTTAGATTAAAAAGCAGAATTGAGGTTAGATTTGGTTAGAAAGCAGAATTGAGGTTAGGTTAGGTTAGAAAGAAGAATTGTGGTTAGGTTAGGTTAGAAAGAAGAATTGTGGTTAGATTTGGTTAGAAAGAAGAATTGAGGTTAGATTAGGTTAGAAAGCAGAATTGAGGTTAGGTTAGGTTAGAAAGAAGAATTGTGGTTAGGTTAGGTTAGAAAGAAGAATTGAGGTTAGGTTAGATTAAAAAGCAGAATTGAGGTTAGATTTGGTTAGAAAGCAGAATTGAGGTTAGGTTAGGTTAGAAAGAAGAATTGAGGTTAGGTTAGATTAAAAAGCAGAATTGAGGTTAGATTTGGTTAGAAAGCAGAATTGAGGTTAGGTTAGGTTAGAAAGAAGAATTGAGGTTAGGTTAGATTAAAAAGCAGAATTGAGGTTAGATTTGGTTAGAAAGCAGAATTGAGGTTAGGTTAGGTTAGAAAGAAGAATTGAGGTTAGGTTAGATTAAAAAGCAGAATTGAGGTTAGATTTGGTTAGAAAGCAGAATTGAGGTTAGGTTAGGTTAGAAAGAAGAATTGAGGTTAGGTTAGATTAAAAAGCAGAATTGAGGTTAGATTTGGTTAGAAAGCAGAATTGAGGTTAGGTTAGGTTAGAAAGAAGAATTGAGGTTAGGTTAGATTAAAAAGCAGAATTGAGGTTAGATTTGGTTAGAAAGCAGAATTGAGGTTAGGTTAGGTTAGAAAGAAGAATTGAGGTTAGGTTAGATTAAAAAGCAGAATTGAGGTTAGATTTGGTTAGAAAGCAGAATTGAGGTTAGGTTAGGTTAGAAAGAAGAATTGAGGTTAGGTTAGATTAAAAAGCAGAATTGAGGTTAGATTTGGTTAGAAAGAAGAATTGTGGTTAGGTTAGGTTAGAAAGAAGAATTGAGGTTAGGTTAGATTAAAAAGCAGAATTGAGGTTAGATTTGGTTAGAAAGCAGAATTGAGGTTAGGTTAGGTTAGAAAGAAGAATTGAGGTTAGGTTAGATTAAAAAGCAGAATTGAGGTTAGATTTGGTTAGAAAGAAGAATTGTGGTTAGGTTAGGTTAGAAAGAAGAATTGAGGTTAGGTTAGATTAAAAAGCAGAATTGAGGTTAGATTTGGTTAGAAAGCAGAATTGAGGTTAGGTTAGGTTAGAAAGAAGAATTGAGGTTAGGTTAGATTAAAAAGCAGAATTGAGGTTAGATTTGGTTAGAAAGAAGAATTGTGGTTAGGTTAGGTTAGAAAGAAGAATTGAGGTTAGATTTGGTTAGAAAGCAGAATTGAGGTTAGGTTAGGTTAGAAAGAAGAATTGTGGTTAGGTTAGGTTAGAAAGAAGAATTGAGGTTAGGTTAGATTAAAAAGCAGAATTGAGGTTAGATTTGGTTAGAAAGAAGAATTGAGGTTAGGTTAAACTAAATTTGCTAGCTAATATGATAGTTTATTCGCTTCTCATCATTTTAATTATCAATTTCTTATCTTAAATCTCTTTTTCGCGACCGTTTTCTAATTAAAACAAGTCGTCTCCATAGCGAAAATATATTTTCGTTTAAAGTTTATATACGTTTACTCAAAAAATTGTTCCTTTTTTTTTCGGATCCTTCGTTTCCGTCTAAAGTAAAGAAGAACACGAAAATAAAAAAAAAACGGGGTGGAAACGAAACAAAAAACGCGACCGTAGATAAATTCGTGCGCAGATAAAAAAATTTATAATAATTAATTTTCTTAAAAGTTCAAATATTTGTTCGTGTGTATTTTTACGTATAAATTAAAATTTAATTGAAATAAATCATCGAAAACAAAAACAAAAGTTACGCTAATTTTCGCGCGCGTTTTCGCCCGGCCGCCATTTTGAAACGAAACCGGGGGGGCCACGACCCCCTCCCCTCAAAATTCCGCCGCCGATCGCTTCGACTCTTCTTCCCCTTCCCCCGAACCTCCCGAATCCCCGCCCCCCGAACCGGAAACGCGTCCCGATTGGCCGACGAGCGCCGACCAACAACGAAACCTCGGCCCTCCTCCCACCCCTACCCCCACCACCCGAATAGAGAGTGGGGGACTATTCTACTTTTTTTTTAATACGGAGGAAGAAGAAGAGGCGCGGAGTCGCTCCGCGTATCGATTTAAATCGGGTGAAATCGGGAACGAGAAGTGGCCCGAGTGTTTTTTTCGGATTGGCGAGCCGAAATACAAACAATAAAAATAATAAAAAACGAGGTAAGTGGTTTAGAGATTTAGTTGTAGTTTTTAATTTTATTTGTAGTGTCGGCGGCCATAGACGGGCGAGTCCGTTTTTTGTTTACGGGGCGGGGTGTGGCCGGGGCTCAGCGGCGGCGCGTTTACGATTTTATATTTTACGCAGAATCTCGGTAAAGTGGCGCCGGCGAATTGTATTCGGTTAAATTTGGAAAAATAGGAAGTTTTAGGTCGGCGTTTTCGGCTCCTTTTTATTCGTAGAGATGAGCGGTGAATCGTTTCGGCGGTTCGCCCCCTCTCTCTAGTTAGTTCTCGGAGGGAGGGGGGACGACGGAGCGTTTCGATTTATTTTTCTTTTCTTCTTTTCTAGTTGGAATTTCGCGGTCGAGCGCGCGCTGATTTTCCTTTTGTACGATACTAAAAGACACGATATTATCCTCTTCTTTATTGTAATTTCTAGATTTTATAGCATCAGCAACGATATTATCATTTCCTTTATTGTAATTTGTAATTTAATATCTTCAGCAACGATATTATCCTCTTCTTTATTGTAGTTTGTAAATTTCGTTATATCATTAAAGATATTCTTCCCTTTATTGTAATTTCGTGGTATCAGCAACGATATTCTCGTTTCCTTTATTGTAATTTGTAATTTAATATCTTCAGCAACGATATTATCCTCTTCTTTATTGTAATTTCTAGATTTTATAGCATCAGCAACGATATTCTCGTTTCCTTTATTGTAATTTGTAATTTCGTGATATCAGCAACGATATTCTCGTTTCCTTTATTGTAATTTGTAATTTAATATCTTCAGCAACGATATTATCCTCTTCTTTATTGTAATTTCTAGATTTTATAGCATCAGCAACGATATTATCATTTCCTTTATTGTAATTTGTAATTTCGTGGTATCAGCTACGATATTATCCTCTTCTTTATTGTAGTTTGTAAATTTCGTTATATCATTAAAGATATTCTTCCCTTTATTGTAATTTCGTGGTATCAGCAACGATATTCTCGTTTCCTTTATTGTAATTTGTAATTTAATATCTTCAGCAACGATATTATCCTCTTCTTTATTGTAATTTCTAGATTTTATAGCATCAGCAACGATATTATCATTTCCTTTATTGTAATTTGTAATTTAATATCTTCAGCAACGATATTATCCTCTTCTTTATTGTAGTTTGTAAATTTCGTTATATCATTAAAGATATTCTTCCCTTTATTGTAATTTCGTGGTATCAGCAACGATATTCTCGTTTCCTTTATTGTAATTTGTAATTTAATATCTTCAGCAACGATATTATCCTCTTCTTTATTGTAATTTCTAGATTTTATAGCATCAGCAACGATATTCTCGTTTCCTTTATTGTAATTTGTAATTTCGTGATATCAGCAACGATATTCTCGTTTCCTTTATTGTAATTTGTAATTTAATATCTTCAGCAACGATATTATCCTCTTCTTTATTGTAATTTCTAGATTTTATAGCATCAGCAACGATATTATCATTTCCTTTATTGTAATTTGTAATTTAATATCTTCAGCAACGATATTATCCTCTTCTTTATTGTAGTTTGTAAATTTCGTTATATCATTAAAGATATTCTTCCCTTTATTGTAATTTCGTGGTATCAGCAACGATATTCTCGTTTCCTTTATTGTAATTTGTAATTTAATATCTTCAGCAACGATATTATCCTCTTCTTTATTGTAATTTCTAGATTTTATAGCATCAGCAACGATATTCTCGTTTCCTTTATTGTAATTTGTAATTTCGTGATATCAGCAACGATATTCTCGTTTCCTTTATTGTAATTTGTAATTTAATATCTTCAGCAACGATATTATCCTCTTCTTTATTGTAATTTCTAGATTTTATAGCATCAGCAACGATATTATCATTTCCTTTATTGTAATTTGTAATTTAATATCTTCAGCAACGATATTATCCTCTTCTTTATTGTAGTTTGTAAATTTCTGTTTTTTTTTTCTTTTTTCGTTCAATCTTTTAATCTTGTTTACAATTTTTTTTAATTGTTATAATCGAACAAAAATTATATAATTTGTTTCGTTTTTTGTTGGTTTGTTTTGTTTTAAATTCCGAGTTACATAACGTTATGATTAATTTGCTGATACGTTCGAGGTTACGATATTTTTTTTACTCTGTATAATCAACGTGGTATTTTTCTCTTTCTCCCTCTCTCTCTTCCCCCCCCCTCTCTCCTCTCCCCCTCTGCCTTTCTCTCTCTTTCTCTTTCTCTCTCTCTCTCTCTCTCTCTCGTTTGTTTTGTGGGGCAAAACCCGAATTTCTAAAAATCTACCTGGAACCGGCGGCGCCCGAGATACAAAAAAAATTAAAATACATTCGAAAAAAAAAAAAAAGTTCCCGAGTCGCTCTCGTAAGATTTTTCGATGTCGAATTAATTTTATTTCCCCTTCGTATTTCGAATTTATATACGGAGCGCGTTCGAGTCGATCGTTTTTGTTAATTGACACCGTAAAAAATTAATTAACGCGGTAACGTTATTATTATTATTATTATTATTATTATTTTGGGAATGTTTTATTATGAAAAAAAATAGAAGAGGCGGCCTACTTTAATCGCGGTGTTTCTCTGTTAATTAATTTCATAGCCTACTTGTGAAATTGCGATTTTTTTTGTAATTTCATAGCCTACTTGCGAAATTGTGACATTTATTTGTAATTTCATAGCCTTCTTATAAAATCCCGATTTTTCTCTCTAATTTCATAGCTTACTTGTGAAATTATGATTTTTCTCGGTTAATTTCAAAGCCTACTTGTAAAATAGCGACTTTTCTTACTAATTTCATTGCCTACTTTTAAAATAGTAATTTTTCTTACTAATTTCAAAGCCCACTTGCGAAATCGCGATTTTTCTTGCTTAATTTCATAGCCTACTTCTAAAATTATGATTTTTCTCTCTAATTTCACAGCCTACTTGCGAAATTACGATTTTTCTCGGTTAATTTCATAGCCTACTTCTAAAATTATGATTTTTCTCTCTAATTTCACAGCCTACTTGCGAAATTATAATTTTTCTTGCTTAATTTCATAGCCCACTTGTAAAATTATGATTTTTCTCTCTAATTTCACAGCCTACTTCTAAAATTATGATTTTTCTCTCTAATTTCACAGCCTACTTGCGAAATTACGATTTTTCTCGGTTAATTTCAAAGCCTACTTGCGAAATTATAATTTTTCTTGCTTAATTTCATAGCCCACTTGTAAAATCCCGATTTTTTTCGTTTCAATGGTCTTTTCGAACGTTTCGAAGCTTTTTCGAACGTTTTCGCCGTCGCTTCTTCTTCTTTTTTTTTTACAAAAAACTAAACGCGACGTTGCGAAATAAATTTCGACGAAAATTAAATCGTTTCGAAATATTTAATCGATTCTCGTATTCTCGCGATAACAGAAACAAATAAAAAAGAAAGAATAATAAATATTTATTATATTTATAGTTCGTTATCGTCGCTCGATTGTAAAATTTTAACAACAACAACGACGAAAATAAAGTTACCATTATTATTATTATTATTTATTTATACTTAGTTCGCTCTACTTCTTTTTTTTTTCTAATTTTCATTTCGGAAGATTAATTAACAATTAAGGAAATAAATAAACGAACGAACGAGTTTCGAAGTAACGAAATCGTCCGCGAGGTGGCGCCGGCGAACGGAGAGGGGCGACGGAGGGGAGGGCGGAAGAGCGACGACCCGATGCACGACGGCGGGGGAAGGAGGGGCGAGGGGGGGAGGAGGGGGTAGAAAGTGGGTCAACGCGACGAGGACCGTGGCCTTGAAAAAGCGTAACACAACAAGTGATGACGAACGATCTGGGTTAAGAAAGAAAAAAAAAAACGTTAAAGCGCCGCCGTTCTATTTTTAGTTTCGCGGCGGGAATTAATAAAATCGTGGCCTTAAAGGTTTTATTTTTAGGGTTCGGGTTTGAGGGTCGAGCGAGTATTTTTGTTATTGTCGTTTTCTTTTATTGTAATTTGTAGATTTCGTGGTATCGGCGACGGTATTATCGTTTCCTTTATTGTATTTTGTAGATTTTTTGGCATTAGCAACGATATTGTGGTTTAATTTATTGTAGTTTGTAATTTAATGGCATCAGCGACAATTATATCATTTCCTTTATTGTAGTTTATAGATTTTATAGTATCAACGATATTACCTTTTCCTTTATTGTATTTTGTAAATTTTCTGATATCAGCAACGATATTGTCGTTTCTTTTATTGTATTTTGTAGATTTTTTGGCATTAGCAACGATATTGTGGTTTCCTTTATTGTAATTTGTAAATTTTCTGATATCAGCAACGATATTGTCGTTTCTTTTATTGTATTTTGTAGATTTTTTGGCATATTAGCAACGATATTGTGGTTTCCTTTATTGTAATTTGTAAATTTTCTGATATCAGCAACGATATTGTCGTTTCTTTTATTGTATTTTGTAGATTTCGTGATATCAGCAACGATATTATCATTTCCTTTAATGTAGTTTGTAATTTAATGTCCTCAGCAACAATATTATTGTTTCCTTTATCGTATTTTGTAATTTAATGGCATCAGCGACAATATTATCATTTCCTTTATTGTAATTTCTAGATTTTATAGCGTCAGCAACGATATTACCGTTTCTTTTATTGTATTTTGTAATTTCCTGATATCAGCAACGATATTACTTTTTCCTTTATTGTATTTTGTAAATTTCTTGATATCAGCAACGATATTATTGTTTCCTTTATTGTATTTTGTAATTTCGTGATATCAGCAACGATATTACCTTTTCCTTTATTGTATTTTGTAATTTAATTGCATCAGCAACGATATTGTTGTTTCCTTTATTGTAGTTTGTAAATTTCTTTCTAAGTTGTTTTCTTTTTTAGTTTCTTCCTTTCTCGCTTTAGTTTTTCAAAACAGTTTCATCCATTCTCGATTTAATTTATTCGTGTTTCCAATTTCGTTCTTTATTCTCGCTCTAAATTTATTTTTTTTACTTAATTCTTTGTTTAGTTTTTTCTTTTATCGATTCTCGCGCTCTTTGTCGGTTTCTTTATTTCTTTCTTTCTTCGTTTTTTTAGTTGTGCTTTTATTTACGGAGAATTTGATTTTTTTATTTTCCACATTTTTTTTTCTTCCTTAGTTTTTTTTTTAGTTCATTCTTACTTTAATTTTTTAACTTTATTAGTTTACCTTTTCCGCTTTTAATTTCTTCGTTTATTTTATTCTTTATTCGTTCGTTTTTAGTTGGAAAATTAATATTGTCTTATAATTGAGATATTAAAGATTTAAAAAACTAACGAATTAATTTTTGAGATTAATTAATTGAAGAGGGGTAAAAGAAACTCGGAAATATTTCGTAATTATTGGTTTTTCAGGTGGGGAGGGGGAGGGAAGGAGAGGGGGGGGGGGCTGTCGCTCTTCTTTCGCCCCTCTAAAAAGTTTTCTCCTCTTTCTGGAGTTTTTCGCCGACGGGCGCGCCGCCCTTGAAAACTTATTTTTAGAACTTTCTCGAATTAATCGGATCTGAAGAGGGTCGCGTTTCCCTCGGGAGATATTTTTTTTTATTCGAGTCGTAAAATATTGTACGTGTGGCCGTCTGATTGGAATATCGGAAAATATTGGACGTTCTACTAAAAAATATTGTACGTTTTAGCGAAAATACGAAATATTGTACGTTGTATCGAAAATATTGAACATTCTACAGAAAATATTAAATATTGTACGTTTTATCGAAAATATTGTACATTCTTCAGAAAATATTAAATATTGTACATTCTACAGAAAATATTAAATATTGTACATTCTACAGAAAATATTAAATATTGTACGTTTTATCGAAAATATTGTACATTCTTCAGAAAATATTAAATATTGTACATTCTACAGAAAATATTAAATATTGTACGTTTTATCGAAAATATTGTACATTCTTCAGAAAATATTAAATATTGTACATTCTACAGAAAATATTAAATATTGTACGTTTTATCGAAAATATTGTACATTCTTCAGAAAATATTAAATATTGTACATTCTACAGAAAATATTAAATATTGTACGTTTTATCGAAAATATTGTACATTCTACAGAAAATATTAAATATTGTACGTTTTATCGAAAATATTGTACATTCTACAGAAAATATTAAATATTGTACAATTCATGATAAACAAACATTCGAATATTTTCCACTATTAAAATAATAATAATAATAATTAAAAACTACAGATTTCGTTAAATAATACAATTTTCAATCGACAGGTGGCGCTCGATACCCCACGACAACAAATTTATTATCATTATTATTATAATACCTAAGAAGCTTCTTTTTTTATCGAAAAAAAAATCCAATATTTTCTTCTATTCTTCTTATTTCACCAAATTAGAACTCGCGAACATTAAAAACGAAGAAATTTTAACGTTTTTTTTTTTAACGAAAACACGTCCCGTAACCTCACTTTTCGCACTCGTTTTTATTTTTTTTTCGTTTCGTTGGCGATTTGCGATTTTATTTATTTTCGTTTATTTTCGGACTCGTTCGGCTTCTTTTCGTTTTTCGTTTCGGCCTCGGGCGCGGCGTTGCCGAATTTCCTCGACGCGTCTCGAATTCGCTTTTGCGGGTTTTTTGTGGGCGAATTAGCGCGTTTTTTTTTCTAAGAAATTTACGTTGGTATCGTTGAGGGTTTTTCGACCGGTTTTCGGGGTCGTAATTTGGGGATTCGAGAAGAGTTGGCAACGCCGCGAAAACGGTCGGGTCGGGGGTGAAGGGGGGGCGCGGCGTTGCCGGATTTCTTTTTTCGTTCGGTTCAGTGGCGGATGGGAAAAAAAAAATCGAAACGGGAATAGAATTATATGCCAGTGGCGTACCGAAGCCGTTGAAAACAAAAAATAATATTACAAAAAACAACGAAAAACATAAATAAATTCTCGACGTGACGGAGAAAAGAAGAAGAAAATCCAAAACGCGAGTAAAATGCAATCGAATAAACAAAAACAATAAAAAGAAGAATCGAACAAGATCAAAATTGACGAACGTTTAATTTATTTATTTATTTCTACCGTTAATTTGGGGTTTTTTAAATTTCGATGTTGGTAACTTTAATTTAATAAACTAAGTTGGCGGCACTGCGTTAATAACGACGTGGGGGTTTTTCGTATTTCGATGTTGGTAGTAACTTTAATTTAAATTAAGTTGGCAGCACCGTTCAATGACGTGGGGATTTTTGAATTTCGATGTTGGTAACTTTAATTTTGCAATTGGTGGAAATTTCAATTTAAAATTTGGAAAAAAACTTTCGACGAAATAGAAAAAATCAATTGAAAATTGATTGGAAAATGTGCAAAATCGACTTAAAAAATGCGGAAATTCAAATTAAAATGGTCAAAATCGATTGAAAAAGAAAAAAATCAATTCAAAATCGATCGATATTTTGATTATTTTTCAGTTTTTGTTGTCAATTTTCAATGGTTTTTCACGGTATTTTTTACAATTTTCAATCATTTTTCACGATTTTCTATCGATTTTTACAACTTTTTAACAATTTTCAATGACTTTTTACAATTTTTTTTTTTGATAATTTTCAATGTTTTTTAACAATTTTTTTCCAATTTTGAATCGATTTTTATGTTTTTTTTAACGATTTTCTATAGGTTTTGTTTTAGAATGTTTTGACAATTTTCCATTTTTTTTTGCCAATTTTCAATAATTTTTTACAAATGAATCGACGAATCGATTTTTATGGATTTTTTTAACAATTTTCAGATTTCTTACAATTTATTGACAATTTTCAATGTTTCTTTGTGAATTTTCACCGTTTTTTTGACAATTTTCTATCGTTTTTTTACAATTTTCAATGGTTTTTTTGTCAATTTTCAATGTTTTTTTGATCAATTTTGAATCATTTTTTTATTGTTTTTTTTATTGACAATTTTTAAATCGATTTTTAATGTTTTTTTAACAACTTTCTACAATTTTTACAATTTTTTGACTATTTTCAATGTTTTTTTTTTTTTTAAATTTTCAATCGATTCGATTTTTTATTGTTTTTTTTTTGATCAATTTTGAATCTATTTTTACGGACTTTTTTTTAATAATTTTCAATGTTTTTTTTTGACAATTGTCAATCGTTTTCAAAATTCCAACGAACGAAAAATAAAAAAAAACACTACAATTTTAAAAACAAACCGCGCTCATAAACGTTTCGAGCTTCATAAACTTCTCCGCATCGGTCACGTCGCGAAAAAAAAAAAAACCGAACGAACCAAAAAAAAACGCACGAACGAACTTTAAAAAAAAAACAAAAAAACGCCGATCCGCTCGCCACGGCCGACGCCGATCGAATGAACCGATTCGACCGTTTTTCCGTGTTCGGTCGAGTTCGGGCGCGATCGTTCCCGAACTCGAACGGCGAACGGCCGCGTTGCCGAATTTCGCGTTTTCCCCTCCCCCCTCCCGCGTCCAAAACGAATCGAACGAGGTGACGCGGCAACGTCGCTCCTCCGGCCGTTTTCTTTAGCGAGCGTCGGGGCTCTCGCCCCTCGCGCTTTTTCGGTTTTCTTCGTCTTTCCGATCGGGAGGGGGGCGAGGGAGGGTTCGAATCGACCCGGCGTTGTTCGGGGGCGCAGCGGCGCGCGCTTCGATTTTTCGCCGGGGACGGGTTTTGTTTTTGGTGAAAAAAAAATTGGGTTCGATTAATTTCGTTTAATGTACGTTTTTCGTGGTGGTTTGTTAATAATTTTGACTACGAAATCGATTTTTGTAATAACGAATGATGAGGATTGTGAGAAACGATTGAAAATTGTCAAAAAAAAAATGTAAAAATCGATTTAAAATTGTCAAAAACCATTAAAAAATAATTCAAAATTGAACGTTTTGTTATTTTAACGATTGAGAATTATCAATAAATTGTAAAAATCGATTGAAAATTGTAAAAAAACGATAAAAAATTGTAAAAAAAAACCATAAAATCGATTGAAAATTGTACAAAAACAAAATCGATTTAAAATTGAACAAAAAAATCGATTGTAAATTGTCAAAAAACTATAAAAAATCGATTCAAAATTGTCAAAAAAAAAACGATAAAATTGATTCAAAATTGTAAAAAATTATTGAAAATTGAACAAAAAAATCGATTGTAAATTGTCAAAAAACTATAAAAAATCGATTCAAAATTGTTAAAAAAAAAAACGATAAAATTGATTCAAAATTGTAAAAAATTATTGAAAATTGAACAAAAAAATCGATTGTAAATTGTCAAAAAACTATAAAAAATCGATTAAAAATTGTCAAAAAAAAACGATAAAATTGATTCAAAATTGTAAAAAATTATTGAAAATTGAACAAAAAAATCGATTGTAAATTGTCAAAAAACTATAAAAAATCGATTCAAAATTGTCAAAAAAAAAACGATAAAATTGATTCAAAATTGTAAAAAATTATTGAAAATTGAACAAAAAAGTCGATTGTAAATTGTCAAAAAACTATAAAAAATCGATTCAAAATTGTTAAAAAAAAAAACGATAAAATTGATTCAAAATTGTAAAAAATTATTGAAAATTGAACAAAAAAATCGATTGTAAATTGTCAAAAAACTATAAAAAATCGATTCAAAATTGAACAAAAAACCGATCGAAAATTTTTTGACATAGAAAAACCGCTTAAACTAAATAAAACGTTAATATAAACTTAAGTAAGTAACAACCGAATTTATTATCAATTTACAAACGTACAGAAAAAAAATAAAAAATTTCCAAACTAATCGAAAATTTCTATTTAATTTTTATCGCCGTGAATAAAAACGTCCGAGTTCCTCTCTTGAAAAAAATGTCGGCGCGCCGCTGGGCCCCGTCGGCTGCGAACTGTTTGTTTAGGGCCGTCGAAGGACGAGGGGGGGGGGGGAGGGGAGCCGCGGGGAGGGGGAGGAGGGGGTTCGAGATGCGGCGGTTCAAGTTTTTCAAGTTGAAGGACACGCACCGAAAATTCGAAATTCGTGCGAGAAAAAGAAGAAGAAAAAAGAAAAAAAGAAGAAGAAGAAAAAGTTTTACGGGCGCCCGCAAACCGAGAAGCAAACGACGTTTTTTTTTTTTTTTTGTTTCGTAACGAGATACTTTGTTTACTTTATTTGTAGGTCGATGAATAAAAAAAAAAGATTGTTTTCTTTAAGTAATGAAACGTTTGTTTATTTTAATCGTATTTTAGGATTTTCGGCAATTTTTAATCTATTTTTTATGTTTTTTTTTGACAATTTTGAATCGATTTTTATGTTTTTTTTTTTTTATAATTTTGAATCGTTTTTTACAATTTATTTTTTGTCAATTTTATTTATTTGTTTTGTTTTCTTCTTGTTTTTACGATTTCCCTAAAGTCTAAAAAGTAACAAAAAAAAAGGAGCTAAAAAAATAACCAGAATTCAGAAAAGTAACAAAAAAACCTAAAGAAAATAAAACACCTTAAAGAGTAAATAACCAGAATTCAGAAAAGTAAGAAAAAACTAGAAGAAAAAAAAAATTCCCTAAAGAAGTAAAAAAATAACTAAAATTCAGAAAAGTAACGAAAAACCTGAAAAAAATAAATCCCCTAAAGACTTATGCAGTAACACAAAAAAAATAACTAAAAAGTTACCAAAATTCAGAAAAGTAAGAAACAACCTAAAGAAAATAAATCCCCTAAAGACTTAAAAAGTAAAAAAAAAAAAGAAAAAAAAAAAAAAATAACCGAAATTCAAAACAGTAACGAAAATTTTGACGAAAACAAATCCCCCAAAATGATTAGAATGATTTAAAGAAGAAGAAGAATTGAGATTAGATTGGTTTAAAAAAGAAGAAGAAGAACTGACGTTCGATTGGATTAAAAAAAGAAGAAGAATGATGTTCGATTGGGATATTTTAGGTTAAGGTTAGGACAAATTATTTTTGAATAATCGAAAGAAAAAAAAAATTTGTCGAAAAATTTCTCGGATCGTTTTGAACGAGGACGGGGCAAGGACGGCCCTGTTTAGGGACCTTGCGGCGACCCTCGAGAGACGATGAGGTTCGCCGCAGGTAGTCGAAGACCGTTTTCGAAATTGACGGGCGGTAGTTTTTCTGCTTCTTCTTTTTTCGGGGCGCGTTTTTCTCTTCTTAAATATCAATAAAAAAAAAGAACTAAAAAATGACCGAAATTCAAAAAAGTAAGAAAAAACTTGAAGAAAATAAATCCCCAAAAGACGAAAAAGTAACAAACAAAAAGAACTAAAAAAAAATGGCTGAAATTCAGAAAAGTAAGAAAAAACTTGAAGAAAATAATTCTCCAAAAGACGAAAAAGTAACAAACAAAAAGAACTAAAAAATGGCTGAAATTCAGAAAAGTAAGAAAAAACCTAAAGAAAATAAATCCCCTAAAGACGAAAAAGTAACAAACAAAAAGAACTAAAAAATGGCTGAAATTCAGAAAAGTAAGAAAAAACCTAAAGAAAATAAATCCCCTAAAGACGAAAAAGTAACAAACAAAAAGAACTAAAAAAAAATGGCTGAAATTCAGAAAAGTAAGAAAAAACTTGAAGAAAATAATTCTCCAAAAGACGAAAAAGTAACAAACAAAAAGAACTAAAAAATGGCTGAAATTCAGAAAAGTAAGAAAAAACCTAAAGAAAATAAATCCCCTAAAGACGAAAAAGTAACAAACAAAAAGAACTAAAAAAAAATGGCTGAAATTCAGAAAAGTAAGAAAAAACTTGAAGAAAATAATTCTCCAAAAGACGAAAAAGTAACAAACAAAAAGAACTAAAAAATGGCTGAAATTCAGAAAAGTAAGAAAAAACCTAAAGAAAATAAATCCCCTAAAGACGAAAAAGTAACAAACAAAAAGAACTAAAAAAAAATGGCTGAAATTCAGAAAAGTAAGAAAAAACTTGAAGAAAATAATTCTCCAAAAGACGAAAAAGTAACAAACAAAAAGAACTAAAAAATGGCTGAAATTCAGAAAAGTAAGAAAAAACCTAAAGAAAATAAATCCCCTAAAGACGAAAAAGTAACAAACAAAAAGAACTAAAAAAAAATGGCTGAAATTCAGAAAAGTAAGAAAAAACTTGAAGAAAATAATTCTCCAAAAGACGAAAAAGTAACAAACAAAAAGAACTAAAAAATGGCTGAAATTCAGAAAAGTAAGAAAAAACCTAAAGAAAATAAATCCCCTAAAGACGAAAAAGTAACAAACAAAAAGAACTAAAAAAAAATGGCTGAAATTCAGAAAAGTAAGAAAAAACTTGAAGAAAATAATTCTCCAAAAGACGAAAAAGTAACAAACAAAAAGAACTAAAAAATGGCTGAAATTCAGAAAAGTAAGAAAAAACCTAAAGAAAATAAATCCCCTAAAGACGAAAAAGTAACAAACAAAAAGAACTAAAAAAAAATGGCTGAAATTCAGAAAAGTAAGAAAAAACTTGAAGAAAATAATTCTCCAAAAGACGAAAAAGTAACAAACAAAAAGAACTAAAAAATGGCTGAAATTCAGAAAAGTAAGAAAAAACCTAAAGAAAATAAATCCCCTAAAGACGAAAAAGTAACAAACAAAAAGAACTAAAAAAAAATGGCTGAAATTCAGAAAAGTAAGAAAAAACTTGAAGAAAATAATTCTCCAAAAGACGAAAAAGTAACAAACAAAAAGAACTAAAAAATGGCTGAAATTCAGAAAAGTAAGAAAAAACCTAAAGAAAATAAATCCCCTAAAGACGAAAAAGTAACAAACAAAAAGAACTAAAAAAAAATGGCTGAAATTCAGAAAAGTAAGAAAAAACTTGAAGAAAATAATTCTCCAAAAGACGAAAAAGTAACAAACAAAAAGAACTAAAAAATGGCTGAAATTCAGAAAAGTAAGAAAAAACCTAAAGAAAATAAATCCCCTAAAGACGAAAAAGTAACAAACAAAAAGAACTAAAAAAAAATGGCTGAAATTCAGAAAAGTAAGAAAAAACTTGAAGAAAATAATTCTCCAAAAGACGAAAAAGTAACAAACAAAAAGAACTAAAAAATGGCTGAAATTCAGAAAAGTAAGAAAAAACCTAAAGAAAATAAATCCCCTAAAGACGAAAAAGTAACAAACAAAAAGAACTAAAAAAAAATGGCTGAAATTCAGAAAAGTAAGAAAAAACTTAATGAAAATAAAATCCCAAAATTCAGAAAAGTAATCAAAAACCTGAAGAAAATAAAATTCCAAAATTCAGAAAAGTAAGAAAAAACTTAAAGAAAACAAAATCCCAACCAAAATTCAGAAGAGTAACAAAAAAACCTGAAGAAAATAAATTTCCTAAAGACTAAAAAATAAAAAAAAACAACTATAAAATAACCAGAATCGGGGGTCGCGCGGGGGGCGCGTTCTAATCATTTTCGGAAAAATGGCCGAGGGTTGAATTTTCTTTGTTCTTTTTTCCCTCTTTTCCCTGTTGGTTAGAGTATTTTTTTTTTAGTTTAGTTAGAGGGTGGGTTTTTTTTTCTCGATTATTTTCCCCTAATGATACACGTTTAAGTGGTATAATTAGTGCGGAAAATTATTCGAAAAGATTTTTAACGCTAGAAAAAAGTATAAATAAATAATACAAAAAATTTGTATGGAAGTGACGGATCGAAAATTCTTTAAAATTTTAATTAATTGTAATTTTTTTAATGCTGTTTCGAATAATTTCAAATATCCGTGTTCATAATAAACGAAAAGTTAAATGAAAATTAGTTGATTTAATAATAAATAATAAATAAAAACTAAAAAGAGATCAAAATTCAAGAGAGTAACAAAAAAAAATTCCCTAAAAACTAAAAAGTTACAAAAAAATAGAACTAAAAAAATAACCAAAATTCAGAAAAGTAAGAAAAAAACCTGAAGAAAATAAAATCCCAGAATTCAGGAAAGTAATAAAAAATCCTAAAGAAAATAAAATCCCTCATGACTAAAGAGTAACAAAAGTAACAAAAAAACGTAAAGAAAATAAATCCCCTAAAAACTAAAAAGCAGCAAAAAATAAAGAACTAAAAAAAATAACCAAAATATTCAGGAAAGTAACAAAACCGAGAAATTTTTCCAAAAAAAAAAAATCGATTTATCAATTCACGCTTTCTAAACCGAAAAACACCATTTTTTAGGCACCGATCGGTTTTAGGGTGCGAATCGAAGGGGCGGGGGACGAGGGGTGGTTAGGAGGGTTCAATTTCGTTTATTTTTATTGTGCGAAGCGAAAGTCCAGGTGCGCCCTCTCCACATTTTTCGGGCTGGGGCGAGAGACAATTGACACACAATCGAAAAGAAGAAGAAGAAGGGTTCGATTTCGATTTTGATTTCGGGGTTTCGTTGACGAAATAAAAGGGGAGGGAGGGAGGGAGGGAGGGGCAGTGCCGTGCGCGCCGTTTTTCCGGAAGGGGGGGATGAGGGGAAGTAGAGCGGCGATTCTGT
Organism: Hermaeophaga mercurialis; assembly: GCA_951812935.1. Classification (NCBI taxonomy): domain Eukaryota; kingdom Metazoa; phylum Arthropoda; class Insecta; order Coleoptera; family Chrysomelidae; genus Hermaeophaga; species Hermaeophaga mercurialis. The sequence continues at coordinate 23,463,928 of OX638366.1, forward strand.
AATAGCACGAGAGAATCGAAGAAAAATTGTTTGACGGTTTTTTTATAATCGATTATTAATTCGATTTTTAGATTGTTGTTTCGATGTCGTTGCGAAAAGTGGGGGCACGAAATTCGGGAAGATAAGAAAAAAAATTTGAGGAGAAAATCCCTAAAAACTAACAATAATAATAAAAAAAAAAAGCATTAAAAAATGACCAAATTTGGGAAAACAACAAAAAACCTGAAGAAAATAAATTCCCTAAAGACTAAAAAGTAACGAAAAAGAAAAGAATTAAAAAAAATCATCAAAATTCAGAAAAGTAATAAAAAAGCCCAATTTTCCCGTGAAGGAATTTTTTTTTTGATGAACGGGCCGTTTCTTTGAATTTCTCGATCTCGAAACGCCCCGGATTCAAAATTTCAGGAAAATCAAAAATTAAAAAAAAAATTTTTTTCATTCAAGGGTACCCCCTTTCGAATGCGATTTTTTTTTCGAAATCCAAATTTGAATCGTCCGCCATTTTGTTACTATTTAAGATATGGCCGAGTTTTTTGTATGTTTCGATAGAGAATTTATTCGTCTTTAAAATGAATGCGGTTTCGTCGTTTCGATTTCAGTGGCGTAGACGTGGGGATTTTTTAAGTGAGCGAAGGACCAAAAAATATTTTTTCCGAATTTAAAATTTAATAACTTTGCCGTATATTAAATCGAAGAAAGGAAATTTCGGTTTTCGAATAGTCTCGTCTTTTGTCTTTCCGATGGTTTTTGTTTCAAATCGATATCTCGAATAGTTTTTGAGTTATTAAATTTTAAAAGTAGACGCGCTCGAAAATTTTCGAAAATTTCCGGATTTTTGCTCGAAAATGGGTAAAATTTGAATAACGGTAAGAGCATTAAAAAACTTTTATATAACTGGAAAATAATAGAAAAATTAAAGAAAAAATTCTTCACTAAATCTCATAAACACTAAAAATAACAAAAAAAAAGAACTAAAAAAAAGGGACCAAATTCAGAAAAGTAGTAAAAAAAAAAAATTGAAGAAAATAAAATCCCTAAATCGAAAGAAAATAAAATAATAAAAGAACCAAAAAATGATCAAAATTCAGAAAAATAATAAAATAACCTGAAGAAAATAAATCCCCTAAAAACTAATAAGTTACAAAAAAAAAGAACTAAAAAAGTGACCAAAATTCAGAAAAGTAATAAAAGAACTTGAAGAAAATAAATCCCCTAAAATATAAAGTAACCAAAAAAAAATTAAAAAATGACCAAAATTCAGAGAAATAAGAAAAAACCTGAAGAAAAAAAATTCCTTAAAAAAAAAAAGAAAAGAACAAATAACAAAAATAAAAAGAACTAAAATATTGCTAAAATTAAGAAAAGTAACAAAGAAACGTGAAGACAAAAAATTCCCTAAAGACTAAAAAAATTGTGACCGAACAATTCGGAAAACCAACAAACCAATATTCTCAAATAAAAAAAATCCCCAAACACCAAACACCACAAAAACTTAAAAATTCCGTAGTTACCGTTTTCCCCCGACAGATCTCGACACCGATCGAGCATCCACAACACCCCTCCCTCCCCTCCCGACCGCCATAAACAACCAGAACCGGTTGGCGGGGGGGATTCGCCATCGCCGTCAAACGACGAAAACACCGACCCCCTCCCCGCCCGGCCAATGGTGGCGGGGGAGGGGCGCCGCGCCCCGCCATTGGCCCGCCGAAACCCGAACGCGTTCGCTCGACTCGGTTCGGAACTCGAACTCGAACAGTCGCGCGCCGAACCTCGAACGCACCGCACCGTGTCTTTTCGCTCCCGAACGCAAGGAGCGTTTTTTTTGTTTTTTCAGTTCCGCGCGAGTGTCGAAATCGAGCGAATCGAGTTTGTGTAATGGAACGCAGGGGTTTCGGGTTTTTTACTAAAAGGTCAGTTGTTGTTTATTATTTTTGGTTTTAGTTTTGGTTTAGTGGCGAAACCGAAATAAATCGTTAATCTATTTCGGGGTGGACGGTAAATATTTGTTGTTGGTTTTTTTTTTCGTTGGTTGGTTTGTTGGTAGAAGCGAGACCAGACACGAAATTCCGGTACGTTTTCAATGTTTTTTTTTTTTTACTAAAATCGCTGTGTATAAATTTATGTTGTGTGCATTTTAGATATTTAGAAGCTGCTTTTGTGTGTTGTGTAAAATAAAAATGCCTAGTTTTTGGGAAAACGCTGCGAATTTAATTTTAAGAGAAATCGTGAAAGTAGGCCAGGGGCGTGTCGCTTAACTCGTTAAAAAAGGTCCGTGTTTTTTTATTTTTAATAAACGCGTTTTTCCTTCGGTTCGACGACCTGTCGGGATTCGGATTTTTTTTTTTTTTTTTTTTTTTTTTTTTTTTTTTTTTTTTTTACCTGCTTCGGCAGCTGATTTCGATGTAGAAATTCAAATTCGTCCCTTTTTCGGGTTCCAGGTACGACGAGTCGTTCGGGGCGGCCCTTTTTCCCAGAAATTCTCATTTAAATGCGCTTTAAAAGGGGGTTGTTTCGAGAATTTTTGTTTCGTCGATTTATTCCGAATTTGTTTAATAATTTTCGATGAAAGTGATAAAATTGAATGGGTTTTTTCATTAAATGGGAGATTTATGGTAGAATTAAAGATATAATTGTATTAAACGTAGGTAAAAAACACGAAAGAAGAAGAAGAAGAAGAAGAAATATTGATAGAAACGATATAATAAGAAGAAGGATGAACAAAGTTTCACGGGAAAAAAGAATAGAAAAATACGTACAACAAAGATACTGGAATAATTAGAAAACTGAAAGATTGAAAAAAATAAAACCACTAAAAAAATGACCGAATTCGGGAAAATAACAAATAAAACTTAAAGAAAAAATGAACAAAGTGGGGAAAATAACAACAAAAAACCTAAAGAAAAAAATCCCCTAAAGAGTAACAATAACAAAAAATAAAAGAACCAAAAAGTTACCAAAATTCGGAAAAGTAATGGAAAACCTAAAGAAAAAAAAAACTGGTGTTCTAGAATTGTTTTATTACTTAATTTTACAATATTTAATAATCGATAAATTTAAATGGTTTTTCATTAAAAGAGCCATTTATAATAAAAATCAAGGAAAACGCAAAAAAAGAAGAAATATTAATAAAAACGATATAAGAAGAAGGATAAATAAAGAAAGTTTTTCATGGGAAGAAAATAGAAAAATAAACGCACAAAAGATACTGGACTAATTAGAAAACTGAGAGATTGAAAAAAAAGATAAAACCACTTAAAAATGACCGAATTCAGGAAAATTACAATAAAAATCTAAAGAAAAAACTCATTAAATCTCATAGACACCAAAAAATTGACCAAAATTCAGAAAACCAAGAAAAAACTTGAAGAAAATAAATTCCCTAAAGATTAAAAATAACAAGAAATAAAAATTACCGAAATACAGGAAAGTAACAAAAAAATTCCCTAAAAACTGAAAGTAACAAAAATAAAAGCACTATAAAATAACTAAATTCGGAAAAGTAATAAAAACCCTAAATAAATAAATTCCCCGAAAATATAAAAAAAAAAAAGAACTAAAAAAGTTACCAAAATGCAGAAAAGTAACAAAAAACCTGAAGAAAAAAAAAGTTGCAATATTTAATAATCGATAAAATTAAATGGATTTTCATTAAAAAAGCAATTTATGGTAAAATTAAAGAAATAAATTTAGAATAATGATATTAAATGCAGGTAAAAATCAAGAAAAACACAAAAAAAAGAAGAAACATTAATAAAAACGATATACGAAGAATAAATAAACAACATTTCATGGGAAGAAAATAGAAAAATAAACATAAAACAAATACCGAAACAATAGAAAAACTAAAAGATAAAAAAAAATAAAAAATTACATACTAGAAAGTGCACAAAATATAAAAAAATATATTAAAAACATTGAAATAAGTAAAAAAAAAAACATACAAATAATGAACCACATAAATTAGAAGAAGAAATTATACAAATTCAATAAACAATGATAATAATAATAATTTGCAAAAAACGCAAAATTAATTTCCAAATTTTGATACGACTTCAACTCGGTCGATAAAAAACGAAATTTCGAAAAAAAAACACTATCGCGACGAGGGAAAAATAAAATAAAATAAAGTGCGTTCCGTCGCCCCTCTCCCCCGCTTTTTTTCGCCCCCTCTTTGTCCCGAGGGTGCGTCCCACCCCTTTTTCCCCTTCGCACATTTGCGATTATCGCGTATCGGCCCTTCGACCCCGACTTTCGGGGCGGGAAACAACCCCTAAAAAAATCGTCATTATCAAAAGGGGCGACGGCGGCCATCTTGAAATTTTTTTAATCGAGTACGCTTTATTTATTAAAAGAAGAAGAAGAAGAAGAAAGTTGGTTGTAACCTCAAATTTGGTTCGGAAAAGTTTTTTAGTAAACATTTTTCAGGTTAGCCAACTGTTTTGTGACGTCACGATTAAAAAAAAAAAAGAAGAAAAACGTTAAGTTCGTTTTAGAACTATCGCCGATTCGATTCAAGATTGTTTTTTTTTTTTTTTGTATTGGTAACATTTATATTTTTTAAATTGTAAGAAACTTTTTCTGTTTCTTCTTGTACTTCGTTCTTCGGATTAATAATTGTTGTTTTTTTTTTTTAAATGTCGACGACCGTGGGGTTAAATTATTACTTGGGGTAAATAAAAATTTTTCCGCTTTAAAACTTCTTAAAATGTTGTAAATCATACAGTTATTCAAACGTTATCATTTTATCTTGTTATTTTTTAGTCTTTAGGGGTATTTATTTTCTTTAGGTTTTTTCTTACTTTTATGAATCTTGGGATTTTATTTTTTTCAGGTTTTCTTCCTTTTATGAATCTTGGGATTTTCTTTTCTTCAGGTTGTTTCTTACTTTTCTGAATTTTGGTCACATTTTTTAGTAATTTTTTTTTTTGGTATTTATTTTTGCTTAGGTTTTTTCTTACTTTTCTGAATTTTGGGATTTATTTTCTTTAGGTTTTTCATTACTTTTCTGAATTTTGGTCTGTATTTAGTTCTTATTTTTTTCTTAATTTTTTGTTTTCAGGGAATTTATTTTCTTTAGGTTTTTTCTTACTTTTCTGAATTTTGAGATTTTATTTTCTTCAAGTTTTTTATTACTTTTCTGAATTTTGGTAACTTTTTAGTTCTTTTTTTTTTTTGGTAATTTCTAGGGACTTTATTTTGCCAGAAAGTTTTTTTTAGTATCCAGCGCATTCTTTTTTGAGAACCTTGAATTTTACTTAAAACGGCGGATCGTTTTTTGAAAAATTAGTTTTTTCTGAAAATTTTCCTTTTTTTTTCTACAAAAATGACATTTTAAAAAAGTGACCTTCGGGGGATTTTTTTCTTCAAGTTTTTTGTTATATTCCTGAATTTTGGTTCTTTTTTTTTAATAACTTTTCAGTTTTTGGGGGATTTATTTTCTTCAGGTTTTTTTGTTACTTTCCTAAATTTTAGTCACTTTTTTAGTTCTTTTTTTTGTTACTCTCTAGTCTTTAGGGAATTTATTTTTTTCAAGTTTTTTGTTATTTTCCTGAATTTTGGTTCTTTTTTTTTTAATAACTTTTCAGTTTTTGGGGGATTTATTTTCTTCAGGTTTTTTTGTTACTTTCCTAAATTTTAGTCACTTTTTTAGTTCTTTTTTTGTTACTCTCTAGTCTTTAGGGAATTTATTTTTTTCAAGTTTTTTGTTATTTTCCTGAATTTTGGTTCTTTTTTTTTTAATAACTTTTCAGTTTTTGGGGGATTTATTTTCTTCAGGTTTTTTTGTTACTTTCCTAAATTTTAGTCACTTTTTTAGTTCTTTTTTTGTTACTCTCTAGTCTTTAGGGAATTTATTTTTTTTAGTTTTTTGTTATTTTCCTGAATTTTGGTTCTTTTTTTTAATAACTTTTCAGTTTTTGGGGGATTTATTTTCTTCAGGTTTTTTTGTTACTTTCCTAAATTTTAGTCACTTTTTTAGTTCTTTTTTTGTTACTCTCTAGTCTTTAGGGAATTTATTTTTTTCAAGTTTTTTGTTATTTTCCTGAATTTTGGTTCTTTTTTTTTTAATAACTTTTCAGTTTTTGGGGGATTTATTTTCTTCAGGTTTTTTTGTTACTTTCCTAAATTTTAGTCACTTTTTTAGTTCTTTTTTTGTTACTCTCTAGTCTTTAGGGAATTTATTTTTTTTAGTTTTTTGTTATTTTCCTGAATTTTGGTTCTTTTTTTTAATAACTTTTCAGTTTTTGGGGGATTTATTTTCTTCAGGTTTTTTTGTTACTTTCCTAAATTTTAGTCACTTTTTTAGTTCTTTTTTTGTTACTCTCTAGTCTTTAGGGAATTTATTTTTTTCAAGTTTTTTGTTATTTTCCTGAATTTTGGTTCTTTTTTTTTTAATAACTTTTCAGTTTTTGGGGGATTTATTTTCTTCAGGTTTTTTTGTTACTTTCCTAAATTTTAGTCACTTTTTTAGTTCTTTTTTTGTTACTCTCTAGTCTTTAGGGAATTTATTTTTTTTAGTTTTTTGTTATTTTCCTGAATTTTGGTTCTTTTTTTTAATAACTTTTCAGTTTTTGGGGGATTTATTTTCTTCAGGTTTTTTTGTTACTTTCCTAAATTTTAGTCACTTTTTTAGTTCTTTTTTTGTTACTCTCTAGTCTTTAGGGAATTTATTTTCTTCAAGTTTTTTGTTATTTTCCCGAATTTTAGTGACTTTTTTAGTTCTTTATTTTTCGTTACATTTTAGTCTCTAGCTAATTTATTTTCTTCAATTTCTTTGTTATTTTCCTGAATTTTGCTTACTTTTCAGTTCCTTCTCGTTGTTTTTTTTTTTTTTAAACCAGTTTTTCAACCGTTTTCCCCTATTTTCGCCCCAACCCAACAACTTTCGTACCCTCTCGGCTCCCCCCGACCGCCGCCACAGTGCAGCAAACGAACAAACCCGAACCCGCTCGCTCTTCGTTAACGGAAACGCCCGAACCCCCGTTCGCTATTTTCCCTCTTAAAGCGGAACTCCGCGTTCGCTTTTAAATTTAAAGCCCGATAGACCCTCTCGGAGGAAACGCGGCGTTGCCGGCTCTTCTTCGACAGAGGGCGCGCGAATCGCCGCGACGAACGAACCTCGTTCCGCGGTTTCGGCAACGTCGCACTTTCGTGACTTTAATGGCCGCGCGCGGAGAAATCGCGTGACGTCGCCGGCGGGGCGGAGAGGGGGCGAATTAATAAATAAATAAAATAAAGAACGCACGGGCGTATTTTGAAAGTGAAGTGAAGAATTGTTCGATTATTCGTTGATGTTCGCGTTTAAATTCGTTAAAATATTGTTAAAGTGAAGTACATAGTTTTCTTCGTTATCGGCCGGATTGTTGGTTCGGATCGAAAAAGTGTGTGCGCGGTGTAAAAATAAAAAAACGCAGTGTTGGAATTTGGAAATTATCGGTTGTTCTTTGTTTGTTTGTTTGTTTGTTTGTTTGTGTATTTGTGAGTTTGTTTGTTTTTTTTTTGCTTTGGAATTAGATAAACGAAGAATGTGAATGTTGTTGCTGTTCGAAGTGCTTTTATTTTTGAGCTGAAACGATGTTAAGTATGTTAAGAAATTTTTTATTTTTTTTATTTTGCTAGTTTTTATTTTATTTTCTTAATTTTCTGAATTTTGGTCATTTTTTAGTTCTTTTTTTTTTAGTATTTAGGGGATTTATTTTCTTCAATCTTTTTTGTTATTTTTCTGAATTTTTATCAATTTTTTTTTAGTTCTTTTTATTTTTGTTATTTGTTCTTTTCTTTTTTTTTTAGCGATTTTTTTTCTTCAGGTTTTTTCTTATTTCTCTGAATTTTGGTCATTTTTTAATTTTTTACTGGTTACTGTATATTATAGGGGATTTATTTTCTTCAAGTTCTTTTATTACTTTTCTGAATTTTGGTCACTTTTTTAGTTCTTTTTTTTTGTAACTTATTAGTTTTTAGGGGATTTATTTTCTTCAGGTTATTTTATTATTTTTCTGAATTTTGATCATTTTTTGGTTCTTTTATTATTTTATTTTCTTTCGATTTTTTTTTTTTACTAATTTTCTGAATTTTGGTCCCTTTTTTTTAGTTCTTTTTTTTTGTTATTTTTCGTGTTTATGAGATTTAGTGAAGAATTTTTTCTTTAATTTTTCTATTATTTTCCAGTTATATAAAAGTTTTTTAATGCTCTTACCGTTATTCAAATTTTACCCATTTTCGAGCAAAAATCCGGAAATTTTCGAAAATTTTCGAGCGCGTCTACTTTTAAAATTTAATAACTCAAAAACTATTCGAGATATCGATTTGAAACAAAAACCATCGGAAAGACAAAAGACGAGACTATTCGAAAACCGAAATTTCCTTTCTTCGATTTAATATACGGCAAAGTTATTAAATTTTAAATTCGGAAAAAATATTTTTTGGTCCTTCGCTCACTTAAAAAATCCCCACGTCTACGCCACTGAAATCGAAACGACGAAACCGCATTCATTTTAAAGACGAATAAATTCTCTATCGAAACATACAAAAAACTCGGCCATATCTTAAATAGTAACAAAATGGCGGACGATTCAAATTTGGATTTCGAAAAAAAAATCGCATTCGAAAGGGGGTGGTACCCTTGAATGAAAAAAATTTTTTTTTTAATTTTTGATTTTCCTGAAATTTTGAATCCGGGCCGTTTCGAGATCGAGAAATTCAAAGAAACGGTCCGTTCACCAAAAAAAAAATTCCTTCACGGGAAAATTGGGTTTTTTTTTATTACTTTTGGAATTTTTCTTAAAAATTCGCGTTTTTCTCGAAGATCCGCCTTTTTTCGCTTTTTTTTCTACAAAAATCACATTTAAAACAAAAAAAGTGACCTTCAGGGAATTTTTCTTTTTCAAGTTTTTCATTACTTTCCTGAAATTTGGGATTTTAGTTTTAGTTATTTTTTTCTTCTTTTTAGTATTTATTTTTTTCAGGTTTTTTTGTTATTTTTCTGAATTTTGGCAACTTTTTAGTTCTTTTTTTGGTTATTTTAAATGACTTTTTATTTTGCCAAGAAGTCATTTTTAGTTTTCAGCGCATTTTTTTTTTTTGGGAAATTAAATTTTTCTCAAAATTTTTCTTTAGAAAATCATTTTTCTCAAAATTTCGCTTTTTTATCGAAGTTCCGCCGTTTTTTGAAAAATTCGTGTTTTTTTCTTCCAAGTTTTTTGTTATTTTGTCTTTAGGGAATTTTTTTCTTCGGATATTTTTTGTTACATTCCTGAATTCTGGTTATTTTATATTTTTTACTTAGGCTTTAGGGGATTTATTTTCTTCAAGTTTTTCATTGCTTTTCTGAATTTTGGTAACTTTTTAGATCTTTTTTTGGTTATTTTTAGTGACTTTTTATTTTGAGAGGTTTTTTTCTTGAGATTTTTAGTTACTTTCCTGAATTTCGGCCATTTTTTAGTTCTTTTTTCTGAATTTTGGGATTTTATTTTCTTCAGGTTTTTCATTACTTTTGTGAATTCCCGTTATTTTTTTAGTTCTTTTTTTATTGTTACTTTTTACTCTTTAGGGGATTTATTTTCTTTAGTTTTTTTTTCTTACTTTCCTAAATTCTGTATTTGTTTTTAATTCTTTTATTTTTTATTATTTTCCGAACTCTTTTGAAACGTTTTCTTGACACCGTCGGAATTTCATTTATTTTTTCGCTTTTATAAAAATTCGGTTAAAAAACTCTTGCGAATTATTTTTCCAAAAAATTCCCAAAATAATTTTTTATCCTTTTTTATTCGACGGATTTTTCGAAATTTTTTCTACATTTTTAATTGAAACGAATAAAAAAATGCGTTTTACTTTAATAAAATATTCTGCCGACGGAAAAAGAATAAAAACGAAATTTTCTTGTTTTTTATATTTTATTATTAGTTTCGGCCGTTTAAAATTTTTCACTTTTTTAAACGATTTTTAACGAAAAAAATGTGGGATTTTTTTTTTTTTTTTTTTAAACAGATTGTGAATAAAAGCGTTCAATTTTGTACATTTTTCGATAAAATTTTATAAATTTCGATTTGTTTACAACGAATTCCGGTTGAAATGTTTAAATTTTTCCCATTTTTTCGTTAATTTTTGGTGTTTTCGCAACAGAAAATTGAGAAACGTCGATTTTTTTAGAAGGAATTCGAATTAAATTTCGGATTTTTGATTTTTTTGAACAGATCTTCGACTTTTTTAGAACCTTTTCGGAGTGTGAATTAATTTTCTTTAACAAATTCAGAGCGAAAAAGTCAAATTTTCAACTTTTTTGACGAGTTTGAAGCGAAAATGTCAACTTTTTCTAACTTTAAAATTAATACAAAAAATATCCTAAAACACCGCAATTTTAAAACTGTTTTACTTCTTCTTCTAATTTCAACACTACTAAACACCACTTTTTATTTCATCCCCACATTTCTCCAAACCCCCCAACCCCCCTCTTTCCCTCTCCACCCCCTTTCCGAAAAAAATCCGCGGTCCTTCGCCAACAAAAAAAAAAGAAAAAAAACCGCGTCGGCGCCGCTGGTCTTGTCTACGCACAACACTTAATAATCCCTTTTCTCGATCATCCCCTTCTCCGCCCCCCGCCGCGCCCGCCCTTGCGCGCCGGGTGTGCGACCGACGGGGCGAAATAAACGAGGGTCGTCGAGGGGGAGAAAAACACCCCGGGGGGTGGTTCGCCCCGACGACGACGAGAGGGTCGAGTTAATCGGAAATTTCTCCCCCTTATTCTTCGCGTACTTACGTACGCGGACGTCCTGTATATAATAATGTCGGCGGATCCGTGAAATTGGGGGAGCAATTAAAAAGAGGAAAAAGAAGAAGAAGAGCGGGGTGTTAATTCGGAAAGAAGAAGAAAACTGAAAACGAACTAAAAAATGGCTGAAATTCAGAAAAGTAAGAAAAAACATGAAGAAAATAAAATCCCCTAAAGAAAAAAAAAGAACTCAAACATGGCTGAAATTCAGAAAAGTAAGAAAAATCTTGAATAAAAATAAATTCCCTAAAGACTAAAAAGTAATGAAAGAAAAGGAAATAAAAAATGGCCGAAATTCAGAAAAGTAAGAAAAAACTTGAAGAAAATAAAATCCCCTAAAGACAAAAAAAAAGAACTAAAAAATGGCTGAAATTCAGAAAAGTAAGAAAAAACATGAAGAAAATAAATTCCCTAAAGACTAAAAAGTAATGAAAGAAAAGGAAATAAAAAATGGCCGAAATTCAGAAAAGTAAGAAAAAACTTGAAGAAAATAAAATCCCTTAAAGAAAAAAAAAAAAAAAAAAGAACTAAAAAATGACTGAAATTCAGAAAAGTAAGAAAAAACATGAAGAAAATAAATTCCCTAAAGACTAAAAAGTAATGAAAGAAAAGGAAATAAAAAAAAATGGCCGAAATTCAGAAAAGTAAGAAAATAATAAAAAAAAAATAGAAAAATGACATTTTCGCTTAAAACTCGTTAAAAAAAGTCAAAAAGTTGACATTTTTGCTATAAATTGGCTAAAAAAGTTAAAAACATTTTCGCTCTGAATTTTGCAACAAAATGTTAAAAATTTGACATTTTCACTTCGAACTCGTTAAAAAAGTTAAAAACTTGACATTTTTGCAAAAAAGTTGAAAAGTTGACATTTTCGCTCTGAATTTGTTAAAGAAAATTAATTCACACTCCGAAAAGGTTCTAAAAAAGTCGAAGATCTGTTCAAAAAAATCAAAAATTCCAAAATTCAGAAAAATAAAAATCTGAAGAAAATAAAAGCCCTAAAGACTAAAAAGTAACAAAAAAATAACTAAAAAATTACCAAAGCTTAGGAGAGTAACAAAAAAATGTGAAGAAACAAAATTCCCTAAAGGTAAAGACAATAAAAAAGAACTAAAAAAATAACCAGAATTTAAGAAAGTAACGAAAAACTTGAAGAAAAAAATTCCCTAAAGACAAAATAACTAAAATTCAGGAAAATAACAAAAAAACTTGGAAGAAAAAAACACGAATTTTTCAAAAAAACGGCGGAACTTCGATAAAAAAGCGAAATTTTGAGAAAAATGATTTTCTAAAGAATAATTTTGGGAAACGTTCGAAATTTTGAGAAAAATTTAATTTCCCAAAAAAAAAAATGCGCTGAAAACTAAAAATGACTTCTTGGCAAAATAAAAAGTCATTTAAAATAACCAAAAAAAGAACTAAAAAGTTGCCAAAATTCAGAAAAATAACAAAAAAACCTGAAAAAAATAAATACTAAAAAGAAGAAAAAAATAACTAAAACTAAAATCCCAAATTTCAGGAAAGTAATGAAAAACTTGAAAAAGAAAAATTCCCTGAAGGTCACTTTTTTTGTTTTAAATGTGATTTTTGTAGAAAAAAAAGCGAAAAAAAGGCGGATCTTCGAGAAAAACGCGAATTTTTAAGAAAAATTCCAAAAGTAATAAAAAAAAACCCAATTTTCCCGTGAAGGAATTTTTTTTTTGATGAACGGGCCGTTTCTTTGAATTTCTCGATCTCGAAACGGCCCGGATTCAAAATTTCAGGAAAATCAAAAATTAAAAAAAAAATTTTTTTCATTCAAGGGTACCACCCCCTTTCGAATGCGATTTTTTTTTCCAAATCCAAATTTAAATCGTCCGCCATTTTGTTACTATTTAAGATATGGCCGAGTTTTTTGTATGTTTCGATAGAGAATTTATTCGTCTTTAAAATGAATGCGGTTTCGTCGTTTCGATTTCAGTGGCGTAGACGTGGGGATTTTTTAAGTGAGCGAAGGACCAAAAAATATTTTTTCCGAATTTAAAATTTAATAACTTTGCCGTATATTAAATCGAAGAAAGGAAATTTCGGTTTTCGAATAGTCTCGTCTTTTGTCTTTCCGATGGTTTTTGTTTCAAATCGATATCTCGAATAGTTTTTGAGTTATTAAATTTTAAAAGTAGACGCGCTCGAAAATTTTCGAAAATTTTCGGATTTTTGCTCGAAAATGGGTAAAATTTGAATAACGGTAAGAGCATTAAAAAACTTTTATATAACTGGAAAATAATAGAAAAATTAAAGAAAAAATTCTTCACTAAATCTCATAAACACTAAAAATAACAAAAAAAAAGAACTAAAAAAAAGGGACCAAATTCAGAAAAGTAGTAAAAAAAAACTTGAAGAAAATAAATCCCCTAAAGACTAAAAAGTTACAAAAAAAAAGAACTAAAAAAGCGACTAAAATTCAGGAAAGTAAAAAAGAACCTGAAAAAAATAAAATCCCAAAATTCAGAAAAATAAGAAAAAACCCAAAGAAAATAAATTCCCCAAAGGCAAAAAAATAAGAAAAATTCGTAGATTCGATCGAGATTTCGATTTAGAGAGAAAACGACGAACGTTTCTTTTCCCCGTTTTACCCCGAAAATCTAATTTACGGGATCCGATTATAAATTTCCCGGTTCGAGTTAAAAATTCGCCCTGTATATCCGGAAAAAAAAGAAAATTTAAACAGTGGCGCATCTATTCTTTCCGAAAAATACGTCGCGCCGCTGCTTTTTCAACAAATAAAAAGTTGAAAAAAAAAATGAACTGTTGATTTTTTTTCGATTTCAAGGAAAAATTCACCGAAAAAATTTAAAAAACTTGACATTTTCTTCGGAATTTTTCATTACTTTTCTGAATTTTGGTCATTTTTTGTTTTTGTTATTTTTTAGTTTTTAGGGGATTTTATTTTGTTCAAGTTTTTTCTTACTTTTCTGAATTTTGGGATTTTATTTTCTTTAAGTTTATCGTTACTTTTCTGAATTTTGGTCATTTTTTACTTCTTTTTCTTTTGTTATTTTTTTTGTCTATAGGAAATTTATTTTCTTTAGGTATTTTCTTATTTTTCTGAATTTTGGTCATTTATTTTCTTCAGGTTTTTTCCTGGTGTACTGAATATTGCTAACTTTTTAGTTCGTTATTTTTTTGTCTTTAGGGGATTTATTTTCCTCAAGTTTTCTTACTGTTCTGAATTTTGGGATTTTATTTTCTTTAAGTTTTTCGTTACTTTTCTGGATTTTAGTCATTTTTTAGTCCTTTTTTTCTTTTATTATTTTTAATTACGATTTTCGAATTTCGATTAAATCCAACGGTATTTCGTAGAGGGCGCTCCGCGAACCCTTCGAGAGAAAAAACCCCGGGGCGCCGGCACTGGCCCACCCGAAACTTTCGAGGCAGGTCAAAATCGGTCCGCTTTTATTGGTCCGCGATTCTTCGAAAAACGCACCCGTCGAGAGGGGGGGGGGAGAGGGGCGGCGAGGGTGCACCCATCGAAGTAGGAGGAGAGGGGCGAAGGAAGGGTGGTGGGGGGAGGGGTGAAGGTATTCCCGGTTCCCGTCAGTGTTCGGTTCCGCTCCGCTCCGGGTCGCGTTCCGAACTATTTATTTTATTTTTTTCGTCTCGAACCGAAAAAATGAAAAACGCGACGAGGCGTTTTTTAACGATTCGTTTTTAGTTTCGGTGCGCGGCACCATGAAAGTGGGGGTGGGGGGAGGCGAAGCGCGCGCCCTCTTCACGCTGAAGTACAAAACTCCGTTCAAGGTCGAAACGTTGAGGGAGTACGGGGGACGAAACGTCGTCGACGACGACAAGAAACGACGAACGTAAGCGAAAAAATGGACGGTTTTTTAGTTCGATGATTCGTTAAATTTACTCGATGATTCGTTAAATTTGCCCGGTTTTAGTTCGTTTGTGCAAAAAGTGGAACTCGACCCGCCTCGATGATTCCTTAAATTTGTTCGATGATTCCTTAAATTTGTCCGGTGATTCGTTAAATTTGTTCGATGATTCCTTAAATTTGTCCGGTGATTCGTTAAATTTGTTCGATGATTCGTTAAATTTGCGCGGTTTTAGTTCGTTTGTGAAAAAAGTGGAACTCGAATTATTCAAAATTTCACGAAAAATAAGTTGTAGAAAAAAAAATTAGAAAAGTACTTTCCAAAAAAACTTAATAACGAAAAAAAGTTTAATTTTTCATTAAAATTTAAGGGAAAAAAATGAAAATTTATACGAAATGACCAAATTTTTATTAACATTCGCTGGAAAAAAATTACCTAATTTCAATTTAAAAATTCAAACCGTCAAAATCAAATTTTTCTTCTTCTTTTTTTAACAATGACAGTTGACATTTTTTAAAAGTTTCTTCTTCTTTTTTTTTAAAAAAAGTTCAATTCAATTTAAATTTGAGAAAAGTTCGATTTTCATTCAAATTTAAGAGGAAAAAATTTTTGAAATTTGTTGAATTTCGACCAGAATAATTGGAATTTCGATTAAAAACATAAACTTTTTTCAAATTTTGATTAAAAAAATTTCGCCAGATTTTAACCAAAAAAAAAAAATGTTCATTTTTGTTGAAATTTTACGGAAAAAAATTAAGCTTTTAAGAAAAACGTTAAATTTTGACGATCGTTTGAAGAAAAAAAAGAAAAAGCTTAATTTCGATTAGAATTTAAAAAACCGACAATAATTTACCAATTACAAATTATCTAGGCAACACTAAACGCACTTTGACGTAACGTCGGTTGCATATACCAACAGGCGTCAAAATACCGTTAAACGAGAAATGAGAAGAAAAAAACCCATAGGCGTACTGTTTTTTATTTTTTTTAATTATCGATTGTTCACTAATTAAAAAAAACATTTATCGGCGCTACACTCTACAAAAAAAAGATTTATTTATTACCATTCGTTTTTAATTTCGTATTTATAAATATTAATAACCCAACCTTAAAATACATTTTCTTTAAATATACGGGGCGCGCCGTTCGTATTAATTAATATTAAGAAGACAGCAGCGGCGTCCCGACGACGGGGGGGGGGGGGGGGCGGTTTCTTTTATAAAACCAAGTAAAAAAGTTACTTCCTTGAAATTCAATTTTCAAAACCGAATTTTCTCTCTACTCTTTTCCAGATCTCAGCATTACGACAACCTACAACAAGCCGAAAGCCAAAAACAACCCCTAAAAGACACGACCAACACCCCCACCAAGTCGAAACACGAGGACAACAACAACCAAGAACCCGAATCGACGCAACAAGACAACAACGAAATCGTCGTCACCAACAACAACAACAACAACGGGCAGCAACAACAACAACAACAACAGGGCAGCAGATCGTTGCAGTGTTTGGAAACGCTCGCCCAAAAGGCGGGAATACACGACATCACCCCCGACGATTGTAAATACGATGTCGCCAACACGTTGTTGAACTTGGACAGGGGACACGAATTCATCAAACAGAACGTCGACAACACCGGTGAGTACCTCCCACTCTTCCCCCCCCTCCCCCCACACCGAAATCCTCAAAAAATAGTAGTACTTAATATTGTCGTTTCGTAGCTCATTTGACGATAACGATGAGCGATTTGAACAAGCAACAAATGGACGCGAACGCTCAAGCGCAGGCCCAGGCGCAAGCGGTACAACAACAGCAACAACAGATGCAACAGGTGGCGTTGCAGCAACAGGAACAACAACAACAACAGCAACAACAGACTTTGGTACCCGCCCAAAGTCCCCACATGCAACAAGTGACCGTAAGCAATTCAGGTTAGTACTCTATAGTTTTTTTTTTTTTTTGCTTCCGTATTAAATACGTTATGAAATTTTGTGTCGCGTCGGTAGGGACGTCTATGGGCCCGCCCCAGCACGCCGTGTCGATGCACCAGCAGGTGGCCGCCCAGCAGGGGCAGGTGCTGCAAACGCAGAGCGGCGCCCAAGTATTGGCCGCCCAACAATCGGGCAGCACGACCATAACGACGATGTCGCCGCTACAGCAGAGCCAAGCCGCCCACCAACAACAACAACAACAACAGCAACAGATCAGCGCCGATTGGAGCCACGGCCGCGCCGCCGTCCAGGTCATTCAACAGCCGATACAGAACCCGACGTACCTGCAGCAGCTGTACAACGGGCAGGGGCAATTGCTGATGCCCGGCAACATCGGCAACATCGCCCTACATCCGAGCATCAACCCGCAGATCCAGGTGATCGCGAAACCGTTCCAGGGCAACCAAATAGCGCCGCACATGATCGCCACCGCCCAGGGGAAGCAGGTGATCCAGGGCGGGCAGCAAACCGCCTTCCCCGGGTACGCGACGCTGCCCACGATACCGACGACGCAGAACCAACAGACGCTCGTCTTCAGCCAATTGGGCGTCATCAGTTCCCAGCCGAACATTCTGCCGAATCATTCGCAGGGGAACGGGCAGGTCGCCCAACAGAAACCCCAGGAAATGCACAAGGTAAAAACCCGCGAGAGAGAGAGAGAGAGTGAGAGTCACATTTTCGAAACGAAATTTATTATCTCTGTATTTTCGTAGCAGAGCGGGCAGCCGATGCAGTTCGCCCCTTGGCAATTCGCCGCCAACGGCCTCCAACAAGTATGGACGACGACGAACGGATTACAGTCGCAGGCCCTCCAACTCGCCCCCAATCAAATATTCATAAGGGGCACCCAGGCGGACGGCACCCCCGGCATGTTTATACAACAGAACCCGCAGCCCGCGGCCATACAGACGCAGCAACAGAACCGTAAGTCGGATGATACTAATAGTAGTAGTAGTAGTAGTAGTAGTAGTACTGTTTCCTAACGAAAAATACTTACTTTTTTGTTTTCGTAGAGACGCTGGCGACTCCCGGGGCCGTTCAACAGATCGCGAAGCCCCGGGCGGCGAACGAGAACATCCAACCGAAGCAACAGCCCAACAGACCGTTGAACATTCTGCCCTCGAGCCCGGCGAACATCCGGCCCGCCAGTTCGGCGGTTTCGACGCAGACCATCGGCGCCCAAACGCCCGTAAGTACCCCCCACCCCATGTCCCCCTCCCTTTTTCCGCCCCCTATTAGGTGGAACTTGTCTTCCGATCGACGTCGGTCGAATTTTTCGATGTCGGACCGTCGGGGCGATCGGACGTTCCTACAACATTTTTCGAACGAAAACGGGAGATCTCTGAGAGACGATGCGGAAGATTTAAGCGCGTCTCTTCGTTCCCCTCCCGACAACATTTATTCTTCTTTTTCTTCTTCTTCTTTATTTCGTTTTAATGAATCGTTTGGTGTTTCGTAGGCTTCGATGGGCGGCAAACCGGTGGCGAAAATTCGAACTAAAACGCCGCAAATAAGGACGTCGCCGGCGCCGAAGGCGGACGCCGCCAATCAAACGCAAATCAAACCGTACATGCCCCAACAACAACAACAACAACAACAACAACAACAAATCAACAAGTAAGATCGTAATTTAATTTTTTAGATATAGAATTGAAACGTATTTTCTTCTTCTTCTTCAAGGATGTTGGTGATGAATACGAACGGGATGGCGACGGCCGTAACGCCCGGGTCGCCCATGACCGTGGAAAAAGCCCAACAACTCGTCAACCAGTCCAAAACGCTACAACAACAACAACAGCAACAGAACAATCAGCAGCAGGCGCAACAGGCGGTGGTGATGCAGCAACTGCAACAGCAGCAGCAACAAGCGATGCAGCAGTACCAATTGCAGCAGCAGCAGCAACAACAACAACAACAACAACAACAGAACCAATCGCATCAAACGCCCCAGCACATCCAACCCAAACCGATGATGAGTAAATATAAATTTATATATAAATATATTAATTAAGTAGTTGTAATTAATTATAATTTTTTTTCCAAAGTCCAAACGATTCCGACGCTGCCCGGGCAACAATTGTCGATGGCGGGCGACCGCCCCATTATGCCCGTGGTCTCGATGTCCGCCCAAGGCAACTCCCAGCAGGTGCAACAACAGCTCCAACAGCAGCAGCAGCAGCAGCAGCAACTCGCCACCATCCAACAGAGTCTGCCCTTGCAGTCGAACCTCGCGGTCGCCCAACAACCGATGCAAATGAACCTCCAACAACTCCAACAGGTACGACAACTTCGAATTGCTCGTCGTTTTTAAGATAATCGATCGATGTTTGTTTATTTGTTTTTGGGGCAGCTGCAGCAAATGGCGCCGCCCGGCACGATAATCGGGCAGATACAAACGACGGCCGCCCCCCAACCGACGACGGTTCTGCCCCAGGCGACGGCGAGCCACGTTCAGCAAATTCATGGGGCCGGGCCCCATCAGATCGCCGTCGCGCAGGCCCAACAAGTTCCCTTGGCCCCCCCCACGGTACCGCCGATGCAGAAGGAGGCGCCCCTCGACACGGGGGAGGGCGGCCCCGTCGCCGCCCAAGTGGACGGCGCCAAAGACGCCGCCCCCGACGGTAACTAAACCAAATATTTATTATTGGAACGAAGAGAAATCTTAGTTTTCTTTGTTTACCTCGATATTTTATCGGATTTAGGTTAAGGTTAGGTTAAGGTTAGGTTAGGTTAGTTTAAGGTTAGGTTAGGTTAGTTTAAGGTTAGGTTAGGTTAGGATAGGATAGTTTAAGGTTAGGTTAGGTTAGTTTAGGTTAGTTTAAGGTTAGTTTAAGGTTAGGTTATGTTAGGTTAGTTTAAGGTTAGGTTAGGTTAGGTTAGGTTAGGTTTTTCTTCTTCTTTTGATTTCTACTCTGTCAGCAATTTCGTTGTTTGGTTTCATTTTTTTTTATCGTCGCACGCGTTCGTGCACGTAAATTACAACGAGGAAACATAATTAATTCTCAAATATTCGAAAAAACGTTGTATTTCAAAAACGGAAGAGCCAATATTATAATTTAATTTGTGTACGGACGAAAAAAAAAAAAAAAACGGGTTTCGTAAACTTTTTTAATTCTTAACTCGTATTTATTACGTTATTTTCTAATTTCCGATCGCACCCACCCTGTACACAACGATGTGTCGCCACACGAATTTGTCCGAAAAAAAAATACTATAAACGAGTTGGTAGCACTGATACAACAAACTTCACCCGTTATCACAGTTAATTTAATTCGAAAAAAAATATAAACTATAAATAAGTTGGTAGCACTGAGACAACAAACCTTACCTGTCGTCACAGTTATTTCAAATTCGAATAGTTTCGGTGTCAAAAAAGAAATACGGAGCTGAGGCGCCGCGACGCTTCCAAAAAACCAAAACGACCGATTCGGTAACTCAATTTATTATTATTAATTAATTAATTTTGTTTTTTGGGTTTTCCAGCTCCGTCGAGCCACCCGGAGGGCGGCAAAGAGGCGCCGCCCACCGCCGAAGCGAAACCGATCCACCAGAACGGCGTCGAAGCGTCTTCGGTTCAAAGTGGCAGCGCGGCCGCCCCCCTCGTCGAACCGGCGCCCCCGCCGCCCCTCGCCGTCCCCGCCGAAGAGGTCAAAGAGCGCTGCCCCCCGAAGGCGATGGTCAAGCCCCAGGTGCTCACCCACGTCATCGAGGACTTCGTCATCCAGGAGTCGTCGGAGCCGTTCCCGGTGCACAGGGGCGGCGACCTCAAACCGCCCCGCCTCGCCGACGACCAGGAAAAAGACGCCGACGAGCCCCCCAGTACGTACTAACTAAATTTTTTCTTTTCCTTTAAATCGTTTTAATCGAGCCCCTTTTCGTTTTTTTTCGGCAGGAAAGAGGCGGGCCCCCTCGCCGCCCTTCGGCAAAAGCGGCGGCGGCGGCGACACCGCCAAGTGCGAAACGTGCGGCGCCGTCGACCTGAAAACCAAATTCAAGAAGAACAAACGCTTCTGTTCGGCGCAGTGCTCGAAAAACGGAAAATACAAGAGCGACGAGAAGAAGAAATGGGAGAAAGAAGGCCTAATGGAAGTCGACTCGGAATCGGGGGCCGAAAGCGCTTTGAGCCCCAAAACGACCGAAGACGACGTCCCCAAAATCGATCCGATCAAGTGGACGGTGAGTAGTACCGATGTCGTTACCATTAGTAATAGTAGTAGTAGTACCGATGTCGTTACTATTAATAGCAGTAGTAGTACCGATGTCGTTGTTACCACCCTTGTTGCTCCTTTTTTTAACTGTTTTACTGTCGTTTCTTCTTGTTTTCCTTGTTTTAGTGATCGGTTTTTTTTGTTGTTTGGCAGGTGCAAGAGGTGTTCGACTTTATAAAGAATTTGCCCGGCTGTTCGGACTACGCGGAGGATTTTCTGCGCGAGGAAATCGACGGGCAGGCGCTCATGTTGCTCAAGGAGGATCATTTGATGACGGCGATGGCGATGAAATTGGGGCCCGCTTTGAAATTGGTGGCGAAAATCGACGATATGCGAATCGAGAAAGTCGAGCCGACGAAGCAGACGTAGATAATCGAGAAAATAATCGATTTTTGAATCGATTATTTCCGTTGTATATAGAAATATTATTTATATGTTGTGTTTTTGTAAAGAGTGCGTCCGCGACTATTTTTTTTTGTTTTTTTTTTCGTTGTAAAATCCGCTATTTCGATTTTCCGAATGTGGTTGTTTGTCTCTATAAGAAACGGCACGTTTAAGCCCGATTCGCGTGTTAGAAATTTGTAAAAAAAAATAATAAAAGCGAATATTGCTTCGTACGAATATCTGAAGTTCGTCCTTTTACCGTCCATTTTTTTGGTAAAAACAACAACATTTTATCCAACAATTATCCTATATTTATATATAATAATAATAACAATAATCTTATTTATTATACAATTAAAATAAATATAAAAGATAAACTATAATTTTGGAAAATTTGTGACGACTCAACTCGAGATACGTATAGTTTATCTTTTATTATTATTATTATTATTATTGATAGATTCCACAAAATAATTAATTTAATTCTATTATTATTATTATTATTATTATTATTATTATGCTTTTTTGTTAATACAACTCCCTAATTTTTAAGTTTTCCTAAACTGCTGTTTTAAATTAAATTAAATTAAAATTAAATTTCTTCGTTTACGAGTCTCTTCGTTAATTTTTCGAAATGTGACTATTTTTAATATATTTGTTCAAATTTTTTTGTATTTAATACTCGTAACGTTTTTATAGTTAAAAAGCAATCGTAAATTCGTCTTGAATCGTTTTGTATAAATTTTTTAGTCCTGCTTTTGAAATAATGATTTCCGAGCGTCGAGATTTTTCGATGAAATTCTCGAAAAACGCGAAATACCGCTCGGAAAATAATAAATAAAACGTTGAGAGATTCCCCGATGAAAAGTAGAATCCCTGATACTAATTTGTTTAGTTTTTTAATATTTAATTTTTGTGAATTTTGCAAATTTTGGTTTGTCGTTATTTCGAAAAATATTTTGTACCCGTGGAATCTGTTGAATCGAATTTTTTTGGGGCGTATATTTATTTTTTCTTTTGTACTTGCGAATGATCTCATTTTTTTTTTCTAATAGAAACTACGCGAACGGCCGTTTCTTGAAAAAAAAAAAAAAAACAATTATTTTTTTAATTAATTAAATCGATAGACGAAATTTATACTAAAAATTGTGTATATATATATGTACATTTGACCGTTTGTTTTTTTTATAATAAAAACGATTATTTTGCTAGTTTAATTTGTACAGATAGAGATTAACGATTAATTTTTAAGTTTATGTATACGAATTGGCACCCCCCCTTTTGATAAAAAAATAAAAACAAAGGGGGAATTTTTTGTAAATATTTCCAATATTTCCCCCAAGAACGAACGTGTCTCTATTATCTGTGCAATGTTCTAATTTCCGAGAAAATCGCGCAACTTTCTAATTTGATATTCGTTAATATACTGCCACTAATTATAATAAATTTGTAATTTGTACGGTTGTTTTTCTTTTTCCTTGACAAATCAATTTAATAAAACAGACTGGAAAAAAAAGATATCTTTCTAATGCAGACATAAATAACATTAACAAAATTGTATTTTAAAAATTCGTCAATTTAAAAGAGATTGAAATAAAAGTATTTGTTTAATTTAGACCTAGAAAAGAATAAAAAAACAAAAATGTATATATTTTAACAACTAATTTTATTATCAATCTTTTAGACAACAATTTAAAACAAACTGAAATAAAGATATTTGTTTAATTTAGACATAGAAAAGAATAAATAAGAGTAAAAAAAAACAAAAAACTGTATTTTAATGACGACTTATTTTATTATCAATATTTTACACATCAATTTAAAAGTGATTGAAATAAAGATATTTCTTTAGTGTAAACATTTAGAAAGGAATAAATAAGAAGAAAAATAAAATAACTTCATTAAATTAGCAATCTTTTACACATCAATCTAAAACAAACTGAGAAATAAAAATGTTTGTTTAATTTAGACATAGAAAAGAATAAAAACAATTGTGTAATTTAACAACTTATTTTATTATCAATATTTTACACATCAATTGTAAATAGACTAAAAGAAATATATTTTTCTAATGTAGACATAGAAAAGAATAATTTAGAAGAAAAACAAAATAATTTATTGTATTAGCAATTTTTTACACAAATTTAATACAAATTGAAATAAAGATATTTGTTTAATGTAGAAAAATAAATAAGAACAAAAACAAGTGTGTGTATTTTAACGACTTTTATTATATTATCAATATTTTACACATCAATTTAAAAGTGATTGATTGAAATAAAAATATTTGTTTAATTTAGACATAGAAAAGAATAAATAAGAGTAGAAAAACAAAATAATTTATTGTATTATTAGAGTAATTTTTTACACAACTTAAAAAATAGACTGAAATAAATTTGTTTAGTGTAGACATATATATATATAGAAAGGAATAAATAAGATTTATAAACAAAAAAAAATTGTATTTAATAACTAACTTATTGTATTATTATATTATTTTGCGCGTCAATTTAAAAGAGATTGAAATAAAGATATTTCTTTAGTGTAGAGACATAAATAAGAAGAAAAACAACTGTGTGTGTGTGTGTGTGTGTGTGTATTTGAACGACTTGTTATATATATTATCAATATTTCACACATCAATTTATTACAGTGAATTCAATCATGTGGTCGTTAATTTTCGGGGCGTTTTGTTCTCCGTCTCGTCGTACTCGATTTCCAACACGGGCGGCCCTTTTCCTCTACGCCAATTTCTCCCCTTAACTTCTGGGGCCAAATCCTCAATGTCCGACCCCCCGGACGACTCGAAACTCGAATCCAAATCCACCGGGACCGCGTCCCCGCTCTCGCTCTCCGCCTCCACGAATTCTCGGCCCCCATCCTCGATTTCCCGCTCCTGTTCGGCCTGCAGAAAAGCGTCCTTCGAGACGCCGTACAGGTCCCCGTACACCCCCTGTTTCAGCCGTTCTAAGAGCGCCTTTTCCACGCCGCTCTCCAGGCGGGCGGCGAGCAGCGCCTTTTCCTCGCGCCTCCGCTCCCTCCGCTCCACTTTGCTCTGAATGGGGACGATCAATTTCCGCCTGCGGAGCGCCAATTTCCGCGTGCGGATCAACGACTGCGTTATCTTGACGAAGCGCTGCTTGCACTTGGATTTGAGGAAGGCGGGCCAGTGGAGGAGGCCGGCGTCGATTTGCCGGACGGCTTTTTCGAAGTTTCGCGACAATTTGGTGCGTTGCCACGTTTCGCGGGGGAACGGGCTGCGCTCCGCCGTTTTGGCGAATAAATAGACGACGCCGTTTTCTTCTCTGACGGTGGCGTATCGGCTGTTGGCGAGGGGGCACGACGACCTGGTGCACAGCCCCGTCAGGTTGTACTCGTTGCGGCAGAACTTTTGCCCCTTTATTTGGGATTTGTACGAGCAAAAGGATTTGTTGATTATGCTCCACGTGACGTCGTCGTCCTGCATCGCACGCTCTTTTTTTACTAGATTCTTACTTTTTACTAATAAGAAAAACGCAAAATACGCACGTGTTCGTTTTCATATAAACATAACCTATTTCGTATTTTGACGTTCGTCAATTGTGGCTGAAAATTCCGACCGGTGGAGGCCTTAACTTCGAAGAACAAACAATCAATCAAACTATTTCTTCTATCCTATTATTCTTATATTATACATTTCATTAAATATAAAAAATTTGTGTGTGGTTTTCTAGTTTTTAATGGATTATACGCGGAAGCGACGACGCGTCTTACTTAAAAATTATTTTTCTTCTTCTTACTTTTGTAATATGAACTTAAACTATGCAAAGTAAAAGTCGGAATTTCGCGGTTGGCTGCACTGATTCTAAATTCTTTAATCGAATTAATTAATTTTTTTTTGAATTAGAAAAAATAAACTTATTTAACGATAATAACACGTGAGTCGATTTGGTTGTACGGTTTGCGTTAATATAATAATAATTTGTTATAGCGTCCGGGATTTTAAAGGTATTTCGTTCTGGTACAAGTTACGCGTAGTTTTTAAAAAAGTAAATTGCTTCATTAATTTTCAGTTAAGTACTTAAATAATGAACGATTTATTTATAGCATATTTGTTTTTTTGTATTAAAATTTTGCATTTTTAAGTTTGCCCGTTTTTTTACTCTAATAATCGAATCAAATTTTGTTCTTTTTGGGGGTGCGCAACTCCCTTTACGTTTTAGCGTAACGTGGGTTGCATATCTTAATGGAATTTCTTTTTATTTATAAAAAAATTACATTTAAACTTTTTTGTAATTATTTAAAATAATTAATTAATGTAGTTATTATTTGAAATATATTGTAAATTACAAATAAACATTTCGGCTTTGATTGGTTTTTTTTTTCCCCCACCGATTCTATTATTGATTATCGCCGTTCCCGGCAGAGGGCGCCGTTACCGCAACTTTTTTAGCTTCTTTCTCGTTAAAATTTCGTAATAAATAACTAAATGTTAATTGTTAGATTTCGTTAGAGGAAATTATACGATTCGAAGGATAACGAACCTAAAAAGAAATATACCCATTTTTGGAAAAATTTTTGTTGGAATCGCGGGCTAAACGTAACCTCGTTTTTTTACAAATATCTATTGGAAAAGTTTTTCAGCTTTTATATCGTTAATTATGTTCAAATAACGAAAACGAACGTATTAAAGGTAGGTAGGTAGGTAGAAATATGGTGGGACAATATTGGATTTATTTATTATGTGTATTTATAATAAAATTCTAACCGTGTAAATTCGTATCACGCGGTGTAAAACTAAATCAATTTTTCTAAATTTACATCATTTACAAATAGTTGTTAGGAGATAAATAAAGTTTTATGGAAAAGATCTACGCAAGTTTAACGTATCTAATTATGATAATAATAATAATAATAATAACATAATTATTTTTGGTGTTGAACAAATTGGTAACACACTAACGTTACATTTTATTATTGTTGCAGGTGCAAGATTTGGAGGAAAAGTAGTTTATGGAAGAATGCAAACCGGATCTCGTCATATAAAATTGCACGTCGATTTCCTCTACCAAATTTAGTTGTTTCCGTAAAAACCATCGGACATTGTTTAGAAAAACCACCTAAAATAAGTAATTCACTAATTAGACCAACCGTATTTTATTGCATTCTTTAATTCATTTCGTTCATTGTTTCAGTTAAGAGGATTTTTACGGTGCTTACTTACACAACTTTACACTACACTACATTTTTTTTGGAAATTAAATAAATATTATTTAATAATTCCTTTGTAGACGCGAGAACCGTATAGTCGATTCGTAAACTAGAAAACATCTGAATATCTTGCTAAAGACTCGAATACATTTCACCTAGAACGATAGAAGAAGAAATATTTCAATCACTAAAAATTATATATATTTATATACACTTTAGAACAAAATTGTACTTTAAATAATACATATATAAAAGTTGATTGGAATCGGACCTGTTTTTCATAACTTAAGCTGCATAAAATACAAAATAATATAAAATATAAATAACTCGCGACGATAAAATCGAGTGCTATAGAATTATTTCCAGTTAAAATAAAATGTGTATGTGTTAGATAATTTTCTAATTTGCTTTCATAAATTTAAGTAAAATTTTATTTGATTATGATGTGTTTTTTTTTTCAGAAATTTCAGAATTTCCCTTCCATATTTTAATGTCGACATTCTTGAATGTAAAATTTACACATTTTACAAGATAAAACAAAAAAATCAAAAAAACTGCGCACTACTAAAGTTGTTCATAATTTCTTCCGTATTCGTTAAAATTTTAAATGTATGTGAACAAAATTTGTTTCGATGCCATATTGTATATTATTATTATTATTATTATTGCAACGAAATTAAGAACGTGATATTAAAGGTTATCGAGAGTTATTTTTAAATAAATCTGTGTAATTTCCTTTAATTATATCAAATAAAATATTCAAACAACAACAACAAATTCCTTTAAATCAACAAATAAAAATTTTTTCTACATTTTCGATTTATTTTTTAAATTTTTCCATTAATTTTCGATCTTTTTCAATTAATTTTCGACTTTTTTCCATTTTTTTCTACATTTTTCTATTCTTTTCCATTTTTTTCAATTAATTTTCAACTTTTTTCGATTTTTTTCAATTAATTTCCGATTTTTTCTACATTTTTCAATTCATTTCGATTTATTTCGATTTTTTCAATTAATTTTCGATTTTTTCTTCATTTTTCACTTTTTTTTTCCATTTTTTTCAATTTCTTTCGATTATTTTTCTACATTTTTCAATTTTTTTCGATTTTTTCGATTAATTTTCGACTTTTTTCCATTTTTTTCAATTAATTTCCAATTTTTTTTCTACATTTTTCAATTCTTTTCGATTTTTTCAATTAATTTTCGATTTTTTTCTTCATTTTTCGATTATTTTTCTACATTTTTCAATTTTTTCGATTTTTTTTCAATTAATTTTCGACTTTTCCATTTTTTTCAATTAATTTCCGATTTTTTCTACTTTTTTCAATTCATTTCGGTTTTTTCAATTAATTTTCGATTTTTTTTTCTTCATTTTTCGATTTTTTTCGATTATTTTTCTACATTTTTCAATATTTTTAAGAATTTTCTTAAGAATAATTTTTTTTTTTAAACCTTTTTAACTTTGCCCGTTTTTTTTCTTTAATAATCGAACCAAATTTTGTTTTTTTTAGAGGCACGCAACTCATTTTACGTTATAATGATAAGTTGGTTGCATAAGTCATACTTTTAAAGTGTATGCAACCAGTTTTACGTTTTAGAGTAATCTTGGTTGCGAGCGCTGCAGGTGCAAATCGAGAATAATAAATGATTTTTTTTTTCAGTCAAAATTTAGATTTATTTCCAAATTTACAGAAAAAACTTCCAGCAGGAAGTTACAACAGGTAAAAAATCCGGATGAAATATTTCGATGCGGTTTTTATTTTTTATCTCAAAAACGAAGCGAGATACGAAAAAACGACAAGATACAAAAAAGTTGTATTTTCGAAAAAAAACAAAAACGTCTTAATATTTTTTATTCAAGTAAAATTTGGAAGTAACTATAATAACTGCAAAGGTATATGGCTAATACCGCGATGTATACAACCAGTTTCACATATTAAGCGTCATGTGGGTTGCTTGCACCGCAGGTACAAATCGAGAAATTCAAATTAAATTCCCGTTTTTTTGTTTAGAATCCGCCCCCCCGGGACTTCGAGGGCTGCGTCCGGCACGCCCCTGGACTTATTGTCGAATAACGATTAGGGGAAAATTAGTTTCTGCCACGACAATGAAATTAAAAACCGAAAAAACTAAAAATTTATGGTAAGAATGTATACGAGGAGCGTGCGAAATGTACTTTTGGTACTTTTTTACAATTTTTTATCAGGAGAACAAAATCGCGTTTCTGTTCTCCTGGTACCAAATGTTGAAATTTACAGCAGGAATTTACAGCAGAAATTTGAAAAATAGTCTTTATTTTTTATCTCAAAAACGAAGCCAGATACGAAAAAACGACAGGAGACAAAAAAGGTGTAGATTTGGATGTTTTATCTATAAAAAAATATTCAATAAAATTGGTAAAAGCATCTTCGAGATATTTAATATTTTAAAATAACTACCTTTCGATTTTAGTCCATTTCAATAAAAAAAAAATATGATTTTTTTTTAAGTAAAATTTTTGACTTGCCTCTAATTGCAAAGGTCCCTACCTTTCGATTTTAGTCCATTTCAATAAAAAAAAAATATGATTTTTTTTTAAGTAAAATTTTTGACTTGCCTCTAATTGCAAAGGTCCCTACCTTTCGATTTTAGTCCATTTTAGTAAAAAAAAATATGATTTTTTAAAATGAAAATTTTTGACTTGCCTCTAATTGCAAAGGTCCCTACCTTTCGATTTTAGTCCATTTCAATAAAAAAAAATATGATTTTTTAAAATGAAAATTTTTGACTTGCCTCTAATTGCAAAGGTCCCTACCTTTCGATTTTAGTCCATTTCAATAAAAAAAAATATTATTTTTTAAAATGAAAATTTTTGACTTGCCTCTAATTGCAAAGGTCCCTACCTTTCGATTTTAGTCCATTTCAATAAAAAAAAATATGATTTTTTAAAATGAAAATTTTTGACTTGCCTCTAATTGCAAAGGTCCCTACCTTTCGATTTTAGTCCATTTTAGTAAAAAAAAATATGATTTTTTAAAATGAAAATTTTTGACTTGCCTCTAATTGCAAAGGTCCCTACCTTTCGATTTAAGTCCATTTCAATAAAAAAAAATATGATTTTTTAAAATGAAAATTTTTGACTTGCCTCTAATTGCAAAGGTCCCTACCTTTCGATTTAAGTCCATTTCAATAAAAAAAAATATGATTTTTTAAAATGAAAATTTTTGACTTGCCTCTAATTGCAAAGGTCCCTACCTTTCGATTTAAGTCCATTTCAATAAAAAAAAATATGATTTTTTAAAATGAAAATTTTTGACTTGCCTCTAATTGCAAAGGTCCCTACCTTTCGATTTTAGTCCATTTCAATAAAAAAAAATATGATTTTTTAAAATGAAAATTTTTGACTTGCCTCTAATTGCAAAGGTCCCTACCTTTCGATTTTAGTCCATTTTAGTAAAAAAAAATATGATTTTTTAAAATGAAAATTTTTGACTTGCCTCTAATTGCAAAGGTCCCTACCTTTCGATTTAAGTCCATTTCAATAAAAAAAAATATGATTTTTTAAAATGAAAATTTTTGACTTGCCTCTAATTGCAAAGGTCCCTACCTTTCGATTTAAGTCCATTTCAATAAAAAAAAATATGATTTTTTAAAATGAAAATTTTTGACTTGCCTCTAATTGCAAAGGTCCCTACCTTTCGATTTAAGTCCATTTCAATAAAAAAAAATATGATTTTTTAAAATGAAAATTTTTGACTTGCCTCTAATTGCAAAGGTCCCTACCTTTCGATTTTAGTCCATTTTAGTAAAAAAAAATATGATTTTTTAAAATGAAAATTTTTGACTTGCCTCTAATTGCAAAGGTCCCTACCTTTCGATTTTAGTCCATTTCAATAAAAAAAAATATGATTTTTTAAAATGAAAATTTTTGACTTGCCTCTAATTGCAAAGGTCCCTACCTTTCGATTTTAGTCCATTTTAGTAAAAAAAAATATGA
The DNA here is from genome assembly GCA_951812935.1 of Hermaeophaga mercurialis. Lineage (NCBI taxonomy): Eukaryota > Metazoa > Arthropoda > Insecta > Coleoptera > Chrysomelidae > Hermaeophaga > Hermaeophaga mercurialis. Next base: position 23,494,298 of record OX638366.1, read on the forward strand.
TTTTTTAAAATGAAAATTTTTGACTTGCCTCTAATTGCAAAGGTCCCTACCTTTCGATTTTAGTCCATTTCAATAAAAAAAAATATGATTTTTTAAAATGAAAATTTTTGACTTGCCTCTAATTGCAAAGGTCCCTACCTTTCGATTTTAGTCCATTTCAATAAAAAAAAATATGATTTTTTAAAATGAAAATTTTTGACTTGCCTCTAATTGCAAAGGTCCCTACCTTTCGATTTTAGTCCATTTCAATAAAAAAAAATATTATTTTTTAAAATGAAAATTTTTGACTTGCCTCTAATTGCAAAGGTCCCTACCTTTCGATTTTAGTCCATTTCAATAAAAAAAAATATGATTTTTTAAAATGAAAATTTTTGACTTGCCTCTAATTGCAAAGGTCCCTACCTTTCGATTTTAGTCCATTTCAATAAAAAAAAATATTATTTTTTAAAATGAAAATTTTTGACTTGCCTCTAATTGCAAAGGTCCCTACCTTTCGATTTTAGTCCATTTCAATAAAAAAAAATATGATTTTTTAAAATGAAAATTTTTGACTTGCCTCTAATTGCAAAGGTCCCTACCTTTCGATTTTAGTCCATTTTAGTAAAAAAAAATATGATTTTTTTTAAGTAAAATTTTTGACTTGCCTCTAATTGCAAAGGTCCCTACCTTTCGATTTTAGTCCATTTCAATAAAAAAAAAATATGATTTTTTTTAAGTAAAATTTTTGACTTGCCTCTAATTGCAAAGGTCCCTACCTTTCGATTTTAGTCCATTTCAATAAAAAAAAATATTATTTTTTAAAATGAAAATTTTTGACTTGCCTCTAATTGCAAAGGTCCCTACCTTTCGATTTTAGTCCATTTCAATAAAAAAAAATATGATTTTTTAAAATGAAAATTTTTGACTTGCCTCTAATTGCAAAGGTCCCTACCTTTCGATTTTAGTCCATTTCAATAAAAAAAAATATTATTTTTTAAAATGAAAATTTTTGACTTGCCTCTAATTGCAAAGGTCCCTACCTTTCGATTTTAGTCCATTTCAATAAAAAAAAATATTATTTTTTAAAATGAAAATTTTTGACTTGCCTCTAATTGCAAAGGTCCCTACCTTTCGATTTTAGTCCATTTCAATAAAAAAAAATATGATTTTTTAAAATGAAAATTTTTGACTTGCCTCTAATTGCAAAGGTCCCTACCTTTCGATTTTAGTCCATTTCAATAAAAAAAAATATGATTTTTTAAAATGAAAATTTTTGACTTGCCTCTAATTGCAAAGGTCCCTTACCTTTCGATTTTAGTCCATTTCAATAAAAAAAAATATTATTTTTTAAAATGAAAATTTTTGACTTGCCTCTAATTGCAAAGGTCCCTACCTTTCGATTTTAGTCCATTTCAATAAAAAAAAATATGATTTTTTAAAATGAAAATTTTTGACTTGCCTCTAATTGCAAAGGTCCCTACCTTTCGATTTTAGTCCATTTCAATAAAAAAAAATATGATTTTTTAAAATGAAAATTTTTGACTTGCCTCTAATTGCAAAGGTCCCTACCTTTCGATTTTAGTCCATTTCAATAAAAAAAAATATTATTTTTTAAAATGAAAATTTTTGACTTGCCTCTAATTGCAAAGGTCCCTACCTTTCGATTTTAGTCCATTTCAATAAAAAAAAATATTATTTTTTAAAATGAAAATTTTTGACTTGCCTCTAATTGCAAAGGTCCCTACCTTTCGATTTTAGTCCATTTCAATAAAAAAAAATATTATTTTTTAAAATGAAAATTTTTGACTTGCCTCTAATTGCAAAGGTCCCTACCTTTCGATTTTAGTCCATTTCAATAAAAAAAAATATTATTTTTTAAAATGAAAATTTTTGACTTGCCTCTAATTGCAAAGGTCCCTACCTTTCGATTTTAGTCCATTTCAATAAAAAAAAATATGATTTTTTAAAATGAAAATTTTTGACTTGCCTCTAATTGCAAAGGTCCCTACCTTTCGATTTTAGTCCATTTCAATAAAAAAAAATATGATTTTTTAAAATGAAAATTTTTGACTTGCCTCTAATTGCAAAGGTCCCTACCTTTCGATTTTAGTCCATTTCAATAAAAAAAAATATTATTTTTTAAAATGAAAATTTTTGACTTGCCTCTAATTGCAAAGGTCCCTACCTTTCGATTTTAGTCCATTTCAATAAAAAAAAATATTATTTTTTAAAATGAAAATTTTTGACTTGCCTCTAATTGCAAAGGTCCCTACCTTTCGATTTTAGTCCATTTCAATAAAAAAAAATATTATTTTTTAAAATGAAAATTTTTGACTTGCCTCTAATTGCAAAGGTCCCTACCTTTCGATTTTAGTCCATTTCAATAAAAAAAAATATGATTTTTTAAAATGAAAATTTTTGACTTGCCTCTAATTGCAAAGGTCCCTACCTTTCGATTTTAGTCCATTTCAATAAAAAAAAATATGATTTTTTAAAATGAAAATTTTTGACTTGCCTCTAATTGCAAAGGTCCCTACCTTTCGATTTAAGTCCATTTCAATAAAAAAAAATATGATTTTTTAAAATGAAAATTTTTGACTTGCCTCTAATTGCAAAGGTCCCTACCTTTCGATTTTAGTCCATTTCGATAAAAAAAAATATGATTTTTTAAAATGAAAATTTTTGACTTGCCTCTAATTGCAAAGGTCCCTTACCTTTCGATTTTAGTCCATTTCAATAAAAAAAAATATTATTTTTTAAAATGAAAATTTTTGACTTGCCTCTAATTGCAAAGGTCCCTACCTTTCGATTTTAGTCCATTTCAATAAAAAAAAATATGATTTTTTAAAATGAAAATTTTTGACTTGCCTCTAATTGCAAAGGTCCCTACCTTTCGATTTTAGTCCATTTCAATAAAAAAAAATATGATTTTTTAAAATGAAAATTTTTGACTTGCCTCTAATTGCAAAGGTCCCTACCTTTCGATTTTAGTCCATTTCAATAAAAAAAAATATGATTTTTTAAAATGAAAATTTTTGACTTGCCTCTAATTGCAAAGGTCCCTACCTTTCGATTTTAGTCCATTTCAATAAAAAAAAATATTATTTTTTAAAATGAAAATTTTTGACTTGCCTCTAATTGCAAAGGTCCCTACCTTTCGATTTTAGTCCATTTCAATAAAAAAAAATATGATTTTTTAAAATGAAAATTTTTGACTTGCCTCTAATTGCAAAGGTCCCTACCTTTCGATTTTAGTCCATTTCAATAAAAAAAAATATGATTTTTTAAAATGAAAATTTTTGACTTGCCTCTAATTGCAAAGGTCCCTACCTTTCGATTTTAGTCCATTTCAATAAAAAAAAATATTATTTTTTAAAATGAAAATTTTTGACTTGCCTCTAATTGCAAAGGTCCCTACCTTTCGATTTTAGTCCATTTCAATAAAAAAAAATATTATTTTTTAAAATGAAAATTTTTGACTTGCCTCTAATTGCAAAGGTCCCTACCTTTCGATTTTAGTCCATTTCAATAAAAAAAAATATTATTTTTTAAAATGAAAATTTTTGACTTGCCTCTAATTGCAAAGGTCCCTACCTTTCGATTTTAGTCCATTTCAATAAAAAAAAATATTATTTTTTAAAATGAAAATTTTTGACTTGCCTCTAATTGCAAAGGTCCCTACCTTTCGATTTTAGTCCATTTCAATAAAAAAAAATATGATTTTTTAAAATGAAAATTTTTGACTTGCCTCTAATTGCAAAGGTCCCTACCTTTCGATTTTAGTCCATTTCAATAAAAAAAAATATGATTTTTTAAAATGAAAATTTTTGACTTGCCTCTAATTGCAAAGGTCCCTACCTTTCGATTTTAGTCCATTTCAATAAAAAAAAATATTATTTTTTAAAATGAAAATTTTTGACTTGCCTCTAATTGCAAAGGTCCCTACCTTTCGATTTTAGTCCATTTCAATAAAAAAAAATATTATTTTTTAAAATGAAAATTTTTGACTTGCCTCTAATTGCAAAGGTCCCTACCTTTCGATTTTAGTCCATTTCAATAAAAAAAAATATGATTTTTTAAAATGAAAATTTTTGACTTGCCTCTAATTGCAAAGGTCCCTACCTTTCGATTTTAGTCCATTTCAATAAAAAAAAATATGATTTTTTAAAATGAAAATTTTTGACTTGCCTCTAATTGCAAAGGTCCCTACCTTTCGATTTAAGTCCATTTCAATAAAAAAAAATATGATTTTTTAAAATGAAAATTTTTGACTTGCCTCTAATTGCAAAGGTCCCTACCTTTCGATTTTAGTCCATTTCGATAAAAAAAAATATGATTTTTTAAAATAAAAATTTTTGACTTGCCTCTAATTGCAAAGGTCCCTACCTTTCGATTTTAGTCCATTTCAATAAAAAAAAATATGATTTTTTAAAATGAAAATTTTTGACTTGCCTCTAATTGCAAAGGTCCCTACCTTTCGATTTTAGTCCATTTCAATAAAAAAAAATATGATTTTTTAAAATGAAAATTTTTGACTTGCCTCTAATTGCAAAGGTCCCTACCTTTCGATTTTAGTCCATTTCAATAAAAAAAAATATGATTTTTTAAAATGAAAATTTTTGACTTGCCTCTAATTGCAAAGGTCCCTACCTTTCGATTTTAGTCCATTTCAATAAAAAAAAAATATGATTTTTTAAAATGAAAATTTTTGACTTGCCTCTAATTGCAAAGGTCCCTACCTTTCGATTTTAGTCCATTTCAATAAAAAAAAATATGATTTTTTAAAATGAAAATTTTTGACTTGCCTCTAATTGCAAAGGTCCCTACCTTTCGATTTTAGTCCATTTCAATAAAAAAAAATATTATTTTTTAAAATGAAAATTTTTGACTTGCCTCTAATTGCAAAGGTCCCTACCTTTCGATTTTAGTCCATTTCAATAAAAAAAAATATGATTTTTTAAAATGAAAATTTTTGACTTGCCTCTAATTGCAAAGGTCCCTACCTTTCGATTTTAGTCCATTTCAATAAAAAAAAATATGATTTTTTTTTAAGTAAAATTTTTGACTTGCCTCTAATTGCAAAGGTCCCTACCTTTCGATTTTAGTCCATTTCAATAAAAAAAAGATATGATTTTTTTTTAAGTAAAATTTTTGACTTGCCTCTAATTGCAAAGGTCCCTACCTTTCGATTTTAGTCCATTTCAATAAAAAAAAAATATGATTTTTTTTTAAGTAAAATTTTTGACTTGCCTCTAATTGCAAAGGTCCCTACCTTTCGATTTTAGTCCATTTCAATAAAAAAAAAATATGATTTTTTTTTAAGTAAAATTTTTGACTTGCCTCTAATTGCAAAGGTCCCTACCTTTCGATTTTAGTCCATTTCAATAAAAAAAAAATATGATTTTTTTTTAAGTAAAATTTTTGACTTGCCTCTAATTGCAAAGGTCCCTACCTTTCGATTTTAGTCCATTTCAATAAAAAAAAGATATGATTTTTTTTAAGTAAAATTTTTGACTTGCCTCTAATTGCAAAGGTCCCTACCTTTCGATTTTAGTCCATTTCAATAAAAAAAAAATATGATTTTTTTTTAAGTAAAATTTTTGACTTGCCTCTAATTGCAAAGGTCCCTACCTTTCGATTTTAGTCCATTTCAATAAAAAAAAAATATGATTTTTTTTTAAGTAAAATTTTTGACTTGCCTCTAATTGCAAAGGTCCCTACCTTTCGATTTTAGTCCATTTCAATAAAAAAAAAATATGATTTTTTTTTAAGTAAAATTTTTGACTTGCCTCTAATTGCAAAGGTCCCTACCTTTCGATTTTAGTCCATTTCGATAAAAAAAAATATGATTTTTTAAAATAAAAATTTTTGACTTGCCTCTAATTGCAAAGGTCCCTACCTTTCGATTTTAGTCCATTTCAATAAAAAAAAATATGATTTTTTAAAATGAAAATTTTTGACTTGCCTCTAATTGCAAAGGTCCCTACCTTTCGATTTTAGTCCATTTCGATAAAAAAAAATATGATTTTTTAAAATAAAAATTTTTGACTTGCCTCTAATTGCAAAGGTCCCTACCTTTCGATTTTAGTCCATTTCAATAAAAAAAAATATGATTTTTTAAAATGAAAATTTTTGACTTGCCTCTAATTGCAAAGGTCCCTACCTTTCGATTTTAGTCCATTTCAATAAAAAAAAATATGATTTTTTAAAATGAAAATTTTTGACTTGCCTCTAATTGCAAAGGTCCCTACCTTTCGATTTTAGTCCATTTCAATAAAAAAAAATATGATTTTTTAAAATGAAAATTTTTGACTTGCCTCTAATTGCAAAGGTCCCTACCTTTCGATTTTAGTCCATTTTAGTAAAAAAAAATATGATTTTTTTTTAAGTAAAATTTTTGACTTGCCTCTAATTGCAAAGGTCCCTACCTTTCGATTTTAGTCCATTTTAGTAAAAAAAAATATGATTTTTTTTTAAGTAAAATTTTTGACTTGCCTCTAATTGCAAAGGTCCCTACCTTTCGATTTTAGTCCATTTTAGTAAAAAAAAATATGATTTTTTTTTAAGTAAAATTTTTGACTTGCCTCTAATTGCAAAGGTCCCTACCTTTCGATTTTAGTCCATTTCAATAAAAAAAAAATATGATTTTTTAAAATGAAAATTTTTGACTTGCCTCTAATTGCAAAGGTCCCTACCTTTCGATTTTAGTCCATTTCAATAAAAAAAAATATGATTTTTTAAAATGAAAATTTTTGACTTGCCTCTAATTGCAAAGGTCCCTACCTTTCGATTTTAGTCCATTTTAGTAAAAAAAAATATGATTTTTTTTTAAGTAAAATTTTTGACTTGCCTCTAATTGCAAAGGTCCCTACCTTTCGATTTTAGTCCATTTCAATAAAAAAAAAATATGATTTTTTTTTAAGTAAAATTTTTGACTTGCCTCTAATTGCAAAGGTCCCTACCTTTCGATTTTAGTCCATTTCAATAAAAAAAAATATGATTTTTTAAAATGAAAATTTTTGACTTGCCTCTAATTGCAAAGGTCCCTACCTTTCGATTTTAGTCCATTTTAGTAAAAAAAAAATATGATTTTTTTTTAAGTAAAATTTTTGACTTGCCTCTAATTGCAAAGGTCCCTACCTTTCGATTTTAGTCCATTTTAGTAAAAAAAAATATGATTTTTTTTTAAGTAAAATTTTTGACTTGCCTCTAATTGCAAAGGTCCCTACCTTTCGATTTTAGTCCATTTTAGTAAAAAAAAAATATGATTTTTTTTTAAGTAAAATTTTTGACTTGCCTCTAATTGCAAAGGTCCCTACCTTTCGATTTTAGTCCATTTTAGTAAAAAAAAATATGATTTTTTTTTAAGTAAAATTTTTGACTTGCCTCTAATTGCAAAGGTCCCTACCTTTCGATTTTAGTCCATTTTAGTAAAAAAAAATATGATTTTTTTTTAAGTAAAATTTTTGACTTGCCTCTAATTGCAAAGGTCCCTACCTTTCGATTTTAGTCCATTTTAGTAAAAAAAATATGATTTTTTTTTAAGTAAAATTTTTGACTTGCCTCTAATTGCAAAGGTCCCTACCTTTCGATTTTAGTCCATTTCAATAAAAAAAAAATATGATTTTTTAAAATGAAAATTTTTGACTTGCCTCTAATTGCAAAGGTCCCTACCTTTCGATTTTAGTCCATTTCAATAAAAAAAAATATGATTTTTTAAAATGAAAATTTTTGACTTGCCTCTAATTGCAAAGGTCCCTACCTTTCGATTTTAGTCCATTTTAGTAAAAAAAAATATGATTTTTTTTTAAGTAAAATTTTTGACTTGCCTCTAATTGCAAAGGTCCCTACCTTTCGATTTTAGTCCATTTCAATAAAAAAAAAATATGATTTTTTAAAATGAAAATTTTTGACTTGCCTCTAATTGCAAAGGTCCCTACCTTTCGATTTTAGTCCATTTTAGTAAAAAAAAATATGATTTTTTTTTAAGTAAAATTTTTGACTTGCCTCTAATTGCAAAGGTCCCTACCTTTCGATTTTAGTCCATTTCAATAAAAAAAAAATATGATTTTTTAAAATGAAAATTTTTGACTTGCCTCTAATTGCAAAGGTCCCTACCTTTCGATTTTAGTCCATTTTAGTAAAAAAAAATATGATTTTTTTTTAAGTAAAATTTTTGACTTGCCTCTAATTGCAAAGGTCCCTACCTTTCGATTTTAGTCCATTTCAATAAAAAAAAAATATGATTTTTTTTTAAGTAAAATTTTTGACTTGCCTCTAATTGCAAAGGTCCCTACCTTTCGATTTTAGTCCATTTCAATAAAAAAAAAATATGATTTTTTAAAATGAAAATTTTTGACTTGCCTCTAATTGCAAAGGTCCCTACCTTTCGATTTTAGTCCATTTTAGTAAAAAAAAATATGATTTTTTTTTAAGTAAAATTTTTGACTTGCCTCTAATTGCAAAGGTCCCTACCTTTCGATTTTAGTCCATTTCAATAAAAAAAAAATATGATTTTTTAAAATGAAAATTTTTGACTTGCCTCTAATTGCAAAGGTCCCTACCTTTCGATTTTAGTCCATTTTAGTAAAAAAAAATATGATTTTTTTTTTGGTAAAATTTTTGACTTGCCTCTAATTGCAAAGGTCCCTACCTTTCGATTTTAGTCCATTTCAATAAAAAAAAAATATGATTTTTTAAAATGAAAATTTTTGACTTGCCTCTAATTGCAAAGGTCCCTACCTTTCGATTTTAGTCCATTTTAGTAAAAAAAAATATGATTTTTTTTTAAGTAAAATTTTTGACTTGCCTCTAATTGCAAAGGTCCCTACCTTTCGATTTTAGTCCATTTTAGTAAAAAAAAATGATTTTTTTTTAAGTAAAATTTTTGACTTGCCTCTAATTGCAAAGGTCCCTACCTTTCGATTTTAGTCCATTTCAATAAAAAAAAAATATGATTTTTTTTTAAGTAAAATTTTTGACTTGCCTCTAATTGCAAAGGTCCCTACCTTTCGATTTTAGTCCATTTTAGTAAAAAAAAATATGATTTTTTTTTAAGTAAAATTTTTGACTTGCCTCTAATTGCAAAGGTCCCTACCTTTCGATTTTAGTCCATTTTAGTAAAAAAAAATATGATTTTTTTTTAAGTAAAATTTTTGACTTGCCTCTAATTGCAAAGGTCCCTACCTTTCGATTTTAGTCCACTTTAGTAAAAAAAAATATGATTTTTTTTTAAGTAAAATTTTTGACTTGCCTCTAATTGCAAAGGTCCCTACCTTTCGATTTTAGTCCATTTCAATAAAAAAAAAACATGATTTTTTTTTAAGTAAAATTTTTGACTTGCCTCTAATTGCAAAGGTCCCTACCTTTCGATTTTAGTCCATTTTAGTAAAAAAAAATATGATTTTTTTTTAAGTAAAATTTTTGACTTGCCTCTAATTGCAAAGGTCCCTACCTTTCGATTTTAGTCCATTTCAATAAAAAAAAAATATGATTTTTTTTTAAGTAAAATTTTTGACTTGCCTCTAATTGCAAAGGTCCCTACCTTTCGATTTTAGTCCATTTTAGTAAAAAAAAATATGATTTTTTTTTAAGTAAAATTTTTGACTTGCCTCTAATTGCAAAGGTCCCTACCTTTCGATTTTAGTCCATTTTAGTAAAAAAAAATATGATTTTTTTTTAAGTAAAATTTTTGACTTGCCTCTAATTGCAAAGGTCCCTACCTTTCGATTTTAGTCCATTTTAGTAAAAAAAAATATGATTTTTTTTTAAGTAAAATTTTTGACTTGCCTCTAATTGCAAAGGTCCCTACCTTTCGATTTTAGTCCATTTCAATAAAAAAAAAATATGATTTTTTTTTAAGTAAAATTTTTGACTTGCCTCTAATTGCAAAGGTCCCTACCTTTCGATTTTAGTCCATTTTAGTAAAAAAAAATATGATTTTTTTTTAAGTAAAATTTTTGACTTGCCTCTAATTGCAAAGGTCCCTACCTTTCGATTTTAGTCCATTTCAATAAAAAAAAAATATGATTTTTTTTTAAGTAAAATTTTTGACTTGCCTCTAATTGCAAAGGTCCCTACCTTTCGATTTTAGTCCATTTCAATAAAAAAAAAATATGATTTTTTTTTAAGTAAAATTTTTGACTTGCCTCTAATTGCAAAGGTCCCTACCTTTCGATTTTAGTCCATTTCAATAAAAAAAAATATGATTTTTTTTTAAGTAAAATTTTTGACTTGCCTCTAATTGCAAAGGTTAGGTTAGGTTAGGTTAGGTTAGGTTAGGTTAGGTTAGGTTAGGTTAGGTTAGGTTAGGTTAGGTTAGGTTAGGTTAGGTTAGGTTAGGTTAGGTTAGGTTAGGTTAGGTTAGGTTAGGTTAGGTTAGGTTAGGTTAGGTTAGGTTAGGTTAGGTTAGGTTAGGTTAGGTTAGGTTAGGTTAGGTTAGGTTAGGTTAGGTTAGGTTAGGTTAGGTTAGGTTAGGTTAGGTTAGGTTAGGTTAGGTTAGGTTAGGTTAGGTTAGGTTAGGTTAGGTTAGGTTAGGTTAGGTTAGGTTAGGTTAGGTTAGGTTAGGTTAGGTTAGGTTAGGTTAGGTTAGGTTAGGTTAGGTTAGGTTAGGTTAGGTTAGGTTAGGTTAGGTTAGGTTAGGTTAGGTTAGGTTAGGTTAGGTTAGGTTAGGTTAGGTTAGGTTAGGTTAGGTTAGGTTAGGTTAGGTTAGGTTAGGTTAGGTTAGGTTAGGTTAGGTTAGGTTAGGTTAGGTTAGGTTAGGTTAGGTTAGGTTAGGTTAGGTTAGGTTAGGTTAGGTTAGGTTAGGTTAGGTTAGGTTAGGTTAGGTTAGGTTAGGTTAGGTTAGGTTAGGTTAGGTTAGGTTAGGTTAGGTTAGGTTAGGTTAGGTTAGGTTAGGTTAGGTTAGGTTAGGTTAGGTTAGGTTAGGTTAGGTTAGGTTAGGTTAGGTTAGGTTAGGTTAGGTTAGGTTAGGTTAGGTTAGGTTAGGTTAGGTTAGGTTAGGTTAGGTTAGGTTAGGTTAGGTTAGGTTAGGTTAGGTTAGGTTAGGTTAGGTTAGGTTAGGTTAGGTTAGGTTAGTTAGGTTAGGTTAGGTTAGGTTAGGTTAGGTTAGGTTAGGTTAGGTTAGGTTAGGTTAGGTTAGGTTAGGTTAGGTTAGGTTAGGTTAGGTTAGGTTAGGTTAGGTTAGGTTAGGTTAGGTTAGGTTAGGTTAGGTTAGGTTAGGTTAGGTTAGGTTAGGTTAGGTTAGGTTAGGTTAGGTTAGGTTAGGTTAGGTTAGGTTAGGTTAGGTTAGGTTAGGTTAGGTTAGGTTAGGTTAGGTTAGGTTAGGTTAGGTTAGGTTAGGTTAGGTTAGGTTAGGTTAGGTTAGGTTAGGTTAGGTTAGGTTAGGTTAGGTTAGGTTAGGTTAGGTTAGGTTAGGTTAGGTTAGGTTAGGTTAGGTTAGGTTAGGTTAGGTTAGGTTAGGTTAGGTTAGGTTAGGTTAGGTTAGGTTAGGTTAGGTTAGGTTAGGTTAGGTTAGGTTAGGTTAGGTTAGGTTAGGTTAGGTTAGGTTAGGTTAGGTTAGGTTAGGTTAGGTTAGGTTAGGTTAGGTTAGGTTAGGTTAGGTTAGGTTAGGTTAGGTTAGGTTAGGTTAGGTTAGGTTAGGTTAGGTTAGGTTAGGTTAGGTTAGGTTAGGTTAGGTTAGGTTAGGTTAGGTTAGGTTAGGTTAGGTTAGGTTAGGTTAGGTTAGGTTAGGTTAGGTTAGGTTAGGTTAGGTTAGGTTAGGTTAGGTTAGGTTAGGTTAGGTTAGGTTAGGTTAGGTTAGGTTAGGTTAGGTTAGGTTAGGTTAGGTTAGGTTAGGTTAGGTTAGGTTAGGTTAGGTTAGGTTAGGTTAGGTTAGGTTAGGTTAGGTTAGGTTAGGTTAGGTTAGGTTAGGTTAGGTTAGGTTAGGTTAGGTTAGGTTAGGTTAGGTTAGGTTAGGTTAGGTTAGGTTAGGTTAGGTTAGGTTAGGTTAGGTTAGGTTAGGTTAGGTTAGGTTAGTAGGTTAGGTTAGGTTAGGTTAGGTTAGGTTAGGTTAGGTTAGGTTAGGTTAGGTTAGGTTAGGTTAGGTTAGGTTAGGTTAGGTTAGGTTAGGTTAGGTTAGGTTAGGTTAGGTTAGGTTAGGTTAGGTTAGGTTAGGTTAGGTTAGGTTAGGTTAGGTTAGGTTAGGTTAGGTTAGGTTAGGTTAGGTTAGGTTAGGTTAGGTTAGGTTAGGTTAGGTTAGGTTAGGTTAGGTTAGGTTAGGTTAGGTTAGGTTAGGTTAGGTTAGGTTAGGTTAGGTTAGGTTAGGTTAGTTAGGTTAGGTTAGGTTAGGTTAGGTTAGGTTAGGTTAGGTTAGGTTAGGTTAGGTTAGGTTAGGTTAGGTTAGGTTAGGTTAGGTTAGGTTAGGTTAGGTTAGGTTAGGTTAGGTTAGGTTAGGTTAGGTTAGGTTAGGTTAGGTTAGGTTAGGTTAGGTTAGGTTAGGTTAGGTTAGGTTAGGTTAGGTTAGGTTAGGTTAGGTTAGGTTAGGTTAGGTTAGGTTAGGTTAGGTTAGGTTAGGTTAGGTTAGGTTAGGTTAGGTTAGGTTAGGTTAGGTTAGGTTAGGTTAGGTTAGGTTAGTTAGGTTAGGTTAGGTTAGGTTAGGTTAGGTTAGGTTAGGTTAGGTTAGGTTAGGTTAGGTTAGGTTAGGTTAGGTTAGGTTAGGTTAGGTTAGGTTAGGTTAGGTTAGGTTAGGTTAGGTTAGGTTAGGTTAGGTTAGGTTAGGTTAGGTTAGGTTAGGTTAGGTTAGGTTAGGTTAGGTTAGGTTAGGTTAGGTTAGGTTAGGTTAGGTTAGGTTAGGTTAGGTTAGGTTAGGTTAGGTTAGGTTAGGTTAGGTTAGGTTAGGTTAGGTTAGGTTAGGTTAGGTTAGGTTAGGTTAGGTTAGGTTAGGTTAGGTTAGGTTAGGTTAGGTTAGGTTAGGTTAGGTTAGGTTAGGTTAGGTTAGGTTAGGTTAGGTTAGGTTAGGTTAGGTTAGGTTAGGTTAGGTTAGGTTAGGTTAGGTTAGGTTAGGTTAGGTTAGGTTA